>NC_069409.1:78191011-78222841 GCF_026875155.1 Cherax quadricarinatus
TCCCATACACTACATCTCCCACTTCACCCCCATAACACATCATACCCCTCACTAAAATAATTTACTCATCCCCCCTCACTCCCTACACAAACCATCCCCCTCCCCAACACTAAATCATCCACCTCACCCCCATCACTAATCATCCCACATCCGTGTGTTGTCTTAAATGACTCTCGTGTAGTTTTAAGCCCCCGTGTGTTTGTTTTAAATGCTTCGTGTAGTTGTCTTAATGACCCTCGTGTATTTGTCTTAATGACTTGTGTAGTTGTTTAAAGGGACTCTTGTATTGTCTTAATGATCTTTTTTTTCCCGTGTAGTTGTCTTAATGACTTGTATAGTTGTTTAAAAGGGACTCTCGGTAGTTGTTTAATATCTTGTGTTGTCTTAATGACTTCGTGTAGTTGTCTTAATGACTTCGAGTAGTCTTAATGACTCTCGTGTAGTTGCTTAAATGACTTCGTGTATTTGTTTAAAATGCCATCGTGTAGTTGTCTTAAATGACTTGTGTAGTTGCTTAATGCCCCATTTTGTATTTTCTTAATGATCGTGGTTTTTGTTTTAAATGACTCTGGAAGTTGTTTAAGACTCCTTGTAGTTGTTTTAATGACTCTCGTGTGATGTCTTAATGTCCGTGTATTTTGTTTAAATGACTCTCTTAGTTTTTTTAAATGATCTCGTGTAGTTGTCTTAATGACCCCGTGTATTTTTCTTAATGACCATCGTGTGTTGTCTTAATGCCATGTGTGTTTTTAATGACCTCGTGTATTGTCTTAATGACTTCGTGTATTGTTTTAAATGACCCCTTTGTAGTTTTTTTCTTAATGACCTCGTGTATTGTCTTAAGACTTCGTGTAGTTGTCTTAATGACTCTCGTGTAGTTGTTTAATGCTCTCGTGTAGTTGTTTTAATGCCATTGTGTAGTTGTTTTTAAAGCCTCGTGTGTTGTCTTTGACTCTGTGTAGTTGTCTTAATGACTCTCTGTTTTGTCTTTAATGCCATCGTGTGTTGTCTTAATGACCATCTGTTTTTGTCTTAATGCCCCTTTGTGTAGTTGTCTTAAGACCCTCGTTTTGTTGTTTTAATGACTCTCGTGTGTTGTCTTAATGACCCTCGTAAAATTGTTTAAAGATTGTGTAGTTGTCTTAAGACCCCGTGTAGTTGTCTTAAGACTCCTGTGTTGTCTTAATGACCCTGTGTAGTTGTCTTAATGCTCTCGTGTAGTTTCTTAATGACCCTGTGAGTTGTTTAATGACTCTCCTGTATTGTCTTAATGCCCTCGTGTAGTTGTTTTAAATGACTCTCGTGTGTTGCTTAATGCCCCTGGTGTTGTCTTAATGACCTTTCGTGTAGTTGTTTTAAAATTGGACCTCGTGTATTTTTTTAAATGACCCGTGTAGTTGTCTTAATGATCTTTTGTAGTTGGTTTTAAATTGACTCTCGTGTAGTTGTCTTAATGACCCTCGTGTAGTTGTCAAAGACCCTCGTTTATTGTCTAATGACCCTCGGTATTTGTTTAATGACCTGTGTGTTGTTTTAAATGCCCCTGTTTAGTTGTCCTTGCCCTCGGTAGTAGTTTTTTTCTTAATAGTTTAAAAATAAGATCTATCCCCTTTTTGAATTTTAAAAAAAATATCACATTTTATAATATAAGGTAAAAAGGCCCCCAAGGAAAAAGTCCTCTGTGTAAAGGGTTACTACCCCTGAAAACTTCAGTCGTATTACCAGGCTGGCTCCTCCTCGGGAAAAAATTTAGTAAATAGAAAAAGAAATAAAAACAGAAAAACATAAACACTTTATTATAAAAAAAATTTTAAAAAATTTAAAAACTTAAATATGAAATATTAATCCTACTTAAGAAAATGAAAAATGAATAATATAAATGATGTATGAATTCAACGATATTTAAAATAGTATATCAAAACGTGGGTGTCTGGTGTTGGTAACACTGTTGTTGAAATCGTAGGCCGTTGCTGATGGTGGGGGGGGTGCGTCGAGGTGTTGGTGACATCCAATGGCTTTAGTATTCACAGAGAATCGCCGTGATTATTTCCCGATGACAGGAAGCAGGTTCTTTCCACTGCAATGCTGTGGAGTTATGTCCTGACTTTCATACAGGTGCACAGGTAGTTCAATACAATATGGAGAAGTTCTCTGGACGTTAGTCTCTTTCCGGTTCTGCTCGTTGATTGCCAAGGTGACCCTCATGACATCCAAACTGGGAAAGTACAGGTTACCCACTGCTTAAATATCACCTCTCCATGGTAGTGTACAATATTCAAAAGACGTGGTGATTACAACAGTAAACCTAAGAGCAGACTGAATGGACGAAGTTTGAATAAATGGTATAAAATACCGACACAATGGGAAATATAAACACAAATGCAAGTATAATGTGATCATTTATTGACAACGTTTCACCCCACAGTGGGCCTTTTTAAGTCACACACTTGTCCAATACCCTCTGCCAAGTACCCAAGAATCTATAACCCGACCCGGGTAGATCATCAAGATGCAGCATTCTCCATGACTTAAACATATGGGACTATTAAAATACTTAGTACCTTCCCAACCCCAGGTAGAACCGAGTGTGACTTGGAAAAAGCCACTGTGTGGGTGAAACGTTGTCATAAAGGATCACATTATACTGCATTGTGTTTATTTTCCATTGTGTCGGTATTTTATACCATTTATTTCCATCGTGTCAAACACTTGCAGTAGAAATGGATCCTTCAACAGAAATACCTGGACCTTCTTCTAAAGCTTACACTTCGCAACAGGACACAATTATTCTTCGTGGACTGCATCCAAGAAACGGTATTACAAGATCTACACTCTCCTCAAAAATTGCCAACAATCAAACCACCTTTCTCGCTACAGCTCGACCTACCTTGAAGAGTGTGCAGATGACCTTAACCAATGTAACAACGGAAGCTATCTCCAAGGCCAGAACATAGGCACAACACTCTTGTGGAACATGAAAGGACGCACCGCCGAAATCATTCGCAGCAGAGTTTACCACAGCGATGTCAACAGAAGATCAGACTTTTACTAGAAAATAACTACAAAACATCTGCTACTACTACCAATTAAAGTTTAGGAGACCTGACAGTATTTCAAAAATTTTCATCTCGTCCACTGTCAACCACAGAAAGAAACTGAAGCCTCAGCTTAGGCCTCAATTAGCAACAGGATACAAAACCAAACAAGACTCGATCTCATCGCCAAAAAAATACTGACACCAATGGACTCCGACTTCCAAAAGGCTATCTTCAAGGGCAACATCTCAGCAGCCATCTCAACACGCAGCTCCCAGTTCATACCTCGATGTTACATCAATGCAATCAAAGGTTTAGCAGAAGACACGACCATTAGGGTCACCACGCTGCTAAAGGAGGTGGTGTTGTTATCATGAACACTGACGATTCCAGGAAACAAAATGCTCAATCTACTACTGACCCAGATACCTACAAACTCTCACAACTAACCAAGTGAACAACCTTACTAAAACTTTTCTTCAAAGGACTCGCGCATTTGAGGGGCTCAGAACAAGGGGAAGAAAGTAACTTTCTGCACACCATGCAGCAACCCCAGACTGCTGAATGTTCGGCCTGCCACAGATCACAAGCCTGGGATCCCCAATGAGGCCCATATCCTCGGGATTAGGCAGTGCTCCCCACCAGCTCTCAGGAATTCTCGCCAAACACCTCTCCTAAAACTCTTGCGGCCAAATCCAGTCCAGCACATTCAAACACTCGGGGTGATCTTTCACAATCGCCATTCGCAACATCAACAATCAGGAACAAGTAACTTTCCTGCCTTGACGTGGACTTCCGTATTCACCAAAGTATTTACTTCACAAGCATCGATCTATTGCGCAGGAAAATTGACGATTCACTTGATCTCCACCATTCCAGCAGCGATTTATCGACCTTGTTGAAGATAAGATAAGATTTCGTTCGGATTTTTAACCCGGAGGGTTTGCCACACAGGATAAACCCAAGAAAGTCAGTGCGTCATCGAGGGCTGTTCTAACTTATTTCCATAGGGGTCTTAATTTGTCCCAGGATGCGACCCACACCAAGTCGGCTAACACCCAGGTAACCTATTTGCTGCTAGGTCGAAACAGGACAATAGGTGTAAGGAAAAACGGTGTGGAGTTTCCACCCGCCGGGATTCGAAACACGGGCCTCCGTGTGTGAAGCGGGAGTTCTAGCCCACCAGACCACCGGGCACCGAACTTTGTGTTGGCTTTACGTGTTTCTCCTTCGAATTCACCTCTTTCAGATGAATTTTTGGACTACCATGCCGGTTCGGCACTCAGTGCAGTTCTGGCGAACTTATATTTTTTACCCCCAATTGGAACATCTAGAAGCCGAACGTTTCTCCACCATGATTCCTTCGTCTGTACCTGGCTCGGTTTTGTACGACATTCTCCTCATAAACTCTAAACGGCTTCAACGTTCCAAGCTCTCCAATGACAATGCTCAACCAGGTCGAGCCTTCCATCCAGTTCACCCTTGAAGAAGAGTCGACAACACTCTCCTTTCCTTGGATGTTTGCTCTGCAAGCTGACACGAACTTCGTTTTAAAGTCTATCGAAAACACACCAACCAAAACGATCTTCTCCATTCTACTATACACGACACCAAAACCACAAACGTGGTGAATATAGGCTTCTTCCTTCGTGTGCACTCAGAATCTGCAGCAATGAGTTCTGAGGATTATTATTATTATAATCAATGGGGGAAGCGATAAACCCGGGGAGAGGATTATACAGACGCATGGGGGGGGGGGAGGGGATGTGGAAGGCATTCAGCCTTAATTCGGGGGAACTGGAGCACAGATCAATTCCCTAAATCAAGAAGCCCCTCACAACATCAAGGAAACCTTCCTTGGGGGATTTCCTTGAGGAAGAATGCTTATAATTGAACAAGTATTTTCTAAAATCACTTCCTCGTCACTTCATCAGAGACTGCAGACGGAGGGCATTAAAAATCTTCAAAACACACCAGAGAAGACACTGTCGAAAAGTGGATACATAGTCCTCCCCAACAACTCCATTGCCAAACACTGTTTCCAACATCTTTGCCAAAACATCATTCAAGTATCTACCTCCACAATCACGACATCAAGGACTTCACCAGTAGTAGAGAGGACAAGCCTCCAGCCTTGCAGGGTATACATAATCCCTTGTAATGACTGCAAAATTATTGTGGGCGAAGAAACACAAGAGACCTCCAAACACGCATTCAGAACACCAATATGCAAGCAGGACTGACCGATACAAGGAATTGCTGTGTACAACATCGCAATTCACACAAACCATTTAATAACTACAGAAACTCAAGACTTTTAGCCCAGAAGACAACACTCAATACAGAAGAATCTGGAATCATCGCTTATCTCTATAACCAACTATTTCAACCTAGCACAATGGGCTTCTATAACATAGCTTAACCACTCGCCAAGAACTTCATCGTTTATCCCACATAAGAACAAAGAACACTGCAGAAGGTCTACAAACTTGTCCAATAACCCCGCCAAAGCTACCCAAGACTCTATAACCCACCCAGTAGATCATCAGATGCTGCATTCTCCACCTGCTTCAACATCTGGATTTTAAATACTCTCGTACCCTCCAACCCCAGGTAGATCCGTGTCTTGTGACTTGAATAAAGCCCCCCACTGTGTGGGTGAAACGTTGTCAATAAAGATCACCATTATTAATGCATTTGTGTTTATATTTTCAGGGACTAAGTTTATATTTTCAAAAGATGAAGCTTTTAACCAATAATCCACTTGAATACAATCAGGCATTGTAACTTTACAGTTAGTGTGGAGCTGTGAGTCGGTGAATTACTGTTTAATCAGAGACCCCAACGTCACCTTTCGGGGGGGGGGAAGAGGGAGGGAGGGATAGGCGGGAGCCTAGACGGACCCTATCTAAACAAGCAGCCGGCAGTCAAACTATCACTTTAGGGGTGGGGGAGAAAAGGCGGGAAAATAAAGGTGCTGAGCGTGACCACCCTACACTGTAACTAGTAGCCGGCAATGAATCTATCACTTTCGGGGAGGGGGAAAGAGGAAAGACGGGAGCTTGACTTACCCTACCTTAACTAGTAGCCGGTAATGTAACTATCGTTATTTATCTCTACTATCTATTGAACTTTTCCCTCACACTCCCCCATACCAAGAATTTATAGTCAAGGAGTGTATAAGAAGAATAGGCGTGGAAAAAAGTTCTAACATGATGGTGAAGTCGGTTAAGGCAACAAATTTCTATGACTGTCACGGCCTTAACCATGTCAGAAATAATTGGAATGAACCACTGATTTACACAATATGGAACTTAAAGCTGGAGTGCAATGTCCACTCAGAGGCGACTGTTGGTTCCCTTAAATGTTTCTAGGTTATCAAAGGTTTGTGGTCCGTTTCTAAGATGAATTCCTTTTCCAGCAAATAAAATTTAAGCTTTGGAGATACCCCACCACAAGGGCTAAACATTCCTTTTTATTGGTTGGAGTATCTTGGTTTCTGCAGGAAGGAGTTTCCGGCTTAGGAAAGATACAGGGAAGGGAGTACAATCATGGTATTGTAGTAACACAGCACTAAAGCAGTATTGGAGGCATCAGTTCTCAAAACAAAAATGTTTTATTAATATCTGGAATCTTAAGTACTAGGGTCATTCGCAAAGATACTTTTAATCTCTTTAAACTTTTCACGAGCTACGTCGGAAAGTTCAAGTGGTTCCCTTCACAGATTTTTAAGGAAGTCTGATAAGATGCCTGTAAGATCAGCAAGAGATTCGGGAGATTAAACCGTGCTTTAAAAATTAACAGAACCAAGAAAGCTAAGCATGAGTTTCTGGTTTGGGGTATTTAAATTCTAAATAAAGCTTTGATCTTACTGGGGAAGAGGCTGCAGAGAGTTATTAGAAAGTATAGTCCAAGATATCTAATCTTGTTCTACCCAAGGAAGCATTTCTTCCTGGTTGGCAGTGAGGCACATGTGAGCGCAACCTACGTAAAATGATGTTAATGTTTGGATAATGTTCGCCCCACGTAGATGTCATTCCGTAATTGTTATCAAAATAAACTGAAACATTTGGAATATTTATACCCAAGACCTTTTCATCAGTCTCACGTAGGTAGCAAATGGCAGTTACCAAACCGAAGGGCATAGTTTTTATTGGCATCAGTCCTTTGGTGTGTGTAGGATAAAGTGTGTACTGCTTTAGAAGATTGGATCTAACATTACTATGATATGCTGCGCAATATCAATCTCTGAAAGAAGGGGAAGCGTCATAAAATTTGTGTAGATCGCTATTATTATGGGCATAGGCTCCTGATCCCACGAGTTATAGCATTAAGGCCTTGAAGTTCAATAAGCAAGTCCTCTTTGAATTATCTCCTTCTTCACCATGACTACTGGTGAACTATATTGATGATAAATGAAGTTCATGATCTTTAGTTTTATAATTTGTCTACTCTCTCGGTCAAATGCATCAACTAAGGGTGAACTGGAACTGGTTTTATAATTTCCGTTTGATAGGATTGTCGTCAATAAGTACAATTCTTACGAACTACCGATGGAGGTAACACCTGGAATATCAGGAAAGACGTTCTGAAAAGTTACTCACACATTGAGTAGATCATGTCTCTTATGACTTAAGAAATCGTAATGACACGATTGCAAATAAACCATAACACCCGGCCGGGATTGAACCCGCGGTCATAGAGTCTCAAAACTCCAGCCCGTCGCGCTAGCCACTAGACCAGCTAGCCACAAATAAGATTCATCCAACTAGGTATATGTCTCTTATGTTCGTCATCCAAAGATCATTAATATTTAATGGTGGTTGCGTCCGAGTGGTCAAGAGTCACCAAAGTCATGTTAGTTCTTCTCATAGTCTAAGTTAGAGGTGTCAATTACGCACACTTTACATTCTTCAGTTGTCTTATCAAGTTCGTTTGGAAAAACTAAGTCAAAGTTATTAAGGCAGTTAACTGAATTTCTTCGGTAATATTTCTTAAGGATGTTGAATATGATAAGCTTAGGTTTCCCCTTGACTTCTATGAGGTAATCACTTTCCCCCAAATTTTTAATACTTTATATGGACCTTTCCATGGCTACTAATAATTTGACTTAATCGGCAAAAGTACAAGAACTTCATCACAATGTTAAAACTTCTCTCTGACTTTTGGAGTCAAAAAAGGTTTTGTAATGTCATTGACAAGCTTTGGTTTTTTTAGGAAACTTATGTCAGAGGTCTCCTCAAGTTGGGAATCTAAGGTTCAAGGAGAAAACTGGTAAGAAGACTGAAAACTCAGCATTTACCTCCTCATTAGTCCATAATTCATGAAAGGATGGACAGTGGACTCTGGCTGTCTACCATAGATAGGATAGTTCAAAAGGTGAAACCCCAAAGAGTCACTGGGAACTTCCCTCATGGCAAACAAAGCAAAGGGTTGGTAACGATGCACTCCTTAGGTTTAAGGGAGCAAAGTTTCCTTAAAATGGACTATGAGAATCGATGCTGGCGCTCATCCTCCCTATTACAGGTTGGATGATAGGTGTGTGGTGAAGAGAGGCTTCACTCCCAAGAAGTTGGTATAGATGTTGCATTAAGCTCAGATGTGATTGTTGTCCACGGTCAGACAAAATATCTCTAGGGATTGCCCACACTCTGGAGAAGATGGATAAAAGGCTTCAGCCACCTCTGTAGTGTTATGGTCTTTAACGGGAACGGCTTCAGGGAACTCGAAGCACAATCAACTAATGTTAATATAGTATCGATGTCCCCCAGATGATAGTGGAGATAAAGGGCACAACGTTGTCAATAGCTACTCTTTCAAACGGTTCCGTAAAGATTAGGCATTTTGACCATCAGGGGTTTTTTTAAAAAAACACCCATCCAGGGCCTGTACCTCGGGGGATGACAGTACAGTTGGCCAACTTTTACACGATCTACAATAGGGTAGTGAACATTGTGGTAATTTAGCGCACTCCCAAAATAGGTTTCCCTAATTTTATTTAGGTTTTACGTTGCGAGAAATGTCCGGCCACTTGCAGGTCATGAGCAATTTTAAGAACAGTCTTGCATTGACTTGAACAAACTAAGATGGAAGTCTAATCTCAATCTGCGATTTTAATTTGAATACTGATTGTACAAGATACCTTTTATATATTCAAATTTTTAGAAATGTTTTTCCTTTGGTTAACTTGATTTTGTTTAGCGGCATATGGCAATTCTGAAGAGAAGTGCAATTACGTTGTAACTTGACAAAGGGAGTCCTTCGATTATCTAAAGGCTTAAAGTCAGGGAAAATCAAAGGATGGACAGTAGGAGAAGCCAGGGCTTGGTCTGAGCCCTAGTCCAAGACATTTATGTATCAGAGGTGATATCTTCACTTTCATCTAACATGTGAATCCGGTGATCCTACTACCTCGCTTTCGAGAGTAGCATCACTGGTTTTTAAACCCCAATAAATCTCAGAGGACATTGTCTCATCTGAACTTTCGAGGGGCTTCTCTGATCTCAGCGAAGAGGGGATCTGAAAACTTATATCCATCTGTGATGATGAAAGGTCAAGCTCAGAAGGGAAGGATGGCACCTTTTACATTTACCTATTTGTACGGAGCAAGAAAGTGATGGGAGCTAGTACGGCTTCAGACCAACCTGTGAACCATTTTAGACCTAATGTAACATCGAATGGGTAGGAAACAGTGTCCGTCCGGCCCCCAAGATAGTCTGAAAGTATCGCAGAGGAATGAGTTCTTAAGGTTAGGAAAGTTATCAGAAATGGACTATACATGTGCATCCAGTGTCTCGTTAAAAGGGTATTCATTAAGTGCCATTAACTGTTCCTGAAACAGAAGGGTGATTGGTCATTACAGTCTTTAAAACATCTTCAACTTTTTGGACCTTCTTAGAAGGACAATCTGGACGTTTATGGTCCCTTAATACCTACACAAATGGACAAAAAGGAATAAAAGAACTCATATTTTACTTCCCACCTAGAGGACTTTGATGAACCCTTAACCCTTAGGGTTCGATCCCTTTAGGTTTTATGGGAATTGTAGCCTCAGCATACAGGTCAGCAGCCTCAGCAACTTCCTCAGCTTTTATTAAGGTTACGTTCTCTATGAATGTTGTATCTGGTTGAGGAAGAGTGTCAGGAACTGGTCAGCAACCATTGAAGTCTCGAAGAATATTCATAACTATGATCATTCCTGAACTCTCTATCCCAAAGTCGAAACAAACGAAAGAGTGTTACCTGTAACTGTTGAAAGTTCTGGCCAGGCTGATAGGTGGATACCTGGATATTCTTTCCTAAGAATTAGTGGTTTTGTTGATATGCTTTATGCAATTGCCTTCTTTAGTAGGTTATAATTTACATGTGATATCCTGTGACAAAGTTACATAGATATTCAAAGCTGTACCAGAAATAACATTCTAACTGGTAGCCCAGGTGTCAGCAGGCCATTCACAGTGGGTAGGCGGTATTTTCAAACCTGAAAATGTATGATGTTATGTCTTCCCCCCTCTGTGAAGGGAGGTAAATTTAGGTGTTGGAATATGTGCACTGACTGCCTTTGTTCATTACTCCTTCCTCTAAATTGTTGTTGTTTGTTAAGAGTTGACTTTTATTCCCATTCAAGGCGAGATTTCTCGACGCTCGCGATCCTTTTCTCTCTATTAATCTTCAAGTGTTCTCTAGCTTTTGCGTCCACGTTTCTCTAGACCTTTTCCTCAAACTTCTCTATTCCCTTTGCACTCATTTCCTCAAGTTCTCTAATTTAAAACCTGTTCCTCATGTATCTTAGCTTGTTCCTCACGTATCTTAGCTTGTTTCACGGTTCCCTAGCTCTTTCCTCACGATCAAGTCTTATCACAGCTATTTTCTGATCTTCTTGCTCTACTTTCTGTCTTTCTAGGATTCTCTCTCCAATTCTTTCTCTTCCTTTTTCTTCCTGTCTTTCAAGGTCTCTTTCTCCCTTTATCTCTTCTCTTTCGATTCTTTCTCTCTCCTTATTCTTCTTTCCCTTTCTACCGTCTTTTCTCTCTCAATTCTCTCTCTTTCAAGTCTTTCCTGGATCTAGCACTAATGAAGGATTCTATATTTTCTGTTATTCCTAACTTTCTCTCCAGCATTCATCCAAAACTTGTTTTCAACCATGCTTGAAAGAATACTTAAAAATATCAGGGGAAATGAACAGAGTATTAAAGGCAAACGGAGGGTTCAAAGCCTGCTCGCTCTAAAACTGTAAAATAAACAGAGGGCTTGATCCTGCTTCATTAAAACAATATGTATTAATGAAAACGAAGGGTTCTATTACCGGCTTGAGCAATCAGTAAGTAGAATGGGGTCCCTTGACCATCCAATCTTTCACATCAAATCAAAGAGTGTCTATGACAGTTCCCTAGATATAATAATGGAGCTCTAATGAAACAAGTTGTCCTGGAAAATCTCGGGTCCCTAGAGTCTAATCCTCCAAAGTGTTACAAGCTCCAAAAAGAGTGGCAGAATTTAAATATTATAATCCTGCCTGACTTGATCTAAATAAAGTGAGACTACAATCAACCAAATCTTTCCAAATACCTGTACTGTAGTCCTACCATAGGAATGATTACTCATGGCTGTTGGTAACCGTCTGTGGTAAGCGGGTTGGTAAGTTCCAATGGTAGATTCGGATGGAGTTGATCTTGTTCAGCTAGTGTTGATCCTGGCAGGTTCGCACTTTTGAAGGCTTACTCCAGCCCTGTAACAACTTCAGACAAGTTTACTCAGGCTGGCTCCTCCTCAGGAAAATTAGTGAATAGAAAAGATTCTAATAACAGACAAACACTTTATATAGAAATATAAAATTTTAAAAAAACACTTAATATGAAATATTAATCCTACATGTAAGAAAATGAAAAAATGAAAAATAATATGATGTAAGAATTCAACGCTAAATTAAATGTATATAAATACATGGCGTGTCTGGTGTTGGTGACCAACTGTTGTTGAAATCTGTGAAAATTTGTGTGGACTGCCTCCAAGTGAGTCGCTCCTACCCTGGCAAAAATCTGCTGACACCGAGCTCTGCGGTGGGTACCTCAGCCTTCACAATTGGGGCTTATAGAACATATTTTCACAAATGATTGGCTATTGCAAGAAACCTCGCCTGCATGCACGTATAAAGGACTAACGCTACACTGGTGTTGCGCATAATTTCCTGATCTTCAACTTCCTAAGCTAGCTTTACGCCCTTTGGACTTCCCATTGGAATCCACGTGAACCGGGAGCATTATTCCTGCCAATATCAATCTTAAATAGTGTCCTGCATGCACCTAGAAATCCTATATCCAAGAGGGTATGTATCCCCTTGTTAACTTTGCAGATCAGACACTAGCTTCAGACGGATCTGAGACACTGGTGCTTTAATGGAATGATCTCTCTGTAATGCTGGGCCCTCCGTTAACTAACCCACAATCTCCAAGACACTGGCCAGAAACCTATGGGAAAAGGTGAAGATCTCGTCTTACTGTATGGGTGATGGAGATCATCTATGGTAATCGAGGTGCCTCTACCAGATTTCCAGGTCTCAGTGTGAAGACCACGTGTGGGGGAAACCGTCTGCTGGTTCACGGGCACGTCTTGTCCAGTCATGGTGGTCTGCTGTCCTAGAAGGGCGCTATTCATCTTTGTGACCTGGCGTTTCTCCTCAATCAAGCTAGGGCTGCCAGTTATCCCTAGCTAAACTTATCCTAGTGCTTTGCCTTACTTTATCGTGCCTATAACTACCCTATATAAGGTCTTAGGTCTTCTTTTTCATTATCTACAGATGCCTTAGTAAACCTAATATTAGTTGTCTACCGGTAAACTACCTATCTTCCATGAAGAGTAAATCTATAAATTAAATAAGTTACCACAACCAGAGAATGCCTTGTTTGAGGGGTTTTAACGGGCCGCTCGGCTAGACGTCCAGACTGGCCCATGTGGATCTGAGCTGTGGAACTTTTGGGACCAAAATAAATTTCCAAATCCTCCCGCGGCGAGGTAGGCCATAGTCTAGATCAAAGTCTGCCTCCCGCAGGGCCCACCCCAGTGGGCCCTGGACTTGAGCGACGTTCGACGGGTTCGTTCCGGCCGCTCAGCACGCTACATATCTGGTCTAATTTCTCATGTTCCCGGTCCCACCGTGTGGACCTCGAGGGTAAAGCCTGTTGATGGGTCCTTATAGTCTCGACACGTTCATTCTTACTTTCACCATTCTCACCGCCCAGCCTTGTCTGGGGTGGGTTGACCACTACCAGGCCAAGAGTAAGTAAGTAAGTAAGTTTATTCAGGTTTACACAAATACAGTTAAATAGAATTATCATATATAGCAGCTATGGTAGATGAACCTAGGATAACCAAAATAGTCAGACAGAGTGACTTTATTTCCATTGGGGTACTTTTACCTATATTATTATAAGATAAAGGTTTTATAATATTTTCAACAATAAACCCCCCAGTAAGAAAACATCTTAATTATCATACTAAAAAGAATATCTGCGACAACCAAGGTCATTGAGACTATCTACAATTTTTACGAGGGTATTACAATGGAATAAGGTAAATTTTACACGTATGTTAGCTAAAATGGATATCATTCCCCTCCCTTTCTGTTAGCTCCATTCACTCAGAACCTTTTGGCACTCTCTTGAACTGGTTCCCGATATGACTGGCTTTGACATGTGCGGGTGGATAGTCTGTTTCAATTCTTTATTGCCTGTACATAAAAAGGTGTTTGAGACTGGCCCTGACTCGTGGGTACTACAAAGTTGTGCTCTCTCCCCCTAGTTCTATGATTGCTTTGGTTCCCAGCCTTGACAAAATTGACAGCAAGATATTCTGGACATTGCTTGTGAGCAATTTTATAAAATGAATTAGCTTCATTGTTTTACTCTGTCTTCAACATTCAGCATACCCAACTGCTGTAATTCATCCTGGCCTACATGTTCTCTTGGTCCCAGCCCCAGGATGAATCTTACGATTTTGTTCTGGGTGATTTGCAGTCTATCTTTCAGTTTTTTGTAAAGGGCAGAGTAAAGAAGAGCAAGCGTAATCCATATGGCATGGTAAAAGGGGCTAGACATAGAGTCCTGCGAGCCTCAGTAGGTAGACACTGTGCTTGTCTATACAGGAACTTAAATTCTGCATTCGCTTTCTTTACTACACTGTTCCCTATAAATTCTCCTGACATGAAATGGGTCAAAGGGGATTCCCAAATTTTTTAAATTTGATAAAAACCAAAGTGATGGGCTCCCATTACATTGAACATTAAAATTATTTACCCTTCTCAGTTTATGTTTCGTGCCCCAAAAAGAATGGCTTTCAGTTTTCCTAGGTGAATGATAGTTTGTTGTCTACTAAACCCATTGCTGCAGGACTCCCAGTTCCAGTGTTTTAAAAAATTAGCAATATCTTGTGGGGCTTTACCTGACACTAACAGAGGGACTGTCATCTGCATACAGTAGGAGTTTGCACTTGACACTGATAGGCATAATCATTGACAAACTAAAATAAAAAAGGGACCCAGATACTACCTTGGGGAACTCCACATGTTATCGGCAGGGGTTCTGATTCTGTTTGTTGATTTTGACTATTTGTCTCCTGTTGCTAAGGTAGGACTTAAACCAGTCTACAGAACCTATACCGATAGTTTGAAGTTTAATACATAATATATTGTGGTTGACAGTATCGAAGGCCTTTTGCAGGTCTAAGGTTACCATGCCTATGAGGTTCCCCCTTTGACATTTCAGTTCTCAGGTAATCCATCAGATTAATAAGGGAGGTGTCGGTTGAGTAGGATCTTCTAAACCCGATTGTAGCTATGGAGAATGTTGTTGTCATTAAGGTACTTAACTACTTGAGAATACACCGCCCTCTCTAGAATTTTAGATATTATACTGAATATACTAACAGGCCTATAGTTGCTTACATCAGACCTACTATTTTTCTTGAAGATAGGAGTAACTCTGGCCTCCTTGAACCCCTCCGGTACTGTATTAGTGGTGATTGATAGATTTATTATGTGAGCAATAGGGATTGACAGTTCAGAAGCACCATCTTTTAGGACTTAGACGGGATGTTATCAGGGCCTGTGCTCTTAGTTGGGTTTAACCTGCTTAGTTCTTTTTGAATAAAGTCATGAGATACACTTACTAGTTGACAACTGTTTGGGGTTACCCCTTATTGGTATAGTATGTTTGAAACTTATCAGACGTCTGTGTTATAGGTATTTGATGCAGCTGGTAGTTTACTTACTAGTGTTGATGCAACAGATGTGTAGTATGAATTAAAGCAATTTGCCACCTTAGATGTTTCGTGGCATACCTCATTATCGATAGTGAGTACTATGTTAGACCTATCTACTGGCTTATGGCTATACCCCAACTGTTTTAGTTGTTGCAGAGCTTTCTGGGTTATGCTTATACTCTTCAATTTTTGAGCAGTAGTGCTTTGCCTTTGCTCCTTTTATAAGTCTCTGTACTCTGTTTCCTCACCCTTTGGAATTCATTTAGTGCTGCAATATCCTGTCTGTTTGCTTTAAATCTTTTTAGCAGCTGGTCTCTGAATTTCAATTTATCTAATTCTCAGTATTCATCCAGGGTTCAAGTTCTTCGTTTAATCCTAACCTCTTTAACTGGTGCAATATTATCAAGGATGGTAGTGAACATTGTTTTGAATTTTTCCCAGGCATCGTTTACGTCCGTGCAACTTGTTATCTCTGTCCAGTCACAATTGTGTAGCCTATTTACCAGTGTTTCTTTACTGTAGTTTCTAGTTGACCTCATTTTTATTGTCCCTGTGTAGGCCTATCCTATCCCTAGTTATTTTCCTGGTGCAGTAAATGATGAAATGATCACTAAGACCTGTGGTATGACGCCTGACTGACTAATGTTCTCAGAGCGGTTACAAAGTATGTGGTCAATTAGGGTGGCTGAGAACTGTGTGATCCGGGTTGGAGTATTAATAAGTTGAGTGTAACTATTTAATCCTAGAATTTGCTTATACCTTTTGCATAGCCCGTTATTTTGCTGCTGAAAACAGATATTGAAGTCGCCATATTATTGTCTCGCAATTGTTTTCAACTCCGGACAAGACTCTGGAAAAGTCTTCTAAGAACTGGTCCTGGGTAGGAGGGCGGTAACTAGTTCCTACTAAGATGGGTTTGGTCTTAGGAAGCAGCACTTCAAACCATAGAATCTCCAGTTTATTGTTATTTAAATCAGGTCTTGGGTTGTAAGCTAAGTCATTTCTAATGTAGGCACATACTCCACCACCCTTTCTGGGCGCCTCGATTCTACTAGCACCAGGTCCCCTTCACTTAGCATCATCTTATTTGCCTCGGGTCGGCAGCCATAGAAATGTTCCCGAGGTGTCAAGTAATCCCTGCGCCACACCTGGTTCCATTTGAGGATGTTCACCAGTCTGGTGTGACTCCTGTGCAGTTCTTCATTGATGGGGGACCATCTGGCCCATAATTAATATTCCGCTCCCTTGGTAAAAACTGACTAAAAATTGCGGGGAAGGCTCATCCTTCTTCCAAACAGATTATTGGGGGTGAAGCTTTTTGCCTAAATCCCCCATTTGTCGTAGGCAAGGCCTGTTATTAACTCTTTGCCTCTATCTCAACTAACTGTCCTCATTTCATCACAGCTCACCCCCTGGTGCAAGCCTTCAAAACGCCCCTTTTTGACTGGCCCCCATGCGTTTTAAAACCCCCCCTGCCGGGGGCGCCCTGGGACTATGAACTCCACTGCACTATTCTCTTCGGGGTTTTCCCGTACTCCCCCGTTGTCCCTAAGTTTCCTGAAAACTTTATCGGCCGCCCAAAAGCTTGTCCATTGTCAACAATCAACCCGGGGGGCCGAGAATCGGGCAGAAAACCCCCTGAACAGCTTCCGAAAGTCCCCCTGTTGTCATATTTTTCTGAAACCCCAAATGCACCGCTGAGTAGGGGGCACAGTAAACAGCGACTAATTTCTGGGCCCCCACCCTCTCGTTCCGGGGTTCTTCAATGTGATACCCCAGTTAGTCTTTTCCTACAGTCTCAAAGGGCCTGTCACTTGTACCCATTTTCCGAGGCAGCGGTGGGGGACCTGGGTAGGTAGGGGGCCCCCATCGTACGCCGGCAGACCCTGCAACTCTTTTGCCCCTTTTGACGGCAGCTCGACCCCAAAAAAACCCCGTAATTCTGACTAGGCAGGTTTAGGTTCTCCAAACCCCCATTAAGGGCCTCTGATGGGGATCTTGTTCAATGCTCTGTCGCCCTCCCTCCTTTTCCCCGCACACGGGATGTTTGGCCCAAAAGTGACTCAAGTTTTGTATTTTTTCCCCTCATCTTTTTAGCCCCCCCATGACTAGAACAAACCAAAGAGTGAACCAATTTGCTGTTCCCGATCATCTTGGACAGTCCTGACGCCATAAACCCGCTGCCGGGGGCGCAAGTACTTCCAGCATCCTGGAAACCCTCCCTTTGGGTACGCCTATCCAATTTTCCTGGGACCCAGGAGACAACTGTCGACCTTGGCTTACCCTTTTCATGCGCTTCCTACAAATCGAAATAACCCTTTCCCTGACCCTATAAGTTTTAAAAACAAAAAGGCACAAAACCGTGATGGAACGATACACAAAAAACCCGCACATGAAAGACAGAACTGCACACGTTTTCGGCCGACTTTGGGCCATTGCAAAATCACACAAACAGAGGAAGCAGGCGGCATTTTAGGGAGGAAGAGGTGGGGGTATAGTAGTGGGGTTGGGGTGGTAGTAGTATAGTAGTATAGTACAAGAATTGTTATATAAATAACAGACAGTATTTGACTGCTCGGTCTTCCTTATTTCCCACTTCTCCCTAAAAAACCTCGGACAACTTCAACTGGAACCTCTTCTTCTTCTAACTACAATCTACTGATGAATTAGACACATGTTGCGTCGTCGGTTGTCTTTTGTTTTGTGGACGTTTCGGCCATCCATTGGCTGGCTGGATGGCGAGAACTTCTACGGTGGGATGCCCGAGTGTAGTGCATGTGGTCATTTCATCCTGTCGTATTATATACAATTCTTTACTATACTACTACTACCTACGCACTAACCACTAACAACTGACTACCCTCCACCTCTTCCTGCCTAGTAATATAGCCGTCCAGCTCCTCCCTCAGTTAGTGTGACTTTGTCATGGTCCAAGTCGACCGAAACGTCGCGTCCGCAACTTCTGTCTTTTATTGCGGGTTATTTGTGTATCCTATAAGTTTCTCCACAGGAGTAGCGCCTGTGCTCAAATAATTCTGTGTTCGTGTTTCCCCGCAAAGTGTACTATCTAGCTGGTAGTCTCCACGAATTTCTGCTTCAGCCAGCAATCCCTTGCCGGTAACCAGTCTGGCCTTTGATCCAAATCTCCTTTTCTACTCAGCTTTCTGTGTGTCACGCCCTCGGGCTATCAGGTTTGGCTAGGTTTTTGATCTGTAGGCACATACAGAAATTGCGTTGACGTTGACTGTAATTCCCGTATCTTCCTTTCCCGATTCCCTGACCTAGGGGAGCTTAAGACCTGTCATTCTGGACCCACTGTAAGGGCCACCTCCGAGTCTCTCCATACATAGTGTGTGGTCCACCCTCAGTTACTCACAGTCCTCCTCCATGTACTTACCCAGTCTTGTCTCCCAGCAACATCGCCGTGAGCTCTACTATGGTGGATCGAGCAATCCTTCAGGGTTTGTCACCCGCGGCACACTGGTGACCAGATTGACTTGGTCCCCGGCCACCAAATACGCTACAGCCCCATAGGCCTGGAGGAGGCATCACAGAAAACGTGCAAGTCATAATCCTCCGTGCACCCGATGGACCTTGGGAATGGTGAACTCGTGCAGTTCCGCTAGGTCTTTCTGTTAACAATCCCACTCCTGGCAGACTGTTTCTGGCAGTGGGTCGTCCCAACTTAGGTTCAGCTCCGCAGGTCTGTTGCACTAGCATCCTCCCTCGAATGGTGATGGTGTGTCAACAAACCCAAAGGATCGAAGCAGTCTGCGACTTAGCTCCAGCTAAGACCGTCCTGGTCAGTCTCCTTCCCCATCAGGCTTCCTCTTTAGCCTAAGTCTGTCTTCCTTGATTTCCACTCCAGTCCCAACACCGATGTTACCTCAGGCACTGAGTAGCCAGTATAGTCACGTTCCACCTGCCCGCAACGTTGGATTGTTTGTCACCCATTCTCTCAATGGCATGTTACCCGAGAGCATCTCCTGATTAGACTCTCGGTAAATGTCCATCAACAGCCTTTCATTGAGGTGGTACCTGCATGTTGTCTACATAAAATAGGGTCTTCAGTAATTCTTTAAGGGCTATTACAGTTCACAAGGTGGTAGTCTATGGTAGCTTGTAATAGAATGGTGAACTAGTGCACAAACAACACTGCACTGAATCTTAGGTTCATCCCCCTTGTTGGGCCTCCCTGTTAGCCAACCACAAGAATCTTGTGTAGTCCCTGTCCTGTGGCTGCAACCCAATACGTAGGAAGGCTTTGCTAATGTCTGCCGCATAGGCGTACTGTTCGTCCTGAATCTCAACAACACATCTGCTAATTTCTGCGTCAGGGAGGGCCCTGTGAGCAGACAGTCGTTCAACGATGGCTCTCGGGACTCGCCTGCGAGCTGCAGTTGAAGAACTACTCTGATGGGAGTGGTTACCGACTCCTTGGTGACTGCCATGTGTGGAAGATAATGGGTGTTTTCCCCAGGGCTGGCATTGGGCACTTTCTCGATGAACCCAAGGGCCAGCTGTTCCTTAATATATCATCATATTTCCCCACCAGACCCTTCTTGGTCAGGCTGTTCACCAATGAATTCAACTGACCACGTGCCCTCTTGAAATTAGTGGGCAGCTTTTGGGTGGCCCGGTTTCCATGGGAGTCGCACCCAATACTGTCCGTCCCTGAACTGCACATGGTTCAAGTAATCTCGATACGTCTCTTCGTGTTCGGGGGGCGGCTGGTCACCTTTAATCCCTACTACATCCAGGTCCCATAGTTTATGGCCGGCTCACTGTCGGATATGCCAACTTGCGCCTCTGACAGACCTTCGTGCACACCAATCGCATCACCAGTACAGCCTCAGTCGCTGTAATACCAGAGCCTCCTTTCCCGGGGTCGCAGGGAAGTGAGCTGGTACTCTGCCTCCTACGATGTACCCCCGCTGGAGTCCTGTACAGGCCAACCCCTCCTTGATAACCCTTCTCGTAGACACGAACTCGTCTAGGTAATCCCCTCCTACCAAGATGCCTACATTACTAACATTGTCTGTAGCAATGTCTGGTTCCGCTAGCTTCACACCCAACTCCCTCAAACGTTTGACTGCTGCAGCCAGTCCCCTAGTGGTAATGATATTGGGCAGCCTCTTCACCATCAAGGCTGAAATTTCCCGTCGATGCCCGGCTAACCTGACCGTCACATTGACTACTGGATAAGACCTGCGTGGGACTTCCCCACCAAACCCTTCCACCTTTATGTCAACTTTACCAACTGTCTCCAGCTTCAACCTAGTTGCTAGACTCTCCGCTATGAAGGATCTCTGTGCCCCACTGTCGAAGAACAAACGGGTTGTTTCAGACTTCTTCCCGTTCGCGACCACCGCCATTATGGTGGGCAAGGCCACCGAGCCTTGAAACTGCTCACCAGAACAAATTCTCGGTGCCGTACTCACCACACTCATCGCTACTTCTGACTTGCTCTTGCTCTCCGCCCTTTCTTGCGGTTTGCTCTCCTTAACTTGTGCTAATCCGGCATCATTAGGACACAGTGCACTGTGGTGCTTTCCCTTCCAGCAGCCCCGACACTCCCTGAGCATGGTGTTACAGTCCCTGGCAAAATGTTCTCCACAACACTTGAAACAAAGTCTCAACTCTCTTAGTCGTTGAACCCTTTGGTTATAGGTGGTGAAGCTTGAACACCCTGAACTAGCGTGTTCTTCATCACAAAACACGCACCGTCTCATACTGGCCGCTTTAGTGGCTTCTCCCTTGGCCCTGTGGGTGGAGGACTCGCCCTGGGCATAATACGTGCCTACTTTAGTGGGAGGTGGTTTAGGTCTATCTCTCGAATGTCTGGGGAAGTTGACCGACTTCTCCTTGGTAGGTAATTTCTCCCCCTGACCTATGCTCAGGTGAGATATGAGATCCCCTAACCCTTCAATAATTTGTTTTATCGTGAACCTATTCGTCCGATATTTTAAGTGTAACTCATGCACTGTCGTGCTAGCCAGTTTCCTCTGAATCACCTGGCTAAGGACCCATTTTGAATCATTCTCATCATGCAAATCTCTGAAACTATTGGTCAAGCTCATAATCTCAATACGGAACTTCTCTAGACTTTGACGGTCATGTCGGCAAGCCTCTAGATCCAACAACCGATAAAGTATAGCTACCTTTATCTCCTCAGTGTTGCCAAACATGTCTTCTAATTGGTCTTTGGCATGTTGGTAATTAGTGTCAGTAATCGGGTAGTGCCGGACCAGATCTAAGGCTTTACCCTTGAGCTGCGACCGCAAATACTGCAACTTGACGGCATCTGACAAATCGTTTCTGTCATCTATCTGGGCTCTAAACTGATCCCAGAAAGCTATGTACTCTGTTAAGGTTCCGTCGAACGTTGGCAAATTCAACTGGGGCAACTTGGGCAACATATTGACAGGTGTGCGGTTGTTTGGGGTACCTGCGGTGTTCAACCCCACCCTTGGAATACTAGCCTTTAATGTACTTAACTTATCTTTGTACATATTCATTTCCTGATGACAATCTACATCATCCTTATCGAATTCGTCCATAGCCTGGTGAAGACTTCCCTGGGATTCCTCATCCTCAATAGCCTGTTGCTCATATGCTGAGAATGCTCGTTCATAGGCTTCCCATTTTTCCCCCAAACTCTTCAAGCAGTCTTGCAAATCATCGCAGTCTACATTACTGCGTTGGCAAGTAGCCTTGCACCTGTTACGTATTCTGTTCAGATGCCCTTTGTATGCTGCTACTGATCGCCTTAATTTTGTTAACACTGGACTAGACTCTCCTGAACCCCCATCTGCCATTGTCGAAGTTTAATGAGGAGTGTGACACTAATTGTACTTTACCCAGTCCACCCCACAGCACGTCACGGTGTTAGGCAAGAATGAACGAGTCTTAAGGCTTCTCAACAAGCTTAACAATTCCCTTTGTTAAATTGACTACTATGAATCAAAAATGTACACTGTTAGCTCTCAAATCCCAATCAAAAATGTGTATCGATGTGAAAGCTTAATCTAGCACTTAACTGTACAATGCCAGCAAATAATTACAGGACTTAACCTAGTCTCAGGTATAATTCACAAATCCCACATTAACATGAATCAAAGATGATGAAAATCACACAATAAAAGGTGCAGTATACAAATTAAAATCACTTGGTTAACACAAGTAAATTCAACAATTCAACTTGTGAAACAGTAAATAAATAATGTATGTAACCAGCTTGGCCTGTGCCAAGCATACTCTGTCTAGCGTGGAAGGTTGGATAAGGTAAAATCCTACTAGCTAGTGTGCTATAACTTAAACCTGGCTTTTTAAACCCTGTAAATAATAACTAGGTTAAATCTGTCCTAGCTACTATAACTTTTTGCTAATATTGCACAAGCCTAGCCTAACTGTGGCTACCTTGCAACTCACTGTAAATAATTAACAACAAGTCTCCTACTCTGGATTTCTTGTAATCACTGTAAATAATTAAATTCACAAGCTTCTCTAGCCTACCTGGCTGCCTTAAACTTACTGCAAATTAAACAACTTCTGTGTATGTCCCGCTAGGCCCTCGCCACTGTGTAACTTTGACCTAGGTGTGCTAACTTAACCTAACTTTTTTAAATGGTTCCTAACTGTGGCCTAGCTCTGATAGTTAACCTAACTCTGTTAAAACTGGTTCCTAAACTATGGCCTAGCTATGATAGCTTAACCTAACTCTGTTAAAATCCTGCGTTCCTAACTGTGGCCTAGCTATGATAGCTTAAACCTAGGCTACTCCAATCAGCTGCTGCTTGTGCTGCTGCACTCAGCTGCGGCTGCTGCTGTAGCAACGTTGTTGGTGTGGCTTATTGAGAATACCAAGAAACAATTAACCCCAGAGGGTTTGCCACCCTGGATAAAACCAAAAAGTCAGTGTCATGAAGACTGTCTAACTTATTTCCATCTGGGGTCCTTTATTCTTGTCTCCCAGGATGCACCCACACAAGTCGACGAACACAGGTGAACAGGGAAAAATGCTGGAACTTGTGCTCATATTGGTGAATTAAAGCCAGCAAAGGTTGGTTTGAGAGATTTAAGAATGTAGTGGCATACACAGTGGTGATAAAGGCCGTTCTGGAAGAAAATGCCAAACGGACCTACAGTACTCAGGAGGAAAGGCAATCCCAGGACAACAGTGTCTCATCAGTCATTGCTGCATCTTCAATAAAGGTAAGTGTCATTTATTCATTTAGTAGACTAGTACATGCACAATATATACTGTGCATGTACTACTATACTATTGTGCATTATCCTTCTCTTGTGTGTGGGAATATGTATATTTCATGGTGGGTAAAAATTTTTTTTTCATACTTTTGGGTGTCTTGCACGGATTAATTTTATTTCAATTATTTCTTATGGGAAAATTCATTTCACATAACGATTTTTTGCATAACAATTACCCCTCTTGCACGGATTAAAATCATTAACCGGGGGTCCACTGTATTTATATATATATATATTATATATATATATATATATATATATATATATATATATATATAATATATATACTACTTATATAATATATAATATATATATTTTTATATTATCCACACCGGCGAATCCCACAGCAGGGTGGCCGAAAAGAAAAACTTTCACCAATCATTCACTCCGTCACTGTCTTGCCAGAAGGGTGCTTTACACTACAGCTTTTTAACTGCAACATTAACCACCCTCCTTCAGAGTGCAGGCACTGTATTTCCATCTCCAGGACTCAAGTCGGCCTGCGGGTTTTCCTGAAACCCTTCATAAATGTTACTTTGCTCACACTCCAAACAGCACGTCAAGTATTAAAAAACCATTTTGTCTTCCATTCACCTCTATCAAACACGCTCACGCATTGCTGCTGGAAGTCCACGCCCCACGACACAAAACCTCCTTTACCCTCCTCCAACCCTTCCTAGGGCCGTGACCCCTACCCGCCTTCCTTCCACTACAGGACTGATACATCTTGAAGTCATTCTGTTTCGCTCATTCTCTCTACATGTCGAACCACCTCAACAACCCTTCTCAGCCTCTGGCAACAGTTTTGGTAACCCGCACCTTCTCCTAACTTCCAAACTACGAATTTCTCTTTCATTATATTCACACCACAATTGCCCTCAGACATGAACATCTCACTGCCTCCAGCATTCTCCTCGCTGCAACATTCATCACCACGCTTCACACCAGATAAGAGCGTTGGTAAATATACTCTAGTACATTATCCCCTCTTGCCTCCAAGACAAAGTTCTTTGTCTCCACAGATCCTAGTGCACCCACTCACTCTTTTTCCCTCATCAATTCTATGATTCACCTCATCTTTCATTAGACCCATCTGGCTGACTCGTCACTCCCAACATTTCTGAATACGTTCACTCTCATACCTCTCCTCCAATCTGATATTCAATCGTTCATCACCTAATCTTTTTGTTATCCTCATAACCTTACTCTTCCTGTATTCACCTTTAATTTTCTTCTTTTGCCACACCCTACAAATTCATCCACCAAATCTCTGTCAACTTCTCTTCAGAATCTCCCAGAGCACAGTGTCATCTGCAAAGAGCAGCTGTGCAACTCACACGTTGTGTGTGATTTCTTATCTTTTAACTCCACGCCTCTTGCCAAAGACCTCGCATTTTACTTCTCTTACAACCCATCTATAATATATTAACAACCACGGTGACATCACACATTCCTTGTCTAAGGCCTACTTTTATGGGAAAATTTCCCTCTTTCCTACATACTCTTAACTCTGTGCTCACTTATCTCGTAAAAAACTCTTCACTGCTTTCAGTAACCTACCTCCAACACCATACACATTGCAACATCTGCCACATTAGCCCCCCTATCCACCCTGTCTTACGCCTTTTCCAAATCATAATGCCACAAAAGACTCTTTAGCCTTATCTAAATATGTTCACTTATTATGTTTCACTGTAAAACACCTGGTCACACACCCCCTATCCTTTCCTAAGCTCCTTGTCATTGCTATCCTATCTCCGTCTTACTCTTAATTCTTTCAATTATAACTCTACCATTACACTTTACAGGTACACTCAACAGTCTTATCCCCCTATAATTTTTGCACCTCTCTTTTATCCCCTTTGCCTTTATACAAGGAACTATGCATTGCCCTCTGCATCCTAGGTACCTTACCTTCTTCCATACATTATTAAATAATTGCACCAACCACTCCAAAAACCTATTATTCCCCATCCTGCTTTTAACATTTCTATCTTTATCATCAAATCCAGGCTGCCTTACCCCCTTTCATTTTACCTACTACTCACGATCTTCCCCCACACTCACAACTGGCTCTTCTCACTCCTACAAGATGATATTCACCTAGCCCTATACACGGGAAATCACAAGCTTCCTATCTTCATCAACATTTACAATTCCTCAAAATATTCTTCCATCTTCCCAATACCTCTAACTCTCCATTTAATCAAACTCCTCCCTCTCCTATTTTTAACTGACAAATCCATTTGTTCTCTAGGGCTTTCTTAACTTGTTAATCTCACTCCAAAACTTTTTCTATTTTCAACAAAATTGTTTGATAACATCTCATCCACTCTCTCATTTGCTCTCTTTTTACATATGCTTCCAACTCTCTAACTTCGCTCTTTTTCTCCATATACTCTTCCACCTCCTTGCATTCACTTCTACTTTGTTAAAACTTCTCATATGCTAACTTTTTCTCCCTTTCTACTCCTTTACATCATATGCCACCAATCGCTCCTCTTCCCCCCTGCACCCACTTTTTTGTAACCACAAACTTTTTGCTGAAACTCTAACACTACATTTTTAACCCACCCCCTACCTCTTGACCCCCTTGCCTATGCTCTCATTTGCCCATCTTCCCAATAGCGTTTTTATCTTACCCCCAATGCCCCTCTTTTTGTTTAAAACCTTCACCTTCTCTTCCCTGATGCTTCTTTTCCTTGTTCCCCCTTACCCTTTACTCTCAGTGTACTACAACTAGAAAGTGATTGTATATCTGGGGCCCCTCTATAAACATGTACATCCTGAAGTCTCTCAACAGTCTTTTATCTCCCAAATACATAACCCAACAAACTACGTCATTTCGCCTACACATCGGATACTTATTTACCCTTTTTTTCTTAAAATTTTATTACATAAACTAAACCCCTTTCTATACAAATTTAAATAAAGGGCTCCCATTATCATTTCACCTGGCCCCCCAAATTACCTACCACACCCTTTTAAAAAGTTTCCCCTACTTTGCTTAAGCCCCTCCCAAAATTACTCTCTCACTTGGTTCAAACCCTATACTTTCACTTAACATCCCCCAAAATCTCTCTCTTCCTCTGCATTCCTCTCTTCTCCAGGTGCATACCCCTTTATTATGACCCATTCTCGCATCCAACCTTTACTTTAACCCACAAATTTTTTTTTGAATTTACACATTAATTCTCTTTTCCTTCCATAATGTCATTTAACTACTGCCCCCCTTCCTTTGTCAAATCTCTCGATACCCCAGTTTTTTAATCACATTTATATATATGATATATATTAAAATTTTATATACAGTGGTCCCTCAATAATCGTCCGGCCTGAAAGTCGTCTATTTGGGAAAATAGTCCTGTTTTTTCGTCAAAAATTGGCTGCAGATGGCCCGGGTAACTCCTAATATCCTTTCCCCCGGAGGTACTCACCTCTGAGCCGCCTCCGGCCTTTCCTTCCCACCAGTGTGCCAATGTTTACCAGTGAGCGATGGTCCCCTCACGTGCTCCAGCGAAATATTTCATAATATTCCATTTATTTTAGTGCTTGCAAGTTATTTAAGTGCTAAATAAGCTACCATGGCTCCAAAGAAAGCTCCTAGTGCCAAGCCTTTGGTAAAGAAGGTGAGAAATACGATTGAATTTAAGAAAAACATCATTGAACAATATGATAGTGGCGTACGTGTGGGCGAACTGGCGAGGATGTATAACAAATCCCATACAACCATATCTTCCATCATAGCCAAGAAAAAGGAAATCAAGGATGCTGTTGTTGCAAAGGAGGTAAATATGCTGACAAAAATGAGATCACCAGTACTCGAAGATGTTGAGAAGTTATTATTGGTGTGGATAAATGAGAAACAATTAGCAGGAGATAGTCATATGATGTCGCTTATTTGTGAAAAGGCTAGGCAGTTGCATGACGATTTGGTAAAGAAATTGCCTGCAACTAGTGGTGATGTGAGTGAATTTAAGGCCAGCAAAGGCTGGTTTGAGAGATTTAAGAAGCGTACTGGCATACACAGTGTGGTAAGGCATGGTGAGGCTGCCAGTTCGGACCACAAGGCGGTTGAAAAATATGTGCATGAATTCAAGGAGTACAT
This sequence comes from Cherax quadricarinatus, assembly GCF_026875155.1. NCBI lineage: Eukaryota > Metazoa > Arthropoda > Malacostraca > Decapoda > Parastacidae > Cherax > Cherax quadricarinatus. The sequence goes on from NC_069409.1 coordinate 78,218,678, forward strand.
AAACAGTGAAGGACTGAAACCTGAACAAGTGTTCAATTGTGATGAAACAGGCCTCTTTTGGAAGAAAATGCCAAAGAGGACCTACATTACTGGCATTAAGAAACAGAGAAGAGAAGTAACCCCAGAAAAGCAATTGGTACCCGAGGTGTTGATGGAAGGGAATTCCCCTTCCAAACAGTAAATCATCCAATCTGTCTCCTTCTCCAGTCTTCCATACACAAAGAAGAATCGCCAATAAAGGTAAGTGTTATTCTGTTAATGTTTAATTTATCATGTGCCACTGTATTGTTTATGTACTACATCTATATTTAATGTAAAAATATTTTTTTGTTTTAATACTTCTGGGTGTCAGGAACGGATTAATTGAATTTACATTATTTCTTATGGGGAAAATTGATTCGTAAATCATCCATTTCGATAATAGTCCCACTTCCAGGAACGGATTATGGACGATTATCTAGTGTTTGTATGCACTTGTAAGTGGAAAAAAAGGGTGTTCCACTTTACGGCGGTTTCTGCTTTACGGCGGTAGCCTGGAACCTAACCAGCCATAAAAGTGGGGCCCTACTGTATATATATATATATACAGTGGAGTCCCGCATAACGATTACCTCCGAATGCGACCAATTATGTAAGTGTATTTAAGTAAGTGCGTTTGTACGTGTATGTTTGGGGGTCTGAAATGGACTAATGTACTTCACAATATTTCTTATGGGAACAAATTTGGTCAGTACTGGCACCTGAACATACTTCTGGAGTGAAAAAATATCGTTAACCGGGGTCAACTGTATATATATATATATATATATATATATATATATATATATATATATATATATATATATATATATATATATATATAATATATATATATTGTGCAAAAGAAGAAAATTAAAGGTGAATACAGGAAAGAGTAAGGTTATGAGGATAACAAAAAGATTAGGTGATGAAAGATTGAATATCAGATTGGAGGGAGAGAGTATGGAGGAGGTGAACGTATTCAGATATTTGGGAGTGGACGTGTCAGCGGATGGGTCTATGAAAGATGAGTGAATCATAGAATTGATGAGGGAAAAAGAGTGAGTGGTTGCACTTAGAGTCTGTGGAGACAAAGAACTTTGTCCTTGGAGGCAAAGAGGGGAATGTATGAGAGTATAGTTTTACCAACGCTCTTATATGGGTGTTGAAGCGTGGGTGATGAATGTTGCAGTGAGGAGAAGGCTGGAGGCAGTGGAGATGTCATGTCTGAGGGCAATGTGTGGTGTGAATATAATGCAGAGAATTCGTAGTTTGGAAGTTAGGAGGAGGTGCGGGATTACCAAAAACTGTTGTCCAGAGGGCTGAGGAAGGGTTGTTGAGGTGTTCGGACATGTAGAGAGAATGGAGCGAAACAGAATGACTTCAAGAGTGTATCAGTCTGTAGTGGAAGGAAGGCGGGGTAGGGGTCTGCCTAGGAAGGGTTGGAGGGAGGGGTAAAGGAGGTTTTTGTGTGCGAGGGGCTTGGACTTCCAGCAGGCATGCGTGAGCGTGTTTGATAGGAGTGAATGGAGACAAATGGTTTTTAATACTTGACGTGCTGTTGGAGTGTGAGCAAAGTAACATTTATGAAGGGATTCAGGAAACCGGCAGGCCGACTTGAGTCCTGGAGATGGAAGTACAGTGCCTGCACTCTGAAGGAGGGGTGTTAATGTTGCAGTTTAAAAACTGTAGTGTAAAGCACCCTTCTGGCAAGACATGATGGAGTGAATGATGTTGAAAGTTTTTCTTTTTCGGGCCACCCTGCCTTGGTGGGAATCGGCCAGTGTGATAATAAAAAAAAAAATAATATAATATATATATATATATATATAATATATTAATTATATATATATATATATATATTATATATATATATATATATATATATATATATATATATATATATATTCAGTAGGGCCCCACTTATACGGCTGGATAGGTTCCAGGCTACCGCCGTAAAGCAGAAACCACCGTAAAGTGGAACACCCTTATTTTTCCACTTACAAATGCATACAAACACTAGATAACAAGTTTACACTAACATATATTAAGTTAGCAATAGAACCAGGCATCAAAAAAACAATAAAAAAATACAATACACACATAGTGCCCTCATTACTTACCTTAAAATATTTATAGTCTTAATCTAGGGTGAGACAAGTAGTATTTATTGTAAGAAATCAAGTGTGGTATGTATGGTAGTCAGCCAGGCTACCATACCAGGCCACCCCACCCACACATACTATTCTATGATATTTAAGCATCCCAGAGCGTTAAAATGTATATACAGTTCTCTCATTACTTACCTTAAAATATAGGGTGAGATGAGTAGTATTTATTGTAAAAAATCAAGTGTGGTATGTATGGTAGTCAGCCGGGCTACCATACCAGGCCAACCCACCCACACATAATTTTCTATTACATTTAAGCTTCCCAGAGCGATAAAATGTATATACAGTTCACTCATTACTTACCTTAAAATATTTGTAGTCTTAATATAGGGTCAGGAGTAAGTAAATGAGATAAAATGAATAAATGAGAGAGAGAAAGAATGAGTGCATGAGAGAGGACAGGTGCAGAGTTATGTAAACAAACCAGGCGAAGGTAAGTTTTGTAAACAAACAGTGTACACGTCTGGTTTGTGTACAAGTTACATTGTGTACAGGTTGTCTCTACATTGATACGGTAGAATAAATAAAGAAGAACACTCCCATTCTCATGTAACATCATTTTGAGAAGAAATGATGCTGTGAGTGAAGGCAATGGAAATATGTCACTCTGACTTTTTTGGGTTATCCTAGGTTCTCTACACATACGTTGTTATGTATGATAATCTATGTAACTGTATTTGTGTATACCTGAATAAACTTACATACATACGAAAGGAACAGTTTTCTACAGTTACCCCCAGTAACACATTTTCTCTTATGTTACATTAGAGAAAATGTTATTCTTGGCATCACTTGTACAAGTTATCTGGCTACCACATCTCATATTTATGTTTATTTATTCTATTGTGGGGTGTATTTATCATCTTTTTATGTTATGTATCGTGTTTATTATATAATTTTGAAAAAAATATCACGGATGGATTAATAAAAATGTGTATATTAATGTAATATACAACATTTAATGAGACTCGGTGATTATTATTATTATTACGTATTATCATTTCTAATATGGCGTCACTTGTGCAAGACCTCTGCTACCACATCTCATATTTACGTTTATTTATTCTATTGTGGGGTGTATTTATCATCTTTTTATGTTATGTATCGTGTTTATTATATAATTTTGAAAAAATATCATAGATGGATTAATGAAAATGTGTATTTAACGTAATATACAACATTTAAATGAGACTCGATGATTATTATTATCATTACTAATATGACGTCTGGAGACATAAGACACTCTTACTGATTTTAATGTGTACCTGCATGCCAGCACAGTATGTAAGTTTATTTAAGTACAGGTATACATAAGTATAATTATCAGAGTATATATAAAATATGAAATAACTTTTAAAAACATTTGAAATTTTGGAGTTTCCAGACAAAATGGAGAAACTTAGTGCTTACTGAGCTCACGAAGAATGTAAACAAACAGGATGGGATGCGGTGACCGTATTAGAAAGTCAGGTGGGGGGAGCCGTATAGCGAGTTTTGGTCATAATTTGAAATGACCGTATTAGCGGAACGCCATAAAGTGAAATGCCGTAAAGCGGGGCCCTGCTGTATATACAGTGGACCCCCGCATAGCAAATGCCTTGCATAGCGAACAATCCGCATAGCGAACAATCCGCATAGCGAACGCTTTGTTCGCTAAAATTTTGCCCCGCATAGTGGACAAAAACCCGCTCAGCGAACTTCGTCCGAGATGCGTCCAATGTGGGCCCTCAGCCAGCCTCACATGTGCCGCCCATCCCATTGTTTACCAGCTAGCCTCCGCGGTAACATTCAAGCATACACTCGGAATATTTCATATTATTACATTTTTTTCGGTGCTGTTTGTGGAAAATAAGTGACCATGGGCCCCAAGAAAGCTTCTAGTGCCAACCCTACACCTCAAAGGGTAAGAATACCCATTGAAATTAAGAAAGAGATCATTGATAAGTATGAAAGTGGAGTATATCACCCACCCTTT
>NC_069409.1:78223341-78247566 GCF_026875155.1 Cherax quadricarinatus
TGAGCGTTTTTGATGGGATGAATGAACGAATGGTTTTTTAATACTTGATGTGCTCTTGGAGTGTGAGCAAAGTAACATTTATGAAGGGGTTCAGGGAAACCGGCAGGCCGGACTTGAGTCCAGGAGATTGGAAGTGCAGTGCCTGCACTCTGAAGGAGGGGTGTTAATGTTGCAGTTTAAAAACTGTAGTGTAAAGCACCCTTCTGGCAAGACAGTGATGGAGTGAATGATGGTGAAAGTTTTTCTTTTTCGGGCCACCCTGCCTTGGTGGGAATCGGCCAGTGTGATAATAAAAAAAATATTTTTCGAGAGCCGTGAATTGAGTCATCGCGAGCCACTGGCGGCTCGCGAGCCGCGAAATAAATTCCACTGCATTTTGAGCTGATCGTAAAGCGGGGGTCCACTGTATTTATTTGTGAGAATAAAAATTCAAAGTGGAAAGCAAAAGAAATGTAAGAGGGGCCTGGGAATGTGACTAATGAACAGAGGAAATGTTATTTTAGTGCCAGGAATGTCATGTCTTGTTTATTTTGGACCCTATTTGGAAATTGGCATCTTTTGAAATTTGTGTGAAATTTGCAAAATTGCTAATTTCTGACCACTTTATTGGATAGTTGAAATCGGTAAATGGTGGTTTTTTGTTTCATTCGATAGACAAAATGGAGTTTTCGACTGGAACATGGGAATTGGCTGAAAATAGGGCTCAAAGTGGGCAAAATCGCTGATGTGTGTACATCAAACATTGTCGAGACCCCTAACTTCGCCAGAGCATAATTCCGTAAGTTTTCCATCAAATTTCATATTTTTGGTGTCATTATTATTGTGAAAAGATTCTCTATCATTTCACCTTCAGACTTCACATTGATGCAGCCATTAATAACTTCACAACAGCAGTAACAAACATTGAATGACTCACTGAGCTAGAAATCTATACAGATATTGACGAATGTATTAATAATTTTCTAAACAAGACCCAATACCTCTATAACAAGCACTGCCCTAAAAAACTAAACAGATGACAGCTAAGAGACTGAACAGTCCCTGGCTAACACCCAGCATTCTCAAATCCATAAATACAAAACACCTATATGAAAAACAGTACAGAATGGGTCACATAACCAGAGACCAAACAAAATGTTACTCATCAGTCCTAACCAGCCTGATAAGAAGGGCAAAAAAATTGTATTATGAGAACAGATTATCCAACTTACGAGAGATATAAAAAAGACCTGGAAAAACCCTATCATAAAATTCTAGGAACAAAAAAGATATCATGAAATAGCAAAATTAAATTAGCAAAATCAGATGAACCCCAACTCCCACCAACAGAAACAGCAGACTAAATGATTTCTTCTCCACTATAGAAAAAGACCTTGCCCAAAAAATCCCAAGCTCAGATACCCCACCACATTACTACCTCAACTGCAACCACCCGAACACACTGTTATACTAGCTCGGACTAATCCACATGAATCTCCCTTATTATCCAACAAAAAAGTTCACAAGTGGCTATCACCAATCATTGCAACACTCTTTAACAAATCCGCTTTCAAGGGAGGCTCCTTGGCGTGTGAAGAGGCTCTTGGTCTGAGGAATTAGCCCTGTCCGGTCAGCTTCCTAAGCCCGAACAGTAGTGGGAGGGATAAAAAAAAATAAAAAAAATTACCCACCATTCTCCCCTCCCCTAATCCCATCCTCACCCATCCTCCCCGTTTTCCATTCCTCCTCCTACCTCACCCCTCCCTTTTTGCCCTTCCGCTTTTGGCCTTTGGTAGTTCTAGTAGGGAAAGGACACCAGGGTCCATCCCATTCTGTGAGGTTCTTGGTGTGGAGTAGTTTGCCGGTGGAATGTGGGATTGCCTGGGGATGTTCCGATCCCACTCCGGTATCCCGGAGTAGCTTTGGGTCTTTCGGCGGGCGACGGTGTATCTCTGAGCCACCTTTTGGATTCCGGGGGTGGTGGGTCCGAAGGAGGTATGCTTTGTGGCGATATCCAGCCGCCCTCTCTGTTTTGTCCACTGAGGTAGCTCGGCAATGTGAGGTTGCTATACCCGGATTGCGGTTTACTGGCATGGAAGGGTAGGGTATGCACGGGTTATCCATGAGCTGCATCTGTGCTACTAGTGGGTGTTTAGGTCCACTTGGGTGCGAGGGAGATTTCCGCCCTATCATTCCTCCAGGGAACTATTCCTCCCCACTCCCGTCCCCCCTTTTTTTTATTCTTTTTTTATTTTTATTTTATTTTCTCTTTCTTTTTTTTCTTAAAAACAAAAAGCAAAAGAGTAACCTAACCAGGCAGCCTAGTCCATGAACCCACTCACCCCCGGGCCCCATCTTGATACCGCACCCCATTCTGTCCCTGCCTTGGTTTAGACCACTCTTCAGGCACATCCAGATGCCGCCAGTACACTTGCTGGTGGCTGTTTTCCTAACCCGCTTCAGGTACCGGGGCATTCGGATGACTCCTTCGATTAGTCTGAACTCCGCTCTCCTTTGACTAAGCCTCCGGCTTCTCCCTCTATGGTGACGGCAATTTTTTTTCGAATCGCCCACCATATTCATGCAAGACCAACTGACTCAGGTTCCTACTCTCTAAATGCCAACGTCAATCTCCTTATGATTCTCATTCATTTACCTTCCCATTCTAACTCGGAAAAGACTCGACACGTCAAGCCCTCTCCCTCTCCACGCTCAGTATTTTTCGGACAACACATGGACTAAATTCTTTACTTAAGACCGACTTCTTCTTCTGTTGCCTTACCTTTCTGACCATAGTATTGGCAAGCAAACTCCTGCGTATGTTGGTCAGAGATATTTCATTTCATGCACTCAGAGCGGTACGCGCATCATCACTGTCCAGAATGCTCATACCCAAGCTTCATGAACTTTCTCTCCTTTTTCGAATATCGATACTACTCCTATCACTATGAAAAACATCTTTCTCTCAATTCTTGTATTGGTACTGTGCATTCAGGTGCCCCATAACCATAGTCCCAACAAGAATTTCCATTCATGTTGCAATGACATTTTTGGAACAGCTGAACTCCAGATCTCCCAATCCTCAAGTAGACACATATGTCTTTCTGCCCGGGACAGAGAACGTTACCCTTGCAATGTGGCTCGATTAACTTTTGACAGCCGAAAACTCCGTCCTCTGTATATGTCGCGGGACATCGTTTACACGAAGTTCAAAAGGTGATACCTACACCGCAACAAATGCAGAAATTGCTGGCGTTTACTGGTCACCCAGCGAAATATTGCAGATCTATGGCCGAATGCCCAGTCCTGTGGTGCTGACGACCAATCTAATACATCTTGCAGTCAACCTCCATCTTGCTTAATTGTAATGAAGCTCACACCTTTATAACTCCCGCCGTTTGCCATGTCCTACTAAATGAACGTGAAATCCGTTGCCTCAAAGAGGCAGAAGGTTTCCTTCTATGCTTATGGCAGTTACTCACCTCCTCCTCCAAGGGAGACTACCCGTGGTTTCTTATTCTTCATGTTCCAAACATCCCCCGCACTATCTGGGTCCCATCTTCTGCAGCCTCCTCTGTTGTTACCCCTCCCATAGCCACTACGGCATCTAACCCTTACTTGGCTGTCCTTGGCTCTGAGTCCCGCTACATACTCATATCTGTTCGCACATCTTCGCGTCCTTCCTCACAAGCCCCAGTATCGACAATACCTCGTACGACACCTAATACCAATCGCCCCTCTACTCAGAAGTCCAAAAAATCCACATTGCTTCAAATCTTCTTTGCCCCATTCCTCCCTTCTCCACCTCCACACTTTACCTTCCCAGTCTCTGTACCTAGTTCGTTCGCCCTCTCTCTGGCCTATTAACAAGTGTGGAGATTCACCCCTTCCTCCCTCACTATGCCTTCCCCCCGTCCCCTCCCAGTTTCTCCCTCTTCTGTGACCTCCCAGGTTTCCGCCTCTTTTGTGCCCCCCCACACTTCCTCTCCAGTCCCCTTACAACTCTTTCCCTCCCCTCTACTTTGGTACAGTCCCATTACTGTCCCAATCTAATTACTCACCCTCCTCCTTCTATCCCAATATGGTCTCCCATACTTCTTGATTCAGACACTTGAAGCATTCAGAATAATATTTGCAGAGACTAAACCTTCAATGGACACTGATTCACTTCCTGTTCCTTCTCTTTCCCTCTCCCTTCCATCTTCACAACCCCATTCTTCGCAACGCTCCCGTTCCTTCCTACTTTGAACGTCGTTCCATTGCCACCACAAATACTTACTTTTCTAACCCCTCTAGTCCGTAGGTGCCTTTACTCTACAGATTCCCCGATATTCATCATCGCCAATCATGGCCTATTTCAGTGGAATATCCTGCGGCCTCAGGGGTAATCGGGGGTGAGCTTCAGATGTTGCTTCCAGGTTTTCCCCGTGGTGCTTGCTTAAAAAACCAAAATTACACTCGCCTGTTTTCCAACCTATCTCAGCTTTAATTTATTGAATTCTTGCGGATGCCTTCTCAGATGGGACCTTTAATGAAAGTGCCCTTCTTCTACGCAATTGATATTCCGTACTGTCAACTATTTTGTCCATACCTCGCAGCATAACACTGCAGCCCGACCACTTGAATAAGTGGATTACAATATGTTCTTTATAATTCTCTCTCCTTCTCGAGCATTTCTATCCCATACTTTGGCTTTCTTGTGTCCATCCTTGCCACCACCACTTCCTGTTACTTGGTGATTTTTAATGCCCACCAATTCCTCTGGGGGGGGTCTCATTGTGACTCACGTGGCATTCAAGTTGGAAGCTTTTCTCGCCTCTCACCCTCCTCCATGTTATAAAAAATGGTACTCTCCCCCATTTTGATCCTCGTACTCATACTCTCTCTTGCACGATCTATCAGTCTGCATCTTCCTCCACTACACTAGACTTCACCTGGTCTGTTCTACCAGACTTACCATGACAGTGATCCTTTTCCGATCAATCTTACTTCTCCTCCTATTCACCACCTTTTCCGTAGCCCTCGCTGGCAATTCTTTGATTGCGGGGCAAATTTGGGATCATTACTCACACCGTCACTGCTTTTAGTGAATGTTTTCCTTCTTCAACTCCATTGAGAGCTCCCTACACATCTTCTCGACATCAGTTTTATAAATATACTGCAGCTTCTCATTCTATAACCCAAACCTCAGGCAGGCATTCCCTCATAAGTGTGTGCCTTGTGGTTTCTTCTGCTTGTTTTTTTTGGGTGGCTCGTGCAGTACGTTTGAAACTGCTGCATGGGGCAGGTACCGGTACAATAGACCGCTGAGAGACTTCATGATTTTAAGCAGAAGCGTGTGATCGCTCGCCGTGTCATCCATGAAGCTAAACACACTTGTTGGCGAGATATGTTTCTCTCCCACCATCACCTCTGCGTCTCTATGAGTGCAGTCTGGAAACAAGTGCGGAAAATTGATGGTAAAATACTCTCCTGAACCCGGTCCTGTCTATGGGTCGACCTGGTGTTGAGTAGCAAAAAACCCTCTCGAAACTTGCCATTGAACTTGGCACAATCTGGTCCGTATTTTTCCCGAGGGCTCCATCTATGCCCCTCGTTTCTTTCCTCAAAGTCTGCCACAGAGTTTAGTACCCTTGGACTTTTTCTGCTCTCAGAGAAGAACAGTATAATGTGGCCTTTACACTCAAAACTGGGGAGGCAACGCTCTCACTTGCCGATCATCGCAAGCTGGGACTGGACGACAATCAATATCGAGATGTTTTTACAACATTTACATTGGCAGCCCTGTGTAGTCCACTTACACTCTTCAATCTTATTTGGCACAAGGATTCTTCCCACTGTGGAAATCTGTCCATTGTTCTCCCTTTCCACAAACAGGGTACTACAGGACATGAATCGCGCATCCCAACTATCGCCCCATCGCTCTTACTAGTGCATTTGCAAAGTGGATGGAATCCTCATAAATCGATGTTTTAATTTGGTAATTTAAGACACACCAACAGTCTCCTCCGCTAGTCAGTATGGCTTTCGTAACGGTCGTTCTACCAACTACCCTTACTACGCTTGGATTCTATGTTTCGTAATGCCTTGCTAATAATCACTCAGTTTTATTGCCATATTTTTTGACCCTTGAGAAGGCATATGACCACAACATGGAGGTATAACTATTTTGGCCCAGCGCCCATTCCAGAGGCCCCGAGGCAATCTACCATCCTTCCTTAAGAAACTTTTAACTGACAGACATTTCGTGTTCCGAGTCAATATTGTTCTTTCCCCGACTCGTCCAAGCTGAATGTGTCCCCTCAGGATGTGGTTTCTACGCCACAACACTTTTTCCTTCCTTGCGTATAATGATTTTGGGCCTCTGTTCTTCTACCCACCCGGGTAACGGCTATTTTGGTATCACTCTATGTTGATGACTTCGCTATTGCTTGTGCAGTCGCGACTGTCACCTTATTGCAGTTTCTCATCCAACAATTCTGTCGACCGTGTTTCCTACTTGTGCCACCACGCATGGGTTTAAATTTCAAGTCCAAAAACTCACCAAAATTACTGTTTCACTAGGCGCTCTGTTATCTCCGATCATCCTTTGTATCTCTGTGGCTCCCGTATCCCCGAACGTAATACAGTCAGGTTTCTAGGCCTTCTCTTTGACCATCGGTATCCTGGAAACCTCACATTACCTCTCTGAAGGCAACTTGTCAAAGCGTCTAAACCTTCCTTAAAACCCGTTGCTCATCTTTCCTGGGGAGCTGATCGTACGAACTCAAGCTTCCCTACATTCGGCCCCAGTTTTTTGAAACTTGATTATGGTGACCAGGAGATCTAATTCAGCGGCATCTCCTTCTGACTCTCTCTAGCCTTAACCCCATTCATTCACCAAGGTGATGCCTTTGGTGCTTTTCTCGGCTCTTCCCCTTTCGAGAGCCTCAGTGGCAGAAGTGAACGTTCCATCCTTATCCCGATCACACATGAGCCCATTGCCTTCGCTACTATGTATGGCTCTCATGATCCCGCAATCTCTTCCAATTTATAGAATGGTCACTGATATTCGTAGACCATTATTTTATTGCCGCCCTGTTTACTCAGTCCCTATCTCTCTTCGCCTTCATTCGCTCTAGTCTCTCTTCAATTACCACCTTCTAGTTCATGAGCATCTCACTTTTCCCTACCTAACCCCCCCATGGAAGTTTCAGCTGTTCGAGTCTGTTCTTTTCTCTCTCCCTTGCTCGAAGCCAACTTCTGAGTCGCTTCCATCGGCTTTTTCTTGACCACTTCCACTCTCATTCTCATGCCAATTGCTGTGTACACCAGATGGCTTCAAGTCCTTCTGACGGTGTAGATTCGCACATGGGGGGGGGGGGGGGGGGGGGGGGGGGGTTCAGAGACGTGGACAGCATGTGTACTAGGGCATTTACTATCTTTGCTAGTATTATTTACTGCTGATTGTATGCCATCCTTACAGCCTTATCACAATTGCATCTATGCCTGTGTTATCATTTGTGGTTGTCTCAGACTCCCTTATGCCTTAACAGGCTATACAAGAAATTGATACACCTCAACCCCTTAGTCCTCCGTATCCAACTTTGGCTACACTGCATCTTACAACAAAAAGCTATTTTTTGTTGGGGTCCGCTGGTCATGTTGACGTACAGGGCAAATGAAACAGGCCAGACACTGCTGTGCGTTCAGGCAAGTACATGACCTACCAGTTCATATATAAGGTATTCCATTTATGTACTATTTTGCTGCAATATATTCCCACCTTCACACTCGTTCAAAAAAACGTTGGTCTACTATGCTCGTCAACAAACTCAATCTATTAAACTGATTATAGGTTATCTGGCAGTCTTCTTATCAACCAGTGTCGAGGTTGGGAGACTACTCTCTCCCATCTTCGTATTAAGCCATACCGTCTTACTCATGGATATCTCCATGAGAAACTCCCTGCCCTCTTGTGAGAATTGCCAAGCTACCTTAATCAGTCAGCCACATTCTGTTGTACTGCCCACTTTATCAACGAGCATGCAGAATTTACCTCCATTCGTCGTCCTCGCTCCGCTGCTCTCCTCTTTACCTTCCCTTCTTTGCTGATGGACCCATCTTTCATCGACTCTCTCATTGCCTTTTTGACAACAACTGTCTTCACAAATTCTGATACCTTCAGCCCTTTCCTACTTCAATTCTTGCTCCCTCTACCCCCGTGCTATCCCCTGCCCCACTGTTTTTCTGTAAACCTAAATCTGATCATCCCTCCTCCTTTCTGCCACCCAATACCCTCGCTTCCTTCCCTAACCTGCAGTGCTGTATAGCTGTTTTGGCTTAGTGCTTCTTTTTAATATAATTATAATCCACAGCTGTGGAAATCTGCCATTTTTCTCCCGTTCTGCAAACTCGGGTACTATGGGGACATGAAGCCTCTCCACTATCTATCCCAATCCTCTTACCCAGTTCAGTTGTCAAAGTGTGGAACTCTGTAAATGACATTAATATGGTATTTAAGACACACCAGCAGTCTCTCCCACCTCGTCAATATGGCTTTTGTAAGGGCCGTTCTGCCATAGACCCCTTACTTCAAATGGATACATATGTTTTGTAATGCCTTTACGAATAACCACTCAGTTTATTGCCAAATAATTGACCTTGAGAATACATAGACACAATGTGTAGGTATATATTTTGGCCCAAGCCCACTCCTTAGGCGTCCCGATCAATCTACAATCTTTCCTTAAGAAACTTTATTAACTGACAAGACATTTCCCGTGTTCAGTCAATAATGTGCTCTCTTCATACATTTATCCAAGCTGAGGGTGGTTCCTCAGGGATGTGTTCTGAGCACAAACTTTTTCTCCTAGCTCGTTAAATGATTTGCTCTGTTCTTAGTTTATATGTTTATTATGTCACCCCTACCCATCCTGTGGGTGGTAGTTCAAAAGATGACAGATCGGACAATATTGGTCCTGGGACTGGACTTATCACAGTTTTGAAGCTTAGCAAGTTACAAAGGTAATGAACTAGATCTGGTCACATATCGTGACCACGTACAAAATACTGACACCAGGAAGAGCGGTCACACTCATGACTAATTACAAAGTAAAGAACTAAATCTGGTTTACAATAATTAGAATTGACAAAGGTAATGAGCTCCAGGTAAGCCTGGTTACAATCATGACAATTTTTCAAAAGGTGAATACAAGATTACCGTCATAACATTTATTCAGAGTAATGATCAATTAACATTGTAGGGAATTCATCCATTGCCAACAGACGTTCTAGTGCCTGTCCCTCTCACAGCACAGCCATTGGAACAGCAGCAAGTTTCCCTGGTTTCTGTTGTTTGCAGGAACACCATCGACCCTTCCCAAAGGTCAAAAGAGGCCAGACGACCCGCTAGCACCCAATGAGAGCCCTGGGGACGTGTCAACATCCTGGTTGATGCCAATTAGATTGAAGATTCCCAGGCTCTCTGTATAAGGTAAGGCATGGCAGCTCACCTATGTCTGCCTGGGAGGGGCTGTTATTGTTGCCACCTGGAGCCTCCGGTGACCTTTGACACTCACCGTGTGAATGGATGTTTGAACTTGATGAATGAGGCAACACTGCCTGTGTCGCACCTGCAGTCGAACTCCCACGGTGCTGTCCTCTGCAGTGCCATCACTGAAGTGTCTACTGTTCTTGACATCCACTATTTGGTCATTCACCTATGTCGATACTTCACTATTGCTTGTGCATGCGCTGACTGTCCACCCCATTACAGTTTCTCGTCCAGGCACCAGGTCGAGATGAACCTTCTAAGACCCTTGCTCATCTTCATTGTGGAGACTGACGTCAACCTTCTTTCGCCTGCCATTTCAGCCCTCAATTTATCGAAACTTGATTATGTGACAGATCTATTCAGAGAGCCCTCTCCTCTAACCTCTAGCCTTACACCCATCCAGTCACCAAGGATAATTTATGGCTTGCTCTTTTTCGCTCTTCCCCTGTTGAGAGCCTGCTATGGAGGAAGCTAAATGTTTAATCCTTGTCTGGAATCACCGATGCCCATTTCCTTCGCTACTATGTGCGCTCTCACGAACTCTGCAATCCTTCCATTTATAGAATGGTCACTGATATAAGTAGACATCTTTATTTGTTTGTGCCCCTGTTTGCTCCATACCTTCTCTCTTTGCCACTTCGCTCTTGTCTTCCCTTCATTATCACTCTTTATATGTTCATTTAGCATCTTACTTTCCCTACCCACCTGGGAAGCTCCAGCTGTTCGGGTCTGTTCTTTCTTACTCCCTTGCTCGAAAGCCCAACTGCCTATGGTGGCTTCTAGCTCCCTTTTTCTTTACCTCTTCCACTCTCATTCTCATGCCATCATCGGTGTACACAGAATGGCTCTACATCTTCTGATGGCGTTGGATTCGCCAGCAGTGTTTCCCGGACAGCAGTCGAGGGCATTTGCTGTCTTTGGCTAGCATTTTTACTGTTTGAATTGTATGCCATACTTGCCACTTATTCGTATTGCTTCTATGCCTGTGTCATCATTTGTGGGTTGTCTCAGACTCCTCATGCTCTTTCAGGCTATAACGAAATTTATGCACCTCACCCGCCTAGTTTCTCCGTACCACTTTGCGACGCCCGTATTCTCTAACAAGCCATAAAGATATTTTTTTTTTGTTTGGGTCCCTGGTCATGTGACGTACAGGGCAATGAAACAGGAGACATTGCTTGCTGCGCGGTCCACAGTACATTGACGCGAACCAATTTCAATAGAGAGGTGTTTCATTTCCCGGACTTATTTTCTCATGTAATAGCTACCCAGCTCGCACCTGTTGGCAACATCGTTGGTCATCCTCTGGTCAATAACAAACTTGTTGCTTTTAAACAGAGTATAGGTTACCCGGCCATCTTCTGTCACCATGTCGAGGTTGGAGCCTAGTCCTCTCTCGACTTGCATAGGCCATACTCATCATACTCATGGACATCTCATGGAGAGGGCACCCTGCTCCTCTCTGTGGAAATTGTCAGGTTCCATTATCGGCCACGCACTTTCTGTAGAACTGTCTACTTTATTAACAAGCACGCAGATTTACCTCCACGTCATCATCCACTCTAACTACTCTTTCTTTACTTCCCTTCTCGCTGATGACCCACCTTTCAATTCCGACTCTCATCAATGACTTTTTGAACAACAACTGACTTGTTCCACAAACTCTGATAACCTTCAGCCCTTATTCTACCCTCAATCTCTTGCTACCCTCTACCCCTACCCTACCTCTGCCCTGCAGTTATTTTTTAACCTAACTAATCATCCCTACTCACCCCTTCTGCTGCCCGGTTTTACCCTCACTTCTCCTTCCCTACCCTGCAGCGCTGTAGGGTAGGGAAGCCCTTGTGGTCTTAGCGCTTTCTTTTTTATTATAATAATAAATCACCACAACTAATAGTAAAAATTGCTGGTGCTTCTGCCACTACTAAAATAACGTAGGTTCATGGTAGAATGCCCAGTCTGTGGTGCTGCGACCATACAAATACATCCTGTCTCCCTCCTGTCCATTACTGTAATGATGCTCACACGGCCTTATTTCCATTCCATTACTCATGTTTACCCTTAAAAGAATGAGAAATCCGCTGTCTCAAAGAGAAAATGTTCACATAGCACCATGATGGTCTCAACTCTCCACCTCCAAGGGAGACTTCCATGACACTGATCCCCATCTTCTCTGTCTGCAGAACTTCTTCTTGGAGTGTTCTAACCCATTTACTGCTCATTCGTTTTCTGCTGCCTCCACAGTAGAAATTTTTCTAACCATTCCTAGTTTTGTAGAAACATATTACTTCATATTTTTTGTATGTATCTTTCTCTTTGCAAATCAAGCTTATATACAATTGGAATATCTGAGGCTCATCGGTAACTGGAGTGACCATCAGGTGTTGCTTTCCCAGTTCTACCTTTTGTGTTTGTTTAGAGAGTCCTCGATGAACGCACTGACTTTCTTTGGGTTATCCTGGGTGGCTAACCCTCCCGGGGTTAAAAATCCGAACGAAAATCTTATCTTATACTATCTTTACAAAAAAAAAAATTAATCCCTGCTGTTTTCCATCCTGTCTTCGGGCTACATGATATTATAGTTCATCAGATACTTTTCCTGTTGGAGACCTTCAATGAAAGTGCATTTCTTATTGCATTGGTATTACCTATATCTACCACCCCTCTTTGCATTACACTGCAGCATCACAACTACTTGAATAAGTGATAACACAGTCCTGTTTATTGTATCTCTCCTCGGGCATTATATATCCAAAGATGTGCAGTTCTGGGATCTTCATTACTGCCTCACATCTGTACTCGTCATTTTAATGCTGACCACTTCCTCAGGGTCTCACTGTTGCACTCAGAGGCTCTTCTCTCTTCTTTCCAAACTTCATGTTAAAATACAGGACTTCCCACCCATTTGACTCCACATACTCAATCTCTCCTGAATTGATCTCCTCAGTTAGCTCTTCAACAACTGCACCAACTTGCCTGCTCTGTACTCTCTGGACTTACCATATAGTACAATTTATGGAAATAACAAAAATCTAGATTTTAAATAATAAGATAATACAAGGTCACCAGTGAAACCTTGTGGAAATAAGAAGAGTAGAGTTACGAAACTGCAATATTGTAGGCTGGTAGAAACTTCAGTATAGTCAACAGAAACAAAACTCCAGTAAACATTCTACCCCCAGTCGCCAATCAAGGAAGGTTCCTTGATGTTGGTGAGGGGCCTCTTGATTTAGTGAAATTGGATCTGTGCTCCAGTTTTCCCGAATTAAGCCCTGATGCTTCCACATCCTCCCCCAGGCACTGTACAATCCTCTGGGTTTAGCCCTTCACCCTTGATTATAATAATAAATTACCCCCAGTTCGCCATACCTTAACCTAATAAGTGATACCATAAAAATAGTGTGGTATATTAGAACAAAGTCAGGAAAATAAGTACAGTGATAAAGGAAAGACCATCTAAGGTGGCCGTTCAACATCATTGAAGGATACTAGAAGTCCACCAGTTTCTCTGACATGCAAGCAATACTTTTTGGTATCAAACTGACCTCTTCAAGGGGGGCTCCTTGGCGTGGTGAAGAGGCCTTGGTCTGAGAAATAGACCTGTCATTCTTTATTCCTCAGGACCGAACCTAATACCCCCCAATCTCCCCTCCCCCTATCCCATCCTCTCCAACCTCCTCTTTTTTCCTCTCCTCCCCCTCCTCCCACCCCTCCCCATTTGGCCCTTCCTCTTTTTGGCCATTGGGATTTCTCCCACAGGCACGCTAGTTCCTATTGTAGGGGAAAGGATACCGTGGTCCTTCCCATACCGTTGAGGGTTCTTGCGGTGGCGTAGTTTTCCCCGTGGAATCTGGATCACCTGGTGATGTCCTGATCACTCCGGTATCCCGGAGTAGTCTTTGGGTGTCTTTCGGGCGATGGGTGTATCTCGGAAGCCCTCCTTTTGGATTCCGGGGGTGGTGGCCGAAGGAGGATGCTTTGTGGTGATATCCGGCCGCCCTCTCTTTTGTTCCACTCGAGGTAGCTCTGGCAGATGATGAGGTTGCTATCCTGGACTGCTGGTTTACTGGCATGAAGGGTAGGGTTGGCACGGGTTCCATGCTCATCTGCGCTACTGGCGGTGCTGAGGTCCTCTTGGGTGCGGAGGGAGATTTCCTGCCCTTCCATTCTCCTGGAACTATTCCTACCCGCTCCCTATCTCCCCCCATTTTTTATTTATTCTTTTTTTTAATTTTTTTATTTTATTTTCTTCTTTCTCATTGCCTTTGCTACTATGTATCTCTCATGATCTCCGCAATTCCTCCATTTATCTAGAATGGTCACTGATATTAGTAGACAATTATTTGTTCGCCGCCCCTGTTTACTCTTCCTCCCTTTCTCTCTTCGCCTTCCATCGCTCTTGTCCTTCTTTTCAATTACCATCTTTCTATGTTCATGTAGCATCACACGTTTTCCCTACCCCCGATGGGAAGTTCCAGCTGTACGAGTTCTGTTTTCTCTTTCTCTCTCCCTTGCTCGAAAGCCCTACTGTCTAGAGTCGTTCCCGCCTCTTTTTCTTGACCACTTCCACCGCTCATTCTCATGCCACCGCTGTGTAACACAGATGGCTCTAAGTCATCAGACGGCGTCCGGATTCGCAGCATGTTTTCCGACGCCATCAGCGGGGCATTTACTATCTTCAGCTAGCAATTTTACTGCTGAATTGTATGCCATTCTGCAGCACTTATTCATATCGCATCTATGCCTTGGTCATCATTTGGTGTGTAGTCTCAGACTCCCTTAGTGCTCTACAGGCTGTTACGAAAATTGATACATCTCACCCCTAGTTCTCCGTATCCAACTTTGGCTACACCGTATCTCTTACGAAGCATAAAGATATTATTTTTTGTTTGTTCCCCTTGTCATTCCGACGTCAGTGGCAATGAACAGCAGACACGCTGCGTGGTCAGCAGTACATGACATACCAATTTCCTATAGAGGTGTTCCATTTCTGACTATTTGCTGCAATAGCTACCACACCTTCACGCCCCGTGGCAGCAACTTGTCAACTCTGCTTGGTACAAACTTCATTCTATTAAACCGACATAGGTTACTGGCATCTGCTTGTCATCAGTGCCATGGTTGGGAGACCACTCTCCTCCCGTCGTTTCGCATTGGACCATACACTCGTTTACCTCACGGTATCTCATGGAGAGACACCCTGTTCCTCTCTGTGACAGTGTCAAGTTCCAGTACGATTAGCCACATTTCTGTTAGACTGCCCTCTCTATCAACTAGCACCGAATTTTACCTCTTAACGACGCCGTCTTCGTTCTACTACCTCCTTCTTACCTTCCCTTCTGCTGATGGACTCTCCTTAATCCACTCTCTCATTGACTTTTCTTGACAACGACTGATTTTTACTCCACAAACTCTGTGATGATGATACATTACGCACTCCCCTCAATCCTTTCAAAGCACCAGTCTCTTGCTGCCCTTTAACCCTTTCACCATCCACTGCTCCGCTGTTACCGTAACCTTTTACTCATTCACCTCCCTTTTGCCACCTGATGCCCTCGCTTCCTTCTGCCCTGCCAGCACTGTATAGCCCTTTGTGGCTTAGTGCTTCTTTTTTATTATTCTAATAATAATAATGTATCAAACTGAAACACATATTACTCTGTTAATAATATTTCAAGTAGTCCTTTCATGACCTACTCCAAAATACGACCAGATACGTTCAAAAATAAGGGGTATCCACTGAAACCAACTTGTCAAAAAATAAGTCATTCCAATGACCAGACTTAAAAATCTGACGAGTTTTCATAAGGTGACCTTTGACACCCAACAGGATTTAGTGGAAAATAAGTGATCCTCTGACCGGATTCCGTAAGTTATGTACCTGGATTTTACATGGAGAGAGTTCCCGGGGGTCCAATGCCCCCTGGTGCCCGGTCTGTGGACCAGGCCTCCTGGTATATCAGAGCCAGATCAACCAGGATGTTGCTGCTGGCTGCACCAAAACAACGTACGAGGGCCACAGCCCGCTGGTCAGGAACCGACTTTAGGTGCTTGTCCAGTGCCAGCTATGAAGACTGCCAGGGGTCTGATTGGTATCCCCCTTCTGTATGCCTGGGAGGCAGTTGAAACAAGCACGGTCCCTGACACTTATTGTGTGGTCTCTTAATGTCTAGTGACACCCCTGCTTTTCATTGAGGGGATGTTGCAAATCGTCTGCCAAGGCTTTTGCTATTTGTAAGTGGGGTGAGTGATTTTCAATGTGCAGTTTGGTACTAGTCCCTCTAGGATTTTCCAGGAGTATATATCCTGTAATCTCTCCCGCCTCCATTCCGAGGGAAATACAGTTTTAGGAACCCTCAAGGCTCCCAGTAATTGAAGTGTTTAATCTCCCAATTATGGCGTGCATGAAGGTTCCATCTATAACATTTTCTATGTCAGCAATTTTCAACCTGCCTTAAAGTGTTGTTAGTGTGCAGCAATATTCCCAGCCTAGAGTAGAACAAGTGACCTGAAGAGTGTCCATCATGGGCTTGGCTCCCTAGTTTTGAAGGTTATCAATATCCATCCTGTCATTTTTCTAGCAGATGTCGAATTATACAATGTTATGGGGGGGGGGGTTCCCCCTTGAAGTGAGATCCTCCGACATGATCACGTCCCAGGTCTTTGACCATGGTGTTTCGCTCTATTTGTGGCCAGAATTTGTTTTGTACTCTGATTGAAGATTTAATTCCCTCGAGGTGTTTACCAAATCTGAGTAATTTGAAATTTTCTCATCGTTGAACTACATATGTTTTTCTTTCTGGCAGCCCACTGAAATGATTGTTGATGTCCCGCGCTCGGAGCCTTGCAGTGGGTCTGCATGGAAGACACTGTCATGCAGATTCGGTGTCATCTGCAAAAGGAAGACACTGTGCTGTGGCTTGACATCCTTGTCTATGTCGGATATGAGATGAGGACAAGATGGAGCAGTACTGTGGCCTTGTGGAACAGAGCTATGTCGGAATATGAGGATGAGGGAACAAGATGGGAGTCGAGTACTGTGCCTTGTGGAACATAGCTTTTTCACACGTAGCTCTGCCTCCGGACTTTACTCTTGACGACTACTCTCTGTGTTTTTGTTAGAGAGGAAATTATAGATCCATCGACCCGACTTTTCCTTGTTATTCCTTTAGCACACATTTTTGTGCGCTATTAACCGACCATGGTCACACTTTGGTCGAAGCTTTTTGCAAAGCTGTATAACGCAGGGCCCAGGTTTTTTCCAAAGGTGGCCATGCCTTGGCTCTCCTGTTGTAGGATGTCTCAGACCAATGTGTACCAGTTGCGCAATGGCAGCAAGCATTACCAGGATCCCATTGGGAAACTACACCTCCCAGCTTTGGACTAAAGCCTAGTGTAGGGGAAACTCAAGAATGCCTCATGCTGTGTGATTTACTACTGCACTACTTTACATGTCCATTGCACTCTGCTTAAACGAAGGTGGTTTTTAGAGTCACCCTTAGTCAAACACCCAAACAGCTACTGGTAAGATACAATGTAACAACAGATAGACCTACACATTAAGGAGTTCGTAAAATATACAGTATAAGACAACCAAAATTTGCATCATGACATCTGTGTGTATCTGCACCAGTAGAAACAAATGGTCTTCGCATAGATTTATGTGCAACTTCCATGTGAAATGGTCCATGCAACCATGCACAAACATTCAGGAATGGGCGTCCACTAAGATAATTTAAACCAGGGAAGTGTTTTGGGGAATGCCCAACAGAGAACGCGCTGTGGAAAAAATCCACACCTGTATTAAAACAGAGAAAAATCAAAATAGCCGTCATTGGAAAACCCTGAGAGCAATCTATTACAGATGGCCTCTTCAAGGGGGGGCTCCTTGGCGTGGTGAAGAGGCTCTTGGTCTGAGGAATTATACCTGTTGGACTCCTTTCTCACTATATGAAAACAGTACAAATGGGTCACATAACCAAGACCAAACAAAAGGTTACTCATCATCCTAACAAGCCTGATAAGTAGGGCAAAAAATTGTATAATTATGAGAAACAGATTATCCAACTTACGAGAGAGATATATTAAAAAAGAAACCTGGAAAACCTATCATAAATTCTAGAACAAAAAAGATATCATAAATAGCAAAATGAAAATTAGCAAAAACTCAATGAACCCCAACTTCCGTCCCACCAACAGAAACAGCAGACTAAATGATAACTTCTCCACTATAGAAAAAGACCTTGCCCAAAAAATCCCAAGCTCAGATACCCCACCACATTACTACCTCAACTGCAACCACCCGAACACACTGTTATACTAGCTCGGACTAATCCACATGAATCTCCCTTATTATCCAACAAAAAAGTTCACAAGTGGCTATCACCAATCATTGCAACACTCTTTAACAAATCCGCTTTCAAGGGAGGCTCCTTGGCGTGTGAAGAGGCTCTTGGTCTGAGGAATTAGCCCTGTCCGGTCAGCTTCCTAAGCCCGAACAGTAGTGGGAGGGATAAAAAAAAATAAAAAAAATTACCCACCATTCTCCCCTCCCCTAATCCCATCCTCACCCATCCTCCCCGTTTTCCATTCCTCCTCCTACCTCACCCCTCCCTTTTTGCCCTTCCGCTTTTGGCCTTTGGTAGTTCTAGTAGGGAAAGGACACCAGGGTCCATCCCATTCTGTGAGGTTCTTGGTGTGGAGTAGTTTGCCGGTGGAATGTGGGATTGCCTGGGGATGTTCCGATCCCACTCCGGTATCCCGGAGTAGCTTTGGGTCTTTCGGCGGGCGACGGTGTATCTCTGAGCCACCTTTTGGATTCCGGGGGTGGTGGGTCCGAAGGAGGTATGCTTTGTGGCGATATCCAGCCGCCCTCTCTGTTTTGTCCACTGAGGTAGCTCGGCAATGTGAGGTTGCTATACCCGGATTGCGGTTTACTGGCATGGAAGGGTAGGGTATGCACGGGTTATCCATGAGCTGCATCTGTGCTACTAGTGGGTGTTTAGGTCCACTTGGGTGCGAGGGAGATTTCCGCCCTATCATTCCTCCAGGGAACTATTCCTCCCCACTCCCGTCCCCCCTTTTTTTTATTCTTTTTTTATTTTTATTTTATTTTCTCTTTCTTTTTTTTCTTAAAAACAAAAAGCAAAAGAGTAACCTAACCAGGCAGCCTAGTCCATGAACCCACTCACCCCCGGGCCCCATCTTGATACCGCACCCCATTCTGTCCCTGCCTTGGTTTAGACCACTCTTCAGGCACATCCAGATGCCGCCAGTACACTTGCTGGTGGCTGTTTTCCTAACCCGCTTCAGGTACCGGGGCATTCGGATGACTCCTTCGATTAGTCTGAACTCCGCTCTCCTTTGACTAAGCCTCCGGCTTCTCCCTCTATGGTGACGGCAATTTTTTTTCGAATCGCCCACCATATTCATGCAAGACCAACTGACTCAGGTTCCTACTCTCTAAATGCCAACGTCAATCTCCTTATGATTCTCATTCATTTACCTTCCCATTCTAACTCGGAAAAGACTCGACACGTCAAGCCCTCTCCCTCTCCACGCTCAGTATTTTTCGGACAACACATGGACTAAATTCTTTACTTAAGACCGACTTCTTCTTCTGTTGCCTTACCTTTCTGACCATAGTATTGGCAAGCAAACTCCTGCGTATGTTGGTCAGAGATATTTCATTTCATGCACTCAGAGCGGTACGCGCATCATCACTGTCCAGAATGCTCATACCCAAGCTTCATGAACTTTCTCTCCTTTTTCGAATATCGATACTACTCCTATCACTATGAAAAACATCTTTCTCTCAATTCTTGTATTGGTACTGTGCATTCAGGTGCCCCATAACCATAGTCCCAACAAGAATTTCCATTCATGTTGCAATGACATTTTTGGAACAGCTGAACTCCAGATCTCCCAATCCTCAAGTAGACACATATGTCTTTCTGCCCGGGACAGAGAACGTTACCCTTGCAATGTGGCTCGATTAACTTTTGACAGCCGAAAACTCCGTCCTCTGTATATGTCGCGGGACATCGTTTACACGAAGTTCAAAAGGTGATACCTACACCGCAACAAATGCAGAAATTGCTGGCGTTTACTGGTCACCCAGCGAAATATTGCAGATCTATCCGAAAGCCCTTTGGGGCTGATGACCTTCTAATAGTCTTATGTCGACCTCCCTCTTGCCTTTAAAGTCATGAGGGGGCAACCCCCTTACTCTCATTGTTTCAGGTCTTAAAGACTGGAAATCCATTGCCTCAAAAAGCGAAGACTCCTTTTTATGGGGGTTTTTTAAAATTTTCATTCAAGGAGACTGCCCCCTATTTTTTTATTCCTGTTTTAAAAACCCCCCCACTACTTGGTCCCCTCTTTTGAACTTCTCTGTTTTTGCCCCCCAAGTCACTTTGTCTCTAAAATTTTTTTTTCTGTCCTGGGCTCAAAGTCCTACTTTAGCATCAGTCTATTCTCACTTGTTTTCCTCCCTTGAAAGCCCCAGTATCAAAAAAGGTTTTTCCGTACGACCCCTCCAAATTTTTCCTCTACTTCTCAGAAGTCCAAAAAATCCCCATGCCAAATTCCCTTTTTAACCCCTCCTTCCCCTTTTTCCCCACCTCCAAATTTTCCCTTTCCCGTCCCGGAACCTGTTTTTTCCCTTTCTCACTGGTTCTGTTAAAAAGTTGGAGGTTCCCCTTTCCCCCTCGTGCTGTCCCTCCCTCCTCGGGTCCCCCCCCCCCCAGTTTCTCTTCTGCCACCTCCCCCGGGTTTTTTCCCCTCTTCTGTCCCCTCCCCCCTTCTTTTTCATTCCCTTCCCACCTTTTATCCACCCCTACTTTGGAAACACCCCCATTAGGGTTTCCCAATTTTTAACTCACCCCCCCTCCTTCCATCTCCAGTATTGTCCCCCTTGTGACGCCCTTTGAATTCTAAAAAACATTTTGAAGCTTTCCCCAGAATATTTTGGCAAAAACCCAAACCATAAAATGGACAATGATCCCCCCCGGTTTTCCTTCTCTTTCCTCCCCCATTTTCCAAATTACTCCTTTCTTCCCCGACACTGTTTTTTTTCGCTGCTTGCATTTTCCCCTCCCCCGCCACATTGTTAACTTTTCAAACCCCCTCTAGCCTTTGGTTTCCCTTTAAACCTGCAGTTTTTTTTTGTATCTTTATCGTTCCCAAATCATGGCCTGTTTACAGGGAATATACGCGGCCTCAGGGGAAAAGAGGTGAACTTCGGGGTGCTGCTTCACATTTTTTCCCCTGTGGGTTTTTGCTTACAAGAACCAAAATTACACTATCGTTATCTTTAACCCCATCTCAGGGTAAAAATTTTATTGTGTTGTTCAGTTTACTTTTAGTGATGGGACCAAAAATGAAAGTGCCCTTCTTCTGGCCTGATTTTCCAACCATCACTTTTTTTTTTCGAAACTTTTGCATTACAAGCAGCCAATTTTTCCCATTTTCATAGGGTGGATACACTCTGTTATTTGTATTTTTCCTTCCAAAGCATTATCTATCTTGGATTTTGCCTTTCTTTTTTTCACCCCCTTAAATTTCCACCCCCTTCTTTTTTTTTGGGAAATTTTAATCCCATCTTTTCCCTTTTGGGGGAGAGCCCTAAACTGTGTTTTCCGTGACATACAGTTGGGGCTTTTCTTGTTCCCCCCCCCCTCAATTTTAAAAATTTACGGTACTCCAACCCATTTTGATCCTTGATTAAACCCCCTCTCTTGAATTGATCTCCCCCTTCTGCTCTTCCTTACTACACTAGCCCTTCACCTGGTTTCTTCTCCAAAATTAAAATTACATTTGATATTTTCCAATCATTCTTATTTCTCCTTCACATTCACCCCCTTTTCTCCATAGCCCACGCTGGCAATTTAATCAGGCATATTGGACCCTTTTCTCCCCCCCAAAATAACTACTTTTGTGGGGGGGCCTTCTTTGTCCCCCACTGTAAACTTTTACACCTCTTTTCGTCCCAGTTTTAAAAGAGCTTTCATTTTATCCCCAAAACCCGGGGCCCGGCTTCTCAGAAATGGTGGGCCTTTTGGGGGTCTCCTGCTTGTGCTCTTTTCAATACTTTTTGGGAAAAAACACTCTGTTTGGGGGAGGTACCAAATACAATAGAAAATGCTGAGAGACTTGTTGAAATTTAAGCAGAAGGGGTGCATTGCTCACCCTGTAAATTTGTGATGCTAACCACACTTGGCAGGGAGATTAAAGTTTTTCCCCCATCACCTTGGGTTTCTCTATGAAATGCAGTTGGAAAAAAAAAAAGAAAATTTAGTGGTAAAAAACTTTTCCCGACCCCACTCCCGTTTTTGGGTTGTGGGTGTTGGGCATACAAAACCCCCTTGATTTTTGCCCTTTAAAAATTTGGCCCAAATTTTCTGGTTTGTAAATTTTTCAGGGGTCCATCTATGCCCCTCGTTTCTTTCCTCAAAATCTGCCCGGAGAGTTAGCACCCTCAACTTTTTTTTTTTCTTTAGAGAAGAAACCCTATAATTTTCCTTTTCCCCTTCCCAAAAAAAGAGGGGAACCCCTCGCTTGCCGATCATCGGCACTGGGCCTGACGACTTCATATTCAGATGTTACAACATTTACATAATTCACCCCCTTCAGTTCTCTTTCAACCCCTTCAATGTATTTAATTTAAAAGGGGTTCTTCCCCAGCCCCGGGAAAAACTTTCCATTGTTCTCGCGTCCCCCAAAAACCCTTTTACTAGGGGACATGATGCCTCCCCCTATCGTCCCTTGCTCTTACCGTGCAGTTTGCCAAAAATGATGGAAAAAACGGGAAATCGACGTTTAATGTGGTATTTTGGACACACAACAGTCTCTCCAAATAGTCCAAAAGGGGGTTTTTAAGGGCTGTTTTACCCTAGAACCTTTACTTGCTTAGATTTTCGTATATTCCCTAATGCCTTAAAGAATAAACCCCTCAGTTGTTTTTCGATATTTTTTTTTACCCTTTAGAAGCCCTATGACAAATGGGAGGAATAATATTTTTTGGGCCCCAAACCACTTCTTAGGCCCCCGAAACAATTTACCAAACCTTTTAAAAAAACTTTTTTTAAATGACAGGACCCTTTCCATGTTCGGGTTAATTTAAGGCTCTCCCCGGGGCTTTGTCCAAAACGAAGGTTTCCCCAGGGATTTGGTTTTTGAGCACAAACTTCTTCTCCTTGCTATAAATGATTTTGGCCCTTTGTCTTCCATCCAATATTTGGTCCAAACACTCTATGTTGATGACTTCGCTATTGCTTGTGCAGGCGGCTGCCCTCACCTCTTACAGTTTTCTTCCAGAAAAGTGGTTTGACTGTGTTTTTCTTTAAATTTGGGTACCATGCAATTTGGTTTTTTAAAATTTTTCCCGAACCAAAACTCACCCAAAATTTCTTTCACTAACGCTCTGTCATTTCCGATATCTTTTTTTTTCCTTTATTGCTCACATATCCTGAGCTGATCAGTCAGGTTTCTAAAACCCTTTTCTTTGACAGTAGGTTTTCCCGGAAGGGCCCCACTTACCTTCTGAAAGGGAATTGCACTGCCCGGTTAAGGCCCTTTTTAAGACCCTTGCCATATTTTTGGGGGGCTGATCGCGAACTCTCCTTCACCAAATTTAGCCATCATTTTATCGAAACTCGTTTTGGTGACCAGATTTGAGGGGGGCCTTTTCCCTCTACTCTTTCTACCTTAATTCGCCATAAACAGGGATTACGTTCATGCCTTGGCCTTTTTGCTTTTTCCCTTGTTATAGCCCAATCAAGGAAATGCCCCCTGTCCAATCGCCATGATCCCCTTGGCTTTGCTATATGTACGCCTCTGACCCCCAGTCCTTCCATATAGAATAGTCACCAATTAGAGAAAATTTTTTGTTCCCTCCCCCGCTCGCCCCTTTTCTTTCCCACTTCGTCTGCCCCCTCATTTGCCAACTTCTAGTTAATGTAGAAACCCACTTTTCCCCCCCCCCCTTTGGGAATTTTCCACTGTTGAGTCTTTTCTTTCTCACTCCCTTGCTCAAACCCAACTGCCATGGATCTTCGTCTTTTTTCTTGGCACTTCCACCTTTTTTTCCACATTGCAGGTTTTACCAATGGCTCAATTTCTGTGGTGTCAGATGCCAGCAGGTTTTGGACGGTCATGCGAGGGCATTTTACTGTCTTTGTAGCATTTTTACTGCTGAATTGTAGCCATTCTTGAATACTTATCCACATTGCATCTTTGCCTTTGTGTCATATTGGGGTTGCTCAGACTATTATTTTCAGGTATACAAAAATTTGATAGTCCTCACCCCCTAGTTTCCCCTATCCAACTTTGGTTTTGCATATCTCTACCAAAAAAAAATAGTTTTTTTTTCTTCCCCCTTTTTTATTTTCAGGGCAATTAAAGGGAACCGGGCCAAAGAAAAGCCCCGTTTTTGGGATTTACAAATAAGCAGACCCCCCACCTTTACACTTCAAAAAAATTTTTTCTGCCCCAACGCTATTCCTAAGGAAAAACCGTTTTCCACCCCCGAGGTTGGGGAAAAACTCCCTCCCCCCCTTGGGGGGGGGTTTTGGGGGAAGGGGCCCCCTCCCCGGAAAATTTCCCCTTTGAACTCCCCCCAATTCAAAACTTCCCACCTACCGGCTAGTTCCCCAAATTTCTTCCTTGTGCCCCTTACCCCTTCTTTAAGGACCCCCCTTTTAAAAACTTTT
>NC_069409.1:78248066-78276759 GCF_026875155.1 Cherax quadricarinatus
ATGGGTACTGTTTATAGAGGGGCACAAATATCAGACCATTTTCTAGTTGTAGCTCAGTGAAGGAAAAAGTAGATGGGATAAAAGGTAAATAGAAAGAAAGTAAAGAGAGGTGAAGGTGTTAAACTAAAAGAGGGGGCATTAGGGTAAGTTTTAAAAAAACTTTGGAAGTAAGGGGCTAGTAGAGTAAGGAAAGGGGGTCGAAGAGTATGGGGTAGGTTTAAAAAATTAGTGTTAGAGTGTTCATAGAAGTTTGGGGTTTACAGGAATAGGTGCAGGAGTGAAAAAGAGCAATTGGCGGAATATGAAAAGGGGCTCGGGGGGCCTGGAGGCTACGCTTTGCTTACACGCGGGGCCTGGTTCGTTTTCCCAGCCAGAGTAAAAATTTTGGGGGGTTTTTCTTCCCCTGTTGTTATGTTCCCCATCGTAAAAGGGGTCCCGGGTGTAGTTGACGGGTGTGGGTCTATCCGGGGACACTGACCTAATTTACCCAAAATGTCAGCATAAAAAGGGGGCTTTTATATTTCTCATTAATGTCACTAGGCCTGTAACCTGTAATTAGTAATAAAGATTTTATTATTATTTTTATTTTTATTATTATTTTTATTTTTTAAAAATATTATGAAGTAGTTAAGGAGAAAAATTAGCATATGGATTTTTTTACAAAGTAGAAAGTGAGCAAGGAGGGAAAATGTAGGAAAAAAGAGAGGTTAAGAAGTGGTGAAAACAATCTAAAAAGAGAGCAAATGAAGAGGGGGGGGAGATGTTTTTAAAAAACCATTTTGTTGAAAATAAAAAAAAAAATTTAGAGTGAGATTAAAAATTGGGGAACCCAGGGAACAAAGGGATTTGACACATAAAATGGGAGGGGGAAGTTATTAAAGGGAGATTAAGACAGGGGAAGATGGAGGGAATTTTGAGGAATTGTTAAAAGTTGATGAAAATAGGGAAGCGTGATTTCGTGTAAAGGACAAGGAGGAATAACTCTTGCAGGATTGAGGGAAAACCATTTGTAAATGTGGGGGAATTCGCGAGGGGAGTGGTAGAAGAAACTGGGCAAGGAGCGGGATTGATGGTAAAGATAAAATGTTAAAAAGCGGGGGATATAGTTTGGAGGGTTGGTGCTAATTTTTTAAAAATGTAGGAGAGGGGGAAAGTACCCAGGGATTGGATGCATATTCCTTTATAAAAGCAAAGGGGGATTAAAGAGTGCAAAAAAATTTTAAAGGGGAAAAAAGTCTGAGTATGTCTGGGAGATGAAAAAGGAGGCTTTAAAAAAAGGAGGGGGTGGTAGACCAAGTGTTTCAGTGGGAAAATATACTTTAAAAGTATTAAAAAAGGGGAAAGAGGTTTTTGTGGATTTATGGATTGGAAAAGGCATATGACAGGGTGGATAGGGCCGAATGTGGCAATGTGCAGGTGTATGTATAGGAGGTAGGTTACTGAAAGCAGTGAAAGAGTTTTTACGAGGATGGTGAGAGCTCAGGTTAGAGTATGTATGAGATGGGGAGATTATTACCCCAGTAAAAAGTAGCGTTAGACAAGATATGTGATGTCACCTCGAGGTTCTTCAATATATTATAGATTGGGTTGTAAGAGAAGAGAATGCTAGGTCTTGCAAGAGGTGTGGAAGTTTAAAAGATAAAAAGCAAACACAAAGTGGGGGGAGTTGTTACAGTTTGCTTTTTGCTGATGACACGTGCTTTTGGGAGAATTCCGAAGAGAAGTTGGCAGAGGTTGGTGGATGAATTTAAGTAGGGGAAAGTAAGAGAAGAAAATTAAAAGAGAATATAGGAAAGAGTAAAGTTTACGAGGATATCAAAGAGAGGGTTTGGTAGGTAAGTTTGTGGTGCCAGTGTAAAATGAATAATGGGAAGCCCTTCGATTGAACTTTGTATAGAAAGGGTTTAGTGTTATATTAATAGCATATTTAAGAAAAAGAGGATAAATAAGTCCATGTTTATAGAGGCCACAGATAAACAGATCACTTTCTAGTTGACTACACTGAGAGTAAAAGGTAGATGGGATACAAGAGAAATAAAGCATCAGGAAGGAGAGAGTGGAAAGGTATATTAAACTAAAAAAGGAGGCCAGTTAGGGTAAGATATAAACAGCTAGTGGAGGAATCAGATGGGCAAATGGAGCATGGGCGGTGGGGTCGAATGAGGTATGGGTAGTTTTCAAATGTAATGTTAGAGTGTTCAGCAGAAGTTTGTGTTACAGGAAAATGGGTGTGGGAGGGAAGAGGAGCGATTGGTGAATGATGATGAAAAGAGAGTAGCACGTGGGAGAAAAGTTAGCAATGAGAATTTTTACAAAGTAGACAGTGATCAAGGAGGGAAGAGTATATGGAGAAAAAAGAAGAGAGTGTTAAAGAGTGGTGAAGCAGCTGTAAAAAGAGAGCAAATGAGAGAGTGGGTGAGATGTTATCCAACAAAATTTGTTGAAAATAAGAATAAGTTTGGAGTGAGATTAACAAGTTAAGAAGCCTAGAGAACAAATGGGCGTTTGTCCAGCTAAAATAGGAGAGGAGAGTTATTAAATGGAGAGTTAGGCGGTATTGGGAAGATGGATTGAATATTTTAGAGAAAGGAATTGTTAAATGTTGATGAAGATTAGGGAAGAGCTGTATTTCGTGTAAGGGCAAGGAGAAATTACATCTTGTAGGAGTGAGAAGAGCCAGTTGTGAGTGAGGGGGAAGTTCGTGAAGCAGTAGGTAACATGAAAGGGGGTAAGGCAAGCCGGATTGATGGAAAGATAGAAATGTTAAAAGCAGTGGGGATATATGTTTTGGAGTGTGGTTGGTGCAATATGTAATAAGTGATGGAAGAGGTAAGGTACCTAGGGATTGGCAAGTGGAGCATGCTAGTTCTTTTGTATAAAGGCAAAGGGACAAAAGAAGAGCACAATTATAGGGGATAAGTCTGTTATATATTTATAGATTGAGGTTGTAAGAGAAGTAAAACGAGGGTCTTGGTAAGAGGTGTGGAGTTAAAAGATAAAGAATCACACATAAAGAGGAAAGTTTGTCACAGTTCTCTTGCTGATGACCTGTGCTCTTGGGAGATTCTGAAGAGAAGTTGCAGAGATTGGTGGATAATTTGGTAAGGGTGGTGCAAAAGAAATTTATAAGTGAATACAGGAAAGAGTAAGGTTAAGAGGATAACAAAAAAGATAGGGTGATGAAAATAGGATATCAGATGGAGGGAGAAGAGTATTGAGAGGTGAATGTATCAAGATATTGGGGTGGACGTGAAATCATAGTGGTGAATCATGAATTGGAGGGGAAAAGGGTGAGTGGTGCACTTAGGAGTCCCTGTGGAGAACTATAGAACTTTGTCCCCTTGGAGCAAAGAGAGGAATGTATGAGAGTATAGTTTTTACCGAACGCTCTATATGGGTGTGAAGCATGGGTGATGAAAGTTGCAGCGAAGGACAAGGCTGGAGGCAGTGGAGATGTCATGTCTGAATGGCAATGTTGTGGGTGGTTGAATATAATGCAAGAATTCGTAGTTTGGAGGAAGTTGGAGGAGGTGCGGGATTGCCAAAACTGTTGTCCAGAGGGACTAGGAAGGGTTTGTTGATGTGGTTCGGAACAGTAGAGAGAAGGGAGCGAAACAGAGTGACTTCAAGAGTGTATCAGTCTGTAGTGGAAGGAAGGTGGGGTAGGGGTCGGCCTAGGAAAGGTGGAGGGAGGGGGTAAAGGAGGTTTTGTGTGCGAGGGCTTGGACTTCCAGCAGGCATGCGTGAGCATGTTTGATAGGAGTGAATGGAGACAAATGGTTTTTTAATACTTGACGTGCTGTTGGAGTGTGAGCAAGTAACAGAACATTTATGAAGTGGTCAGGTAAACCACAGGCCGGACTTGGGCCTGGAGATGGGAAGTACAGTGTTCCCTCAACTCTGAAGGGAGGGGTGTTTAATGTTGCAGTTTTAAACTGTAGTGTAAAGCACCCTTCTGGCAGAGACAGTGATGGAGTAATGAGGTGAAAGTGTTTTCTTTTTCGGGCCACCCCGCCTTGGTGGAATCGGCCCATTGTGATAAATAATAATAAGTTCTGTTGAGTATACCTGGTAAAGTGTAGCGTAGAGTTATATTGAAAGAATTAAGAGTAAGACGGAGAATAGGATGGCAGATGAACAAGGAGGCTTTTAGGAAAGGAAGGGGTGTGTGGACCTGTACATGCAGAGTCACTTGTTTGCAACACAGAACTGCTTATGCCTCAAATGAAGTAGTGGCGTTTTAGCATTAAAGGCGAGAACCAAACCTAGTCATTGTGGTAGTTGTCCTACATATCTCCGTATGCAACAACCCATCAATTTCCAGGAACAGCTGTTAAAAATGAACCACCTGTTCTGGGAAAATTCTTCCAGCTCCTGCACCCAACATCTTGCTCCTGGGGATTTCCAACTTAAGGCACTTATATGGAGGAATATAGGCAAATAATGTTGCCGTAATAATACCAGGAGGAAGCTCTGATGAAATACATCAAACTCACACGAGCTTATTTAAATCTCTGCACAAAATTCAAATTTAAACCAGCAAATAATAGAGCCTACTAGACTGGAGAATACACTAGACCTCATCTCACTAACAATGATGATCTGATAAGAAATATCACCATATCAAAAACAATAACACAGATCACTACATAATTGAGGGTATCAACATGTATGCTGGAGTCCACGCCCAGACCGACATAATGAGATAGTCACGAGGGAGCATTCACCCAAATTCAACTTCAATAAACAAAAACATAAATGGGGACCAAGTAAACCAAGTCCTAACCGTTTATAGCTGGGAGATATACTAATGCAAACACAGACCCGAACTTATGCTAAACAGATTAACTTGGTGGCACTCAATGTAATGCACAAGACTTATTCTCTAAGAAAAAAAAGAGGATTAGATGAAAATAGAAAGAGACAGGCGCTTACACTTTACAGCGACGGAAAAGAATAACAGGCGGCAAAATGAGGTCAATAATCTAAATGCGTAGGAGACCACTGTCAGAGAAATAGCACGCATCGACTTAAGCTAAAGGAATCTTATAGAGTCAGGAATCGAGGGAAAGAAGTAAAAGTCCCATAAATGAATCGAAAAAATCCAAAGTATTTCTTCTCTTATGCCAAATCAAAGTCGAGAACAACGTCCAGTGATGGGCCCCTACTTAAACAAGATGGGTCCTCACTGATGAGACAGCAAGGAAAATGATGAGGCTACTCAAGTCCCAAGATGACTCAGTTTTTAGTCAAGCCGCTAACAAGACTGAGAGTCGAAGATTACAATGAATTTTTTATTAGAGAGCCACAGTATTTGGTTAACACAAGCCTATCGATGTTATCCTGACGTTCCCAAAAAATGGTACTTCGAACAGGGCGATAAATGACATGCCAGCAATCTGCCCCGGCCAGACTCATGGACTCCGTGTCATCCAGAACTGTATGCAAGAAGCCCCTATCACAAGCCTTTTTTCCATCCTATGGGGCAGGGAGCATGGGAACGGGGGTCGTCCCAGAGTTACTAAAAACAACAGACAAATAGCCCCACTCCACAAAGCGCGGCATAATCAACACAAAGAACTACAGACGCGATTGCACTAACATCCCTATCATAAAAATCTTCGAGAGGGTCCTAATAAGACAAGCATCACCACACCATCTAGAAACCCATCAGTTACACAACCCAGGGCAACAACATGGGGTTTTAGAACAGGTCCCCACGCTCTGCTGTCTCAAACTATTGGATCACTACAACAAGGTTCTAGATTGCACTAGAAAACAAAAAGCATGCAGATGTAATATATACAGACTTTGCAAAAGCTTCGACAAGGGTGGACCATGGCATAATAGCGCACAAAATGCTGCTAAAGGTATAACAGAAAAGTCGTCGATAGGACCTATAATTTCCTCACTAACAGAACACAGAGGAGTAGTCGTCGACAAGTAAAGTCCGAGCAGCTACGGTGAAAAGGGTCTCTGCCGCACAAGGCAGAGTAACTCGCTCTATCTTGATCCTCATCCTCATATCCGACCGACTATAGACAAGGATTTCAGCCACAGCACCGTGTCTTCCTTTGCAGATGACACCCGAATCTGCATGACAGTGTCCTTCTCTATTGCAGACACTGCAATGCTTCCATGCGGACATCACCAAATCCATTTCAGTGGGCTGCAGAAAACAAATATGAAGTTCAACGATTAGAAATTTTTTAATTACTCAGATATGGTAAGCCGAGGAAATTAAATCTTCATCAGAGTACAAAAAACAAATTCGTGGCCACAAAATAGACGAAACACCAACGTCAAAGACCTGGGAGTGACATGTCGGAGAATCTCAACCTTCAAGGACCAAACATTGTATCAATCGCATCTGCTAGAAAAATGACAGGATGGATAATGAGAACCTTCAAAACAAGGATCCAAGCCCATGATGACACTCTTCAGGTCACTTGTTCTATCTAGGCTGAATAATGCTGTACACTAACAGCAACCTTTCAATGGCAGGTGAATATTGCTGACCTAGGAAAATGTACAGAGAACCTTCACGCGCGCATAACGGAGATAAAACACCTCAATTACTGGAGTAGCTTTGAGGTTTCTAAACCTTGTATCTCCCTGGAATGCAGGAAAATCCTAGAGAGACTAGTACCGAACTTGCACACGAAAATCACTCACTACGAAAGAAAATACTTGGCAGACGATTGCAACTTCCCTCCCAATGAAAAGCAGTGGTTCACTTAGCACGTTTAGAGACCATACAATAAGTGTCAGGGGCCTGAGACTGTTCAACCTGCCCTCACCAGCATACATAGAGGGGGATTACCAACAAGCCCTGGCAGGTCTTCAAGGCTGCATCCACTGGAACAAGCACCTAAAGTCGGTTACTGACGCAGCGGCTGTGGCACGTATGTTGGTTTGCGTCAAGCCACATAACAGCCTGGTTTAATCAAGCTCTGTCCACCAGGGGCCCTGGTCACAGACCGGTCCGCGGGGCGTTGACCCCCCGGAACTCTCTCCAGGTAAACTCCAGGTTTACAGTGAAAGCATATAATTTTGAACAGTATTGAGATAAGGCTAAAGAGTCTTGTGGCATTTATGATTTGGAAAAGGCGTATGAACAGGGTGGATAGGGGGACAATGTGCAGATGTTGCAGGTGTATGGTATAGGAGGTAGTTGCTGAATGCAGTGAAGAGTTTTTAATACGAGGATAGAGATGGCTCCAGTTTATAGTATGTAGGAAAGAGGGAATTTATTTCCGAGTAAAAGTAAGGCCTTAGACAAGGATTGTGATGTCACCGTGGTTGTTTCATATATTTATATAGATTGGGTTTGTAAGAGAAGTAAATGCAGGTCTTGGTAAGAGGCGTGGAGTTTAAAAGATAAAGAATCACACATAAAGTGGGAGTTGCCACAGTTGCTCTTGTCTGATGGACCACTGTGCTCTTGGGAGATTCTGAAGAGAAGTTGCAGATATTGGTTGATGAATTTGGTAGGTATGCAAAAGAAAAATAAAATTGGATACAGGAAAAGTGAAGGTTATGGAGGATAACAAAAAAAGATAGGTGATGATAAGATTGATATCAGATTTGAACAAGAGAGAATGGAGGAGGTGGATGTAAATCAATATTTAGAGTGGACATGTCAGCGATGGGTCTATGAAAGGATGAGGTGAATCATAGAACAGATGAGGGAAAACAGGGGTGAAGTGGTGCACTTAGGAGTCCTGTGGAGACAGGGGGAAGAACCTTTGTCCTTGGAGGGAGCAAAGAGGGGAATGTATAGAGTATAGTTTTAAACCAACGCTCTTATATGGGTGAGTAGCATGGGTGATGAATTTGCAACGCGAGGCAGAAGGCTGAGGCAGTGGAGATTTCATGTCTGAAGGTCAATGTGTGGTGGTGAATATAATGCAGAGAATTCGTAGTTTGGAAGTTTAGGAGGGCGGGATTACCTAAAACTTGTTGTCCCAAAAGGGCTGGGAATGGTGTTGAGGTGGTTTCGGACATGTAGAGAGAATGGAACAAAACAGAATGACTTCGAGGTGTATAAATCTTGTAGTGGAGGGAAGCAGGGTGTGGGGTCGGCCTAGAAAGGGTTGAGGAGTAGGGGGTAAAGGAGGTTTTGTGTGCACAGGGCCTTGGGACTTTCCAGCAAGTGTTCATGAGCGTATTTGATAGGAGAGAATAGAGACAATGTTGTTTAATACTTGACGTACATATGGCTGCAGCTGCAGCCGCAGCAAGCAGCAACAGCTGCTCCTATATCTTGCCGTCCCTGGTCCTATCCAACTCCAGTGAGGCGCAAATTTGCAAGTACTGCTGCAACAACATGCAAGTAAACTATAGTGACATAAAAACTGACGGTGACGACAACGAAATGGACTAAATATGACAGAAGAGGGACCTGCATTCCAAGTACGCAGACACTGCTGCCAACATGAACCAGACTACAAGAAACGTTTTCCACTACAATGAAATAACTGACCTCCATATCAACTGCACCAGTGTTCAACGGGAAAAGACAACATGGCAGAAACCTGATCAACTAAATCTCCAAGGAAATGACAGGTCTGTAGGACTTTTTTCTTCAGTGCCAAACGAGGGAAAGAATTGAGCCTTTAAACATGGTGACCAGCATCCAAACAGCAGCTACTGCCAGACGTACAACTAGCGAAGTGAAATTCTCATTTTTACTGCGTTCATCTGTTGCCCAGTAGCATCATATCTGTACCACCATCATATCACCTGTACCAGTGCTAACGAGAGGGAAACACAGGAGACATCGTCAAATCACAGTACAAAACTCCAAGGTATAGGACGGTTATCCCTCAGTGCAGTCGTGGGAAAGAAGTGAATAGTTAAATAGCCCAAGGTTAATGTTTTAGTAGCTGACCTATATTCAGCTGACTAGTATACAGGGGGAGAATCATAGCAGAAAAAAGCCAATATATCTATAAACTCAAGGAAAGTCAGGTTGTAGATGGCGTTACTCCCCTCAGTGTTGTAAAAATGGCTGAGTCAGCAGAACAGGTCAGGAGACAACAACACGACACAACCCCCGAAAAAATGGAATTGAGGGGATTTGGAAGGATAAAACCATTGATTAAACCTTTCTGGTCTACCAGAATGGAAAGGAGTTAGAAGTTAATTGGTGAAGCCAGACGTGAAGTGAGGTGGGTAGGGAGTGTGTAATAAGGGGTGAACTGTTTAAGGGGTTTATGAAGTTAAGGGAAAAGTGAGCAGTGAAGAGGGTTTTGAAGAGGAAATTTTACTAGTAATTCAGTGGTGATTGCTAAAGCAGATACTAAGTGTACTAGGGGCTGGAAAAGAGAAATAAATATTATTGTATATGAGTAAAGAGCGAAGAGTGAAATGGCAGGCATTAGGGGGGTACAGGCTGCCATAATTATATCAGTCATGGGGGCTGGAAAAGGTGAATGGAGTAACAGCGCCCTGGACAGTAAAAACCCAACAGTTGCCATCCTACCAGAAAAGTAAACCTCACCAACGCCGAAAGGTATGTGAAAATTTGTGTGGATGCCTCCAAGTCAGTCCCCCTTACCCTGGAAAAACCTTTGTTGACAGGGAGCTTGAGGTGGGTCCTCAGCCTCACAAGGGGGTTATAGGACAGTTTTTTCAAAATGATTGGTATTCCCAAAAAACCTCGCCTGCATGCACGTTTAAAAAGGGGGCAAATTACTTGGTGTTGCGGATATACCCTGATTTTACTTCCCAAAGGGGCTACCCAAAGCCCCTTTGGGGACCCCCCCTCAAAAACCCGTGCAACCGGGGCTTTAATTCCTGAAATATTCAACGTAATTAGTTTTCCTGCCTGCACCTCGGGAAATTCCAAAATACCCAAGGGGGGTATGTACCCCCTAGTTTAACTAGGGCAGACTCGGGAACTAGCTTAAAGGACTGCTCTGAGCCACTGGTACTTACGGGGTCCTTCTAAACCCTGTTGCAACGGGCCCCCCTTTTTGGAACTCACTCCCCAATTCCCCAGACAGGAAAGTAAATCTACGAGAAAAAAATTAAAGGTTTTTGTATTACTGTATGGGCCTGAGGGGGTTTCATTTACGGTACATCGGGGGTGCCTCTACCAAAATTTCCCCCGGTCTCAGTAGGGAAGACACTTTGGGGGGCCCGTCTGCTGATCCGGACATCTTGTCCGTTGGTGTCTGTCTTAAAAAAGAGAAAAGTTTTTTCCCCCTTTCCCCAAGCCCCCGTTTCTTCGTTCAAACTAGGGCTGCCAGGTTCCCCCTAGCTCCCTTTTCCCTAGTTTTTTCCCTCCCATTTTCGGCCTATTACAAACCTATGTTAAGGTTTCTTGGGGTCTACTTATCATTATCTACAGTTGCCTTAGAAAACCTAATTTTTGTGTATTTCCCATTTAAAAACTCCCCTACTCCTTCCCTGAAAAAAGTAAAATCTATAAATTAAATACATGCCTCCCCCAAAAATCCACGCCGACCAGGAGAATGTGTTTTTTTTGGGAGGGTTTTAAAGGGGGCCGCCCAGTCACCCATCCTGTACGGCCATGTGGTTTCTGCCCTTTGTGGAACTTTTAGGGCCCAAAAAAAATTTTTCCACATCCTCCCGCCGGCGAAGGGGGCGCTAAGTCTGGGATAAAGGGTCTCCCTCCCGGGGCCCCTCCAGTGGGCCCTGGACTTGAGCGCCCGTTCGACGGGTTTTCCGGCGCTCAGTGGTCGGGCCTCGGTCTAATTTCCCCATGCCCCCGGTCCCCCCGGGTGTGGACCTGAGAGGTAAAACCCTGTTAAATGGGTTTTATAGTCCGAAACATTCATTCTCACTTTCACCAGTCTCCCCGGCCCCAGCCTTGCTGGGTGGGTTGCCCAACCCCGGGCCCAAGGGGGCCATTTAACCCCTGGGTGCCTCGGATTCTTTTACACCGGGTTTCCCCTTCATTTAGCATAAATTTATTTCCCTTTGGGGTCGGCCCATAAAAAATTTTCCCCGCAAGGTTGTCAAGAAACCCTGCCCCCAACACCTGGTTCCATTTGCCGGGGGATGTTCACAGTTTTTTTTGTTTTTTTTTGGGATCCGTGCAGTTCTTCATTAAGGGGGGGACCATCTGGCCCATAATAACCCGCCCCTTTGGAAAAGACTGCTAAAAATTGGGGGAAAGGGGTCAATCCTTCTTCCAAACGCATGTGTTTGGGGGGTAAGAGCTTCTTGCTCGTCAACCCCCTTTTTTTTTTGTACATAGGCAGGGGCCTGTTTATTAATCTTGCCTTATTAAACAACACTGTCCTAGTTCATCAAAGCTCCCCCCCTCCCCTTTGAAAAGGGGACCTTCCGTCCCCACCTTTTGACTGGCCCCCATGGTTCATAGAATCCCCCTTGCCAAAGGTCCCTGGGAGCTAGGGAAACCACTCCCACTCTATTCCTTCAGGGGGTTCTCTTTATTTTCTCCGTTGTCCTAAGTTTCCCTTTGGAAAACTTTATCGGCCACCCAAAAGCTTGTCCCGGGTTGTCGGATAATCAATCGTGGGCCCGAAAAATCGGGCCCTTTTAAACCCCCGGGAAAAACTTCACGAAAGTCTCTTTTGGGAACATTTTCTTCCCCCAACTCCAAATGCCCCGGGCTCGATTTAGTGGCAAAAGGAAAAAGGCGGGAATATACTTTCTAAAGGGCCCTCCTTTTTTCCCCGGGGTTCTTCAATGTGATAGCCCCAGTTTGGGTCTTTTCCCACAGTTCAAAGGGCCCTGTCACATGTACCGCCCCCGGGGCCCGCTTTTGGGTTGGGGCCCTTTGGGTATGGTAGGGTCCCCCCCATGTACCCCCGGCGGGACCGTGCAACTCTTTAGCCCCTTTTTGGGAGGCACCCCCGCCCCTTTCCATTTCCCCGGGATTCTGGTGGGCAGGTGAGGGTTTCCCCAAAACCCCCATGTAAGGCCCTTAAAATGGGCATCTTGTATCAATGGGCTCTGTGCCCATCCCCCCTTTTTCCCAGCAGCCGGATTTTGGCCCATAGCTGAGCTCAGGGGTTTTGTTTTTTTCCCCCTGATTTTATTGGGCCCCGCATGATTGGGAAAAACCCCAATGAGTAAACCCAAATTTGCTTTTCCCCTGAGTATCTTCTTTGGGAAACCCCCCGCCCTTGATGCCAAAAACCCTGCCCCTGGTCGCAAGTCTTCCACCCATTTCCTAAAAAACTTTCCCTTTTTGGTCTCCCCTTACCCAATTTTCCCTCTGGGCCCCACGGAGACAACTGTCGACCTTGGCTTCCCTTTTGTCATGCAGTTTTCCTCACAAATCGAAAACCATTTCTGGGGACTCCTATAAGTTTTCCCCACGGGGGAGTACCCCGCCGGGGTCAATAATTCGTGTGTGGCCCCCGCAAAGTGTATTTATGTCTGTTTGTCTCCACGAATTTCTGCCCCGGGCCAGAAATTCCTTGCCGGTAACCAGTCTGGGGCCTTTGAACCAAAACCTTTTTCCCCCCCGGTTTTTTGTGTGTCCCCCTCGGCTTATCAGGTGGGCGGGGTTTTTGGGATCTGTAGGCACATACAGAATTGTTGACGTTGATTTCCAATTTCCCCCTTTATCTCCTTTCCCCGTTTCCCTTGACATGGGGGAGCTTAGCCCTGTCGTTTTTGGACCCACTGTAAGGCCACCTCCGAGTCTGCCCTACAATTTTGTGGTCACCCCCCGATTACTCAAAACCTCCTCTACTTTAACTTAAACCCGTTTTGTTTCCCGCAACATTGCCGTGAGCTCTAGCTTTGGGTCGAAAAATTCCTTCAGGGGTGTCACCCCCCCGCAGGACTGGTGACCGATTGACTTGGCCCCGGGGCCACCAAATCGCAACCCCCCCATGGCCCCTTTGGGGGAGGCAATCACAAAAGACGTGCAAGTGTAATCCCGCCCGGTGAACCCGAGGGGACCTGGGGAATGGAATTTGTGCAATTAGTAGGTCTTTCCCAAAACCAGATCCCACTCCTGGCAGACTTTTTGTGGGTTCCCCAACCCCCTATTTTTCAGCCCCCAGGTTTTGTTGCATAGATCCCCTCGAAGGGTGATGGGTGTCAACAAACCCAAAGGATTAAAGGCAGTCTGCACTTTCCCCTCAGAAAAAGACCCCCTGGTCAGTTTCCCCTTTCCCCCATCAGGTTTCCCCTCTTTAGCCTAAGTCTGTTTT
The DNA here is from genome assembly GCF_026875155.1 of Cherax quadricarinatus. Classification (NCBI taxonomy): domain Eukaryota; kingdom Metazoa; phylum Arthropoda; class Malacostraca; order Decapoda; family Parastacidae; genus Cherax; species Cherax quadricarinatus. The sequence goes on from NC_069409.1 coordinate 78,261,233, forward strand.
CCCTTGTTTTTCCCACTCAGTCCAACACCGATGTTCCCTCAGGCCCCCTGAGTAGCCAGCATAGTCACGTTCCCCCCGTCCCCCCGCAACTTTGGATTTTTTGTCCCCCATTCTTCAATGGCATTTTAGCCGAGGATCCCTTTGGGTTTTAGACTCTCGGTAAATGCCCCTTTTAAACCCCTTTAAATCTGAGGTGGTCCCTTTGCATGTTGTCTAAAAAAAATAGGGTCTTCAGTAATTCTTTAAGGGGGGGCTGTTACATTTCCAAAAGGTGGTAGCCCAAAGGGTACCCTGTAATAAAAATGGTGAACTAGTGGCCCCAAAACCCAAAATCCCCTGTTCTGTAGGTATCTACCCTTGTTTGGGGGCACCTCCCTTTTACCCAACCACAAGAACCTTTTTTTTGTCCCTGTCCTGGGGCCCTGCAACTCAATAGGGTGGGGCTTTGTTTAATGTTGCCCCCTTAGGGTACTGTTCTGTCCTGAATCTCAAAAAACACATCTGAAATTTTTTTTGTTCGGGGGGGCCCCGTGACGGGACAGTTGTTCTATCGTAGGGGTTTTTAAAAATGGGATATCGAGGGTTAAAAGGGTTTAAGACACACTTGTTGGATGGTAATTATATTTGGCAGTTGAGATAAATGGGGAAGGGAGCCCGGGCCTTGCCTTGTTCTAGTTGGATGGTCTGCCGGGCCGAGTGAGGCGAGGCAAGGTATGACCCTCCCAATCGAACCCCCGTGGGTCACCCCCAAATTCACGGGCCCTACAAGGGATCCTTTTCCTGGAGTTTCCCTTTATCAAAAAGAAAAGGGATGATATTTAAATTGCTATGCTATATAACAGGGGAAAGTCAGAAAACCTATGCGCAGCTCGGCCCAGTTACTATGTCGTTCGACTTCATTTAATATCTATAGGCTGAACGGCAGGTGGTTATGGGTGATTCTATACAAAAAACAAATTCATATTTAATTTTAGAACTAATGGATGGAAATCATAATGGATTTTAAACCCCAAATGAGTTTTACGTAAGGGGTTTTGTTAACGTAACACTTTAACATTTTGGGTTTCGGGTAAGCATTAAAAAACTATAAGAAAAAATCATTTTTCAATATGGATGGAATTGACCCGATCGATCTGTATTCATGCACTCTACGGTTCTGGGCAGAATAAATATTTATATTATAAACAAGGTGAAATTAAAGCAAAGGTACTGGTGCCCCACTGGGCCTTTACGCCAATTCTCAAAATTTCCAGAGGGAAGGGTGAATACAAAAATTTTGACAAATTTGATCAGCTAATAAACAAAACACCCCAGTTGAAAATTTCATTCATCTCGGACTTTCAAATTTTTATACAGACTATGACATTTAACCCAATTCTGCGAGGGTGGGGTTTTAACATATGCAAAATGGTTTATTTTTGGGGGAGGATCGAATTCCTTGAAAGGCTAACACATGCCTTGACTGGGGGGAAAACTGAAGGGGTTCTACAAAAGATATTTGTGGGTTTCTCTTTTAACTTGCCCGAGTACCAAGGAGTAAGGGCATTCGGTTGGTTATTCTGACTGAGTATCTGAGGTAGGGGTACGGGGGGGAGGTTCAAGAGGATTTTCAGAATCTGTCACATTGTCTGGGTAGCTGTATAAATCAACATGCATATAATTTCATATGATCTAAATGCGATTCTTTGTATTTCCCATTTCTATTTCTCTAACCTTATACTTATTCCAGAGAATTTTTCTACAACTAAATAAGGTCCGAAAAACCCTTTGATCGACTTAGGCTTTTCCCGGATGTTTTGTTGAAATTTGTCAGCATTCTCTTAAACCTATTTTTGGATTTTTGGGACGGCTTAGAAGGGCTATTAGTTACTCTGGGAAAAATTCTGCTGTTGATTTATGAAGGTTTCAGGGGATTCTTAAAAAACCCCCCCCCTTTTGAGCCTCTGGGTACGAGTTGCTACGAAATCATAGGGTTGTAATTGGGTTTTTGGAGTAGAAAAATAACAACCCCTGGGGTTTAAACTTTGTTTTACGCCTACAATGCATAATGGGGAGTATCCCCCATAGAAGCATTGTAAGCAGAATTTATGGCAAAACTGGAAATCGGGGTATGTTTTTCACCCCAAGTTTAAATTTTGGGGGTTTTGATAGTGGCTTAAGAATAAAGGGTACCTTTTTTTTGGGTTTCCCCTTTCGGCTCAACCCATTGTAGAGGATGATAAAGGGAACAATGGTGGTTTTGGGGATCTTGACAAAGTACACAAATTTTCAAAAATCTCTTTAAACGTTTTCCCTCCATTATCTGTTACTAAGGATTTAGGGGGGGGGTTTATGCCTGAGATAATGCTTTCTTTAAACTTTTTAGCTACTGTTCTCCCAGCCCTTATCTGTAATAGGAACTAAACTCAAAATCTGGTAAAATTTGGTTCCCATAACACACGATTTTTTGTTGCCTTGGGGGAACTTTTAAAAATTTGGGTTTAAAACAAAATTAAGGGCAACTCTTTCCCACGGTTCGCTGTGGTTGGGTTTTCACTTGGATTGGTTTTGGACCATTGACATTTCCCTTTTTGTTGCTTCAGGGCACTACAATTTTTAACATACTCGGAAAAAGTCAGTTGCCATACGTGGCCCAAAAATATTTCATTTTGCCCCTTTTTTCAAGAACAATCCATCCAGGGTGTTTAACACCTGGTGATCATGAACTAGCTGTTTGAGCTAGTTCAAATTGATGTGGGAAATTAAATAAATGGTAAACTCTTTACTTGGAGTACCCAAAATCGGCTGTTCGATAAAGTAAATTTTTGGGCCCCATTACAAAAGGGCATAAGGGTGCTGGTGGCCCTTTACAGTTTAAAAATTAAAATCTTCCTGGAGCAGGATTTGAATCACCCCCAGACCACATGGGATCTGTTCTTTGGGGGAGGGTTTTGACATCCCTTTGGGAAATAAAAAGGAGGATCTGCAGTAAAATCACTAACCCTGTCGCTATTTAAAACATCTGCGGTCATTCGACCTTTTCCAGGTAAATGTTCAAAAGTTTGGGGTTGAACTCTTGGATTTGTTTAAGGTCCCTCTGGCTAACCCTTTCCCGTAGGCTGTTTGTTCTGGTTAAAGGATCAGTGGGCATGGGGCCCGTCAAGAAAATTGGGAAAAGGGTATGGTAAATAATATCTCGGAAAAGCTTTAAAGGGCCCATACTATTGCCCAAAGCTTCCCTTTTCCATTACTGTTAAATTACTTTAAACCTTCGTAAGGCTCGGTTGCAAAAATGCCCCAAATGCGTTTGGTTTCTTGCTATCAGTCTTTTGAGCTGTACGGAAACCCATGCCAATTGAACTAGATAGTTTTCAGAAAAGAAAGGGGCCCTTTGAAAAAAAACCCGGGAAAAATTTTAAAAAAATTTGGGCAGGGTGTTGCTTTTTTTTTTTGAGTTTGGAAAGTGTTTTTTGACGGAAGGTCCCCAAAAAAATGGGGCATCTTTTTAAGCAACTCAGTTTTGAGGGGCAGGTATGGAAGAAAAATTTGGGAATTTAACGATCTATAAAAACCCGCCCAAGCCCACAAAGGTCTTACGGGATCCCGCGTTTTGGGAGTTGGAAAAATTTTGTAAATCAGTTACTTTACTTTGATCAGTCGTAAAAACCCCCCTAGGGCGACTAGTGAAACCAAAGAAACTTAAAATTTTGAAACGAAAAAATTGGGCATTTAGACAGTTTGATCTTTAAATTGGGTTTTTAAAACTTACCCAAATACTATATCAAGTTTTTTTTAGGTGTTTTGGGCCACGCCTTCGGACATGACGATTCCCTTTGTCTAAGTACACCATAAATGCTTTACCTATAAGGCCCCTAAAGATATTGGTCGAGTTGGGGAAAAGGAAAAGGGCGATCGTTTTAAAAAAAACGACATACGTAGGAAGTGATAAAGGGGCCCGTGGGAGTGGAAATGCCAAAAAAACTCTTGGCTGTCTCGTGAAGAAAGGGGAAATTTCCCAAAAAAATTGTAAAAAAAATCCAGGGTCGGGGAGACTTTGTTATTCCCCGTATTGGTAAAAGGTACCTAGTACAGGGAAGTGGGAAAAGATCTGGGGTGGTTTTCACATTTAACTTCCCCAAAGTCAATCACCCGGGGGCCCCCAAAAATGCCATCCTTCTTAGGCACTAGGGGTCAAGGGGGCATTCAGGGTGAATTTCTAGTGCAAAAAATTTCCCTAAATTTTGGGATTTTTTTGATTTAGTTTTCCCCTGCGGGCAGCAAAATTGGGGAAAGGGGCATTTCTGTTTTGCCCGGTATATAAATAGGGGGTCGTACCAGGTTCAAGTGGAATACCCAGGGACAATAAGTTCGTTTTACCCATCTTTTTCACCCGGTAAGGGAATGGCTTTACGACGTTTGTTCAACAGGGGTCAAAAAAAACGTTGATTCCCTCTGGGAAAATTTTTTTAGTGGGAGCTAAGTCTTTTCTCAACTGGGGGGATTGATTGATCCAGCGGGAGGGTTTAGGTCTCCACCCCCTTTTAAAAAGCACGACCCCCTGGGCAGATGGCACGTCATCCCGTACTTGAAAAGGGTAAGGATAGTGAACTAGGTCAACGAGGTTTTGGGATTTTCTTGAGACGAACACTGTGACCCAAAGTTTTTTGCAAGGGTAAATGGATCTTATTGTCTCTTACAATGTGTAAGGGGGGGTTAAAAAATAACCCCTTTTACCTTGCGGAAACACTGTCAACTGGGACATTACACCCCCCTGGGACATTAAGGAAAAAACAAAGACCCCTATGAGAGATAGCCGCAACAGAGACGTCTTTCTGCCCCCGGGGCGGCAAAGTGACATCAACAAGAGATGGCTTTTCTTGTTTTTAAGTAATTTGTTTTTTGACAAGGATCCCCCGTGGAGAAACTACTACTCGAAAATTTGCAGTCATTGAGGGATAGGCTGTGCACTCCAAAGGGAGTCTGGTGTCCCGGGACACTTTAAAGGGAATTTGGGAAAAAACTATCCCGCAAGTCTTAAGGTTTAGGTGGAACACAGATGGGAGTGACAGAATTACCCGTGCCTGGGCGGTTGGGTACCCCCTATGGGAATGCATTGGCTTGTAAAAGGGCTTAATGCGTACTCATACTTTTTTTTCAGCAGTATGACAGATTTTGTCCAAGCTGGGAACCCCCCCGAAAGGAACCCACAGGTGGGCAATTTGGGCATGCCCCTTGGGTTTCCCGGGTCGAGCACAATGCGTAAGTCTGCAGGGAAAAAATCCCCGTAGAAGGTCAAACCCGGGAAAAGTAATCTGGTCGACCCAAAAAGGGAAAAAAACAGCAGTTAAAATCTCTTCCTTGGATAGTAAAAAGGGGGGTGAAGGGTTTACCTCGGACCCCGCAGAAGGGAACCAGCTAATCCATTAAAAGGGGGGTTACAGTAGTTGGTTTTAAACGGGGGACATGTCGTAAAACCCCCCTTCTCTTTTTAAAAAAGCTAGACCCAATGATATTAATTGCGCCCCCAGAGTCCCTGAAAACATGAAGGGCGCATTTTGGGGGACGCTTGGACTAATTTGGGCCCAAACGGTCATTAGGAGTTTATGCAAAAAGGAAGGTGAGTTGTCATCGGGGAAGGATTTTTTACTTATCCCCCAAAATTCCCCTCCGGGAGAGGGCGTGTGAAGCAACTTTATCAGCAGGAATGTCATTCTCGAGACTGCTTAAAGGGTTTAAAGGGAATTGTGAACGGGGATGGTGTATTTGTTATCACCTACTACGCACGAATGGACGAGTGATTGGGCGTTCGGATTTTTTTCCCAATTGGAAGGGAAAGAGCCTGGTTTTGGTTAGTTTGTGAACCACGAGTCTGTTTCCTCTCCCCGGTCTGCGGGGGGAACGGCCACGAAAAAATCTAGAGTACTGGATTTTGTAGAGGGGCATTGCACTCAGATGTGTTTATGTCCCTTTAATTCTATGATAAAATAAAAGTAGGGAAGATCTGGGCCGGTACTCAACATCATACGACGCTTTTTTAGGGTGACTGTCATAACAATTTTAAAAGGTTTTGGCCCCCGGAAACCCAATTGTAGAAATTTTTTTGATGTGGTTCGTACGTTTTCTCGGGGTGTACGGGAATTTATGGGGTTTTTAAATTTTTTTCTTTGGATGAGGGGGGCGAGTGATTGGGGGTTGGGAGGTTTTGGGAGTAGCCAAACTAGAGGAGTTTCGGATTGGACAAAAGGGGTTTGGGATTTGACCCACGATAAGGGGAAAGGGTTTCCCCCGGGGACACAAATTTCGTAAGGATTAGAGCTTTTAAATGGTCCCCTAGTTGATTTGCGGACTTTAATTTTACAATACTTGGATGTCGGTTTGGGATTAGTTGTTTTAAAGACTCCAAATGCAGCTAATTTTGGTTTAAACCCCCCAAGGGTGGTTTTTCACTATCTTTAAGGTACTTTGAATTTTGACCCGCTTTAACCCAAAAAGGGGGACATTAGGTTATTAAGACGAAGGGCAAACTCATTTTAATGGGTCTTTTGGGGGCGGAAACTGTGCAAAAATAATTCTTGAGAACAACGAACGGATCAGTTTCTGACCGGTTTTAAAATAAATTTCCCAATTTTAAATGTTCATAATCTTGCCCCCTTTGTTAGATCTTGGGAAGTCTTCATACGAATTAATTTAAAAAAATTTTTAGGCTGGGAAAAACAGGCAAAATCCCCTTTCCCATATTATTAAACAACTCTCAGATGGAAAAACCCTCAACTGAAGCATTTGCTCTGCCCCTAACTGCGGGGAAACCCAAACCCTTTAAGGTTGGGTTTGGGGGCCCCTTTAATAATGGCATAGCATCATACGGATTCCCCGACTGAAATTAGCAAGCTAAAAAAAGTCTGAGTATTTTATTATTTTGGGTAAGGAGTTACTCGAATTTTGGGTGACAAATTAATGGGTTTTTTGCGCTGGCTTTAGGCATCGCTTTAGGAAAAAATTTAGACCTGTTTGGGAAAATGTTTTAAAAAAAAATTTTTGGCCCCCCGAAAAAGGGGAACTGAGGAAAACACGAAAACAGTGACTTAAATTTGGGGAAAAAAATTTCTTAAATATTCTGCATAAATAATTAAAAAAAATTGGGCAAAGGGCACACAGTAAAATTTTTGAACTCCCACAAGAAAAATATGCAAATGAGAACAAAAATTGAAAATCAAGAGAACTTAACTTTATCAAAAATTTTTAAAATTTTCCCCAACTTTTACTTTAAAAATTTAAAAGGGTGGCACAAATGGGGGTTGTCTTTACTTTCAAAAGCAAAAAGGGAAAAAACACAAAAAAAATGGACTCAATAAACTTGTGCAAAAAAATTTAAAAAAGACACCCCAAATTTACTGAAAAAAAATAAAATGACACAGACAGGAAAAAAAATATTGAAAAGAACCCGGCCCCCTGAAATGCACTGAAATAAAAAAGTTGCAATATTGCAAAAAAATTGCTAATAAAAAAAAAAATGTTAGAATTCTGCCAAAAAAAAATTTAGTGGCAAAAACAAAATTTTTCACAAGAATTATTGCAAAATGAGTCAATGTGCAAAAAATTAAAAAAAAAATTTTTACACACACCCGAAAAGAAATTATCAAGGAATGGAAAACCCTTTTAAATCTTAACGCACTTAAAAAAAACTTAACAAGAAAAAAAAACAATTTAAATTTAAAAAGGGGGGAATTAAAAATTGCCCCTTTAAAATTTAATTTGTTCAATAAAAAAATGAAAAATAATTTGGTGCTAAAAAACCCCATAAAAAAAAATTTAAAAACTTACAGTGATGCAAAAAAACAACACATCCCAAAATAACCCCAATACTAGAATTTTCTTGAATGAAAAATTTGGGGTGAAAAATTTTTTAAAAAGATTTCTTTCTTGCACAAAATAATGGCAATATTGTCTGTGGAAATAAAAAAAAAATTTTTACAAAGGGTAAATGAAAGAAATGAACACAAAAATGTTCAACCACAGGGAAAAAAACAAAAATACAAAAAAAGCTGGGAAGGGAAAAAAAAAAACAGGGGCAACACTGAGTTTTGATGCAGAATATGAGGTTTAAAAAAAAAACTGAAATACTTCCCTGGAAAACTGAGAAAAACCCCAAAATGATTTAGAAGTGTAACACAAATTCCCATTTCCCGCTCATAGGGTTTCAAACAATAAAGGGGAAAAAATAAGGGACTTTTTCTTCAAGTGTTTTAAAAAAAACACAACACAACAGACATGAAAAAATTTGCAAAAAAATTAAAAACTGAATTAAGGGGGGTTAAAAAAAATTAATGCAATCAGTACATGATAAACCTGAGTTGATCAAAAAGGGCACTGAATGGGGGCTAAGAGAAAAAACACTGGAAACAAAAAAAGAAATGTCTCAACACTCGCCCAAATTTTCTCTAAAAAAAAAATTATCGCTGTAACAACTTGGTAAAAAATGAGGCTGATGATAGTGGAGAGTAGAGGAATGTTTATATCGTCTTGCTGCTGTGCTCTGCACAGGTGATCGTAGAATTGCGCTTAAATCGACGAAAGACAAGCACACAGGAGGCTTTATAAAGATGGTGCGAACACACTCTAGCTCTTGACCCCCTATGTGGTCCTTAAAATATGGTGCTACAACCCTTAGCAGTGCACCAAAACACTGAAGTAGGTGAGTGGGTAATGGCTTGAGTGAGGCTTCTGAGGCTGCATGGTGAGTGTAGTTGGGTTTGTGGGTTAACAGGGCTGAGACCGGCAATGGTGCGACACACGTGGTCGTGAGTGGCTGGGCTTATGGGTTGAACGGCGTAAGCCTCACTGAGAACAGCCACACTGCCGTGAAGATATTTCTAAGCCGACTGGCTTAAAACAAGCCCACGAATTACCACAACACCACAAGGATGAAAAAAAGAGCACTCAGGATGACTTGGAGCTTGAATCACAAGCGATGAAGACTACTCACGTGGCTTGCTTGAGTACTGGGGTAAGACACCTGGGTTAGTTGCTAGCTGGCTTATCTTAACCCTTCACACAGAATGGCTTGATAACTTCACACGATGAGCACAGCAGGGGTGGAAGCTGGCTTGGCAGGCAAGGGAATTGGATGGGGTAGACTAGGCTCGACTGGGCTCGGTTGTTCTGACTCCCCCACCACAGACTGGAAGCTGGCTTATTTTTGCAAACTCGGGTCCCAACCCCTCGGGAGTGATGCAAATAAGCAGAAAACACTAATACAAAGAGACTGACCAGTGAATAATGTAGAAGCTGGTAGGAGCTTGGGCGTGTAGCTGACTTGAGGTAGCTGGCTGGGGTGAACCTCGGTAGGTCTACTGGTGACACGAAATGGCCGTCTTGCTGGTCGAAATTTATCTCCAGAAATCGCTGTAATCGTCAGAATTACAGGCCCACCGCTGCCACCATTTTATCGTAGAGGGTTCTTAAATGGAGATATCGAGGGTTGAAGGTAGACACACTTGTTGGATGGTAATATATATTGTCAGTCTGAGATGATGTGGAAGGGAGCCCAGCCTTGCCGTGTTCTAGTCTGGATGGTCTGCCGCCGAGTGAGAGCAGGGCAGAGGTATGAGCCTACACATGCGCATCCCGTGACGTCACACAAAGTCACAGGCCTACAAGGGATCTCATATCTAAAGCACATGGATGATACTAATATGCTATGCTATATAACACAGAGATCAGCAACTATGCTGACAGTTCAACGATGGCTCTCGGGGACTCGCCTGCGAGCTGCAGTTGAAGATTACTCTGATGGGAGTGGTTACCGACTCCTTGGTGACTGCCATGTGTGGAAGATAATGGGTGTTTTCCCCAGGGCTGGCATTGGGCACTTTCTCAATGAACCCAAGGGCCAGCTGTTCCTTAATAATATCATCATATTTCCCCACCAGACCCTTCTTGGTCAGGCTGTTCACCAATGAATTCAACTGACCCCGTGCCTTCTTGAAATTAGTGGCAGCGTTGGGTGTCCGGTTTCCATGGGAGTCACCACCCAATACTGTCTGTCCCTGAACGCACATGGTTCAAGTAATCTCGATACGTCTCTTCGTGTTCGGGGGGCGGCTGGTTACCTTTAATCCCTATACATCCAGGTCCCATAGTTTATGGCGGCTCACTGTCGGATATGCCAACTTGCGTCTCTGACAGACCTTCGTTTCACACCAATCCGCATCCCCAGTACAGCCTCAGTCGCTGTAAATACCCGAGCCCTCCTTTCCTGGGGTTGCAGGGAAGTGACTGGTACTCTGCCTCTACGATGTACCCGTTTGGGGTCCTGTACGGCCCACACCCCCCTTGATAACCCTTCTGTAGACACAAACTGTCTAAGTAATCCCCTCCTACCAAGATGCCTACATTACTAACATTGTCTGTAGCAATGTCTGGTTCTGCTAGCTTCACACCCAACTCCCTCAAACGTTTGACTGCTGCAGCCAGTCCCCTAGTGGTAATGATATTGGGCAGCCTCTTCATATCAAGGCTGAAATTTCCCGTCGATGCCCGGCTAACCTGACCGTCACATTGGCTACTGGATAAGACCTGCGTGGGACTTCCCCCCCAAAACCCTTCCACCTTCATGTCAACTTACCAACTGTCTCCAGCTTAAACCCTTTGTTGCTAGACTCTCCGCTATGAAGGATCTCTGTGCCCACTGTCGAAGAACAACGGGTCATTTCAACTTCTTCCCGTTCGCAACCACCGCCATTATGGTGGGCAAGGCCACCGAACCTTGAAACTGCTCACCAGAACAAATTCTCGGTGCCGTACTCACCACACTCACGCTACTTCCGACTTGTTCTTGCTTCCTCCCTTTCTCGTGGTTTGTTCCCCTTAACTTGTGCTAATCCGCCATCATTAGGACACAGTGCACTGTGGTTGCTTCCCCTTCCAGCAGCCCCGACACTCCCTGAGCTGGGCGTTACAGTACTGGCAAAATGTTCTCCACAACACTTGAAACAAAGTCTCAACTCCCTTAGTCGTTGAACCCTTTGGTTATAGGTGGTGAAGCTTGAACACCCTGAACTAGCATGTTCTTCTTCACAAAACACGCACCGTCTCATATGGCCGCTTTATGGCTTTCCCTTGGCCCTGTGGGTGGAGGACTCGCCCTGGGCATAATACGTGCCTACCTTAGTAGGAGGGGTTGATCGATTCCACCTTGGTCGGCAATTTCTCCCCCTGACCTATGCTCAGGTGAGACACGAGATCTCCCAACCTGGAGTTTACCTGGAGAGAGTTTCGGGGGTCAACGCCCCCGCGGCCCGGTCTGTGACCAGGCCTCCTGATGGATCAGCGCCTGATCAACCAGGCTGTTGCTGCTGGCTGCACGCAAACCAACGTACGAGCCACAGCCCGGCTGATCAGGAACTGACTTTAGGTGCTTGTCCAGTGCCAGCTTGAAGACTGCCAGGGGTCTGTTGGTAATCCCCCTTATGTGTGCTGGGAGGCAGTTGAACAGTCTCGGGCCCCTGACACTTATTGTATGGTTCTTAACGTGCTTAGTGACACCCCTGCTTTTCATTGGGGGGATGGTGCATCGTCTGCCAAGTCTTTTGCTTTCGTAGTGAGTGATTTTCGTGTGCAAGTTCGGTACTAGTCCCTCTAGGATTTTCCAGGTGTATATAATCATGTATCTCTCCCTCCTGCGTTCCAGGGAATACAGGTTTAGAAACCTCAAGCGCTCCCAGTAATTGAGGTGTTTTATCTCTTTTTGCGCGCCGTGAAAGTTCTCTGTACATTTTCTAGGTCGGCAATTTCACCCGCCCTTGAAAGGTGCTGTTAGGGGTGCGCAATATTCCAGCCCAGATAGAAAAGTGACCTGAAGAGTGTCATCATGGGCTTGGGCCCCCCTAGTTTTGAAGGTTCTCATTATCCATCCTGTCATTTTTCTAGCAGATGGGGTGTTGAAAAGCCGGTGATATCTGGGAGCTCCTACAATGACGTTTCAGTCGACCTCTTTGTTTATCAATCGCTGTATCTGGCTTTTCTATTTTTGTTTTTTTCCGTCTCCACCACAATAAATGCTATATTATCACTATAGTTGATGGTTTCAAATTTTGGAGGAAGGGCGCTTTTTCTGTAGTAATAATTGCTTCTCGTTGTGTATATTGCGACCGCATGGTAACTACAGGTTATATGAAATTCACAGTAACGTCTGGTATTTCAAGAAAAAGAAACTAATGAAAGTCACTCCACTCCACTAAGTAACCATTATAATACTGGTTAGTTGCTACTACAACACTGTTTTGCTATTCACTGGTATCACTAGATTATATGCGAGTACAATAGCAGGCCAGGAAGATTATTAAAAACAGCTGACCTGTGGTAAGTTTCTGGCGACTTCTGGCACCTGCCTCTATAGTTATCACTTCATTTACAAATTCACCTGTTTTTCAAATGACACTTTAGCCTTTATCATTTAATATACTAGGGAGCACTGTAGTATACACTATACACTATGTATACCAATGCTTTCAGGGAGACTTTCTTTCCTCTGACACAAAGTTCAATTATTATTATTTTTTCACACGGAAAACAGGCCTATGATTCCCCTCTGGCAGTAAACTCTGCTAGGTAATGCACACTAATTCTCCTTTTTTGACTCAGTATATAATGTTTTCCGCCCAAGATTGGTTCCAGGCGCTAGAGGGATGTATCGTATAGGATTGATGACACAAATTAAAGTTCTAGCACGTAAGAGCGACCGTGAAAACACCAGAAAACCGGGAGCACAACGAGGCACGCTGACAGTCACGCTCAACGATCCCCTCAACGATCTGTTGTATTGTGAACCGGTTCATCCGATATTTTAAGTGCAACTCATGCACTGTAGTGCCAGCCAGTTTCCTCTGAATCACCTGACTGATGAACCATTCTGACTTACCCCAATCATGTAAATCTTTATGACTATTCGTCAAACTCATAACTTCAATTCGGAACTTCTCTAAGCTCTGACAGTCATGGTGACAAGCCTCTAGATCCAACAACCGATAAAGTATAGCTACCTTTATCTCCTCAGTGTTGCCAAACGTGTCCTTTAATTGGTCTTTGGCATGTTGGTAATTGGTGTCGGTGGTTTGGTAATGCCGGACCAAGTCCAAGGCTTTACCCTTTACTGTGAACGTAAATATTGTAACTTGACGGCATCTGACAAATCATCTCTGTCATCTATCTGGGCTTTAAACTGATCCAGAAAGCAACGTACCTGTTAAGGTTACGCAAACGTTGGTAAAAATTTAAAATGGGGCAATTGGCAACACATTAAAAAGGCGTGCTGTTGTTCGTGTTCCTTGAAACATTTGCTGCCCCTGCTGTACCCCCTTCAAAGTCTTTATTAACTGCCTGCAGAGTCTCAACTCTGCTTTACACTCTGCCCTTTTGTTCGTCCATAGTCCGTCCGTGCTACTTCGACTGTATATTCAGACTCACCTGTAGTATAGGCCTCTGTCTCATAAAGGATAAATGATCTCTCAAAGGCCAGTCTTTGCTCCAAAGGTTTCAGGCAACTCTCTAGTTCCTCCCAGTCTACGACTGGATCTTGCCTGACCATACGACACTCCTCACATGCTTTGCTCAGGCGCCCCTTATAGGCTCCCATAGACCGCTTTAATTGACTTAGAGCTGGGACAGCCGGTACTGCATCTTCACCTACCATAGTTGCGGTTTAGTTAAGATCACGGTACTAATTTGTACTTCAATTAGCCCACCTCACAGCACGAACGGTATTAGGCAAGAATGAATGAGTCTCAAGGCTTCTCAACAAGCTTGACAACTCCCTTTATTATATTGACTCTACTCTGAATCAAAAATGTACACTGTTAGCTTTCAAATCCCAATTGAAATGTGTATCGATGTTTAAAGCTTAACCTAGCACTTAACTGTACAATCCAGCAAATAATTACAGAACTTAACCTATTCTCAGGTATAATTCACAAATCCACATTAACATGAATCAAAAACAATGAAAATCACACAATAAAAAATTCAGTATACAAATTAAATCACTTGGTTAACACAAGTAAATTCAACAATTCAACTTGTGAAACAGTAATAAATAATGTATGTAACCAGCTTGGCCTAACTGTGCCCAGCTACTCTGTCTAGCGTGGGTGGTTGGATAAGGAAAATCCTAACCTAGCTAGTGTGCTATAACTTTTAAAACCCGGCTTTTATAACTCCCGTAAATAAAACTAGGTTAAATCTGTCCTAACTACTATAACCTTTGTAAAAAATTTTAACAAGCTAGCCTAACTGTGGCTACCTTGCAAATCCACTGTAAGTAATCAACACACAAGTCTCCTACTCTGGATTACTTGTTATCACTGTAAATAATTAAATTCACAAGCTTCTCTAGCCTACCTGGCCTGCCTGTAAATTACTGCAAATAACAACTTCTGTGTATAGTCAGCTTGGCCTAGCCTCTGTGTAACTTTGACCTAGGTGTGCTAACTTAACCTAACTTTTTTAAACTGGTTCCTAACTGTGGCCTAGCTATGATAGCTTAACCTAGCTATTCCACAAAACGGTTTTTGAAGGACCACTTTTGTGAAAATTTGTGTGGGCTGCTTCCAAGTGAGTCGCCTACCTGGCAAACTCTGTTGACACAGAGCTCTGAGGTGGGTACCTCAGCCTCACAAGTGGCTTATAGGACAGATTTTCACAAATGATTGGTATTGCAAGAAACCTCGCCTGCATGCATGTATAAAGGACTAACTTACTTGGTGTTGCAGCATATATCCTGATCTTCACTTCCCTAAGCTTAGCCTTAGCCCCTTTGGACTCCCCCTCAGAAACCACGTGCAACTGGGAGCATTAATTCCTGCAATATTCAATCGTAATTAGTGTCCTGCCTGCACCTCAGAAATTCCTATATCCAAGAGGGTATGTATCCCCTAGTATAACTATGCAGACTCAGACACTAGCTTCAAGACTGCTCTGAGACACTGGTACTTACTGGGCATTCTCAACCTGTTGCAACCGGGCCCACAGTTGACTCACTCACAATCTCCCCAGACACTGGCCAGTAATCTACGAGAAAAAAGTGAAGGTCTTGTCTTACTGTATGGGCCTGACGGAGGTCATCTACGGTACATCGAGGTGCCTCTACCAGAATTCCCCAAGTCTCAGGTGTGAAGACACGTGGGGGGCGCCGTCTGCTGATCACGGCACATCTTGTCCAGTTGGTGTCTGTCTTAAGAAGAGCGAGCTGGTCCCTCTTCCAGACCCTCGTCTCTTCGTTCAAACTAGGGCTGCCAGTTCTCCCTAGCTAACTTATCCTAGTGTTTGCCTACATTTTCGGCCTATTACTACCTATGTTAAGGTCTTAGGTCTACATTATCATTATCTACAGATGCCATAGTAAACCTAATATTAGTGTACTACCAGTAAAACTACCTACTCCTTCCCTGAAGAGTAAATCTATAAATTAAATACATGCCTACCAAGAATCCATCGCCGACCAGAGAGAATGCTGTTTGTTTGGGGGTTTTTAAGGCCCCCCGTCCGTCCCTCCC
>NC_069409.1:78277259-78299691 GCF_026875155.1 Cherax quadricarinatus
CCCACTAAAAGATTTGGTTTGATGTCCGCCTGGAGCCTTGCAGTGTCTGCAATGGAAGACACTGTCATGCAGATTCGGGTGTCATCTGCAAAGGAAAGACACGGTGCTGTGGCTGACATCCTTGTCTATGTCGGATATGAGGATGAGGAACAAGATGGGAGCTAGTACTGTGCCTTGTGGAACAGAGCTTTTCACCCTAGCTGCCTCGGACTTTACTCTGTTGACGACTACTCTCGGGTGTTCTGTTAGTGAGGAAATTATAGATCCATCGACCGACTTTTCCTGTTATTCCTTTAGCGCGCATTTTGTGCGCTATTACGCCATGGTCACACTTGTCGAAGGCTTTTGCAAAGTCTGTATATATTACATCTGCATTCTTTTTGTCTTCTAGTGCATTTAGGACCTTGTCATAGTGATCCAGTAGTTGAGACAGACAGGAGCGACCTGTTCTAAACCCATGTTGCCCTGGGTTGTGTAACTGATGGGTTTCTAGATGGTGGTGATCTTGCTTCTTAGAACCTTTCAAAGATTTTTATGATATGGGATGTTAGTGCTATTGGTCTGTAGTTCTTTGCTGTTGCTTTACTGCCCCCTTTGGGGAGTGGGGCTATGTCTGTTGTTTTTAGTAACTGGGGGACGACCCCCGTGTCCATGCTCCCTCTCCATAGGATGGAAAAGGCTCGTGATAGGGGCTTCTTGCAGTTCTTGATGAACACAGAGTTCCATGAGTCTGGCCCTGGGGCAGAGTGCATGGGCATGTCATTTATCGCCTGTTCGAAGTCATTTGGCGTCAGGATAACATCGGATAGGCTTGTGTTAATCAAATTTTGTGGCTCTCTCATAAAAAATTCATTTTGATCTTCGACTCTCAGTCTGGTTAGCGGCTTGCTAAAAATGAGTCATATTGGGACTTGAGTAGCTCACTCATTTCCTTGCTGTCATCTGTGTAGGACCCATCTTGTTTAAGTAGGGGCCCAATACTGGGCGTTGTTCTCGATTTTGATTTGGCATAGGAGAAGAAATACTTTGGGTTTCTTTCGATTTCATTTATAGCTTTTAGTTCTTCCCGCGATTCCTGACTCCTAAAGGATTCTTTTAGCTTAAGTTCGATGCTTGCTATTTCTCTGACCAGTGTCTCCCTGCGCATTTCAGATATATTGACCTCTTTTAGCCGCTCTGTTATTCTTTTCCGTCGCCTGTAAAGGGAGCGCCTGTCTCTTTCTATTTTACATCTACTCCTCCTTTTTCTTAGAGGAATAAGCCTTGTGCATACATTGAGTGCCACCCAGTTAATCTGTTCTAGGCATAAGTTTGGGTCTGTGTTGCTTAGTATATCTTCCCAGCTTATATCGGTTAGGACTTGGTTTACTTGGTCCCACTTTATGTTTTTGTTATTGAAATTGAAGTTGGTGAATGCTCCCTCGTGACTAGTCTCATTTTGTCGGGCTGGGCTCCTCGCATACATGTCTGAACCTCAATTATGTTGTGATCTGAGTATATTGTTTTTGATATGGTGACATTTCTTATCAGATCATCATTTTTAGTGAATATGAGGTCTAGTGTATTCTCCAGTCTAGTAGGCTCTATTATTTGCTGGTTTAAATTGAATTTTGTGCAGAGATTTTTAAAAACTCGTGTGAGTGTGAGTTTTCATCAGAGCTGCCTCCTGGTGTTATTAACTGCAACAATATTATTTGCTATATTCCTCCATTTTAGGTGAATTAAGTTGAAATCCCCCAGGAGCAAGATGTTGGGTGCAGGAGCTGGAAGATTTTCCAGACAGTGGTCAATTTTTAACAGCTGTTCCTGGAATTGCTGGGATGTTGCATCCGGAGGCTTGTAGACTACCACAATGACTAGGTTTGGTTCTCGACCTTTACTGCTAAAACTTCCACTACGTCATTTGAGGCATTAAGCAGTTCTGTGCAAACAAGTGACTCTGCAATGTACAGGCCACCCCCCCCCCTTTTGTGCCTGTTCACTCTGTCACATCTGTATAGGTTGTAACCTGGGATCCATATTTCATTGTCCAAGTGATCCTTTATGTGGGTCTCAGTGAAAGCCGCGAACATTGCCTTTGCCTCTGCAAGCAGTCCACGGATGAAAGGATTTTGTTGTTTGTTGCTGGCTTTAGACCCTGCATATTTGCAAAGAAGAATGTTATCGGACTGGTGGTATTGTTGGTACTGGGGGGGGGATTTTTATTCCGGCATTAGTATCTGTATCTGTTGGTTTGGAGTGGAGGCCATCGACTGTGGTTCCACTCCAGGAATGACTGGATTTGGTGTACGATTTCTGCCATTTCCTGCCAGTTTTTTTTCCTTCCTGGCACTAAAAAACCTCTCCATCTTGAGTGGCTGTGGCTACCCAGGTTTTCCCATGGCCTGGATGTTTTGTATCTTTTTGTCCCCTTTAGATGGTATGCCTGGCAATTTAAGTTATAGCACAGTCTTTCCTGTACTGAAGAGGTACACATTTCAGGGTGAAACAGCTTACAGGAAGGGAGTTTGCATTTTCCTGTTGTCATATGGGCATGGCATTTTCTAGGGTTGTCATAGTTGCACGTCCCATCTGTTTTTCCAGATTTCCCATGCCAGCAGATACCAAGTGCATAGTATGTGCACAGGCTTGGTTTCCGCTTGCCTTGGGTTTCTGTGACTGTATTCCCTGTTGGTGCATGTTTCCCTGTCTTACTTCTATCCTCCCTAGCACCAACAAAGGAGCTCCCACCAGTTGTTTTTGGTAATTTATCCTCACTATTGCTATTGGAGTCCTCTTGTTTGCTATTTCCTGCGGTATTTCTAGTTTGCGATATTGGTTTTATCTTATCTTTGACTACACTTGTTTCCCTACTATGGCTCCTGTCCCCTATGAGGTCATTTATATGTATTCCTTCCTGCGTATAATTCCCGACTACCTGGACAAAATCTCCAGCTTCACCATTTCTGTCTCCCAGGACAGCACCTCCAGCTTCACCATTACTGTCTCCCAGGACAGCACTATCAGCCCCACATTTACTGACTACAGTTTGTGACTACATGGCCAGTATCAAGGGCAGTACCATTCAGCCCAGACTTTTTATGTTCCCATCTGTTGTAGAAAGCTTCCAGGTTTTCTATGAAAGCAGCTTTGATGTTGTCCTCTTTTAATACCCTTGTGATTTTAGTCCACAGATTTTCCTCATTTGGGCATACCCAGAAACACTTCTCTGTTTTAATACTGCTTGTAGCTAGTTCTGGGATATCTGCACAAGGGGCGTGACACCAATTTCCACAAAAATGACAATTTATCCATGTGGAAGCCCGTTTGTTTGACTGACCACAGTCTACACACAGCTTCATAATGATTTGAATGGTTGATTTACTGCAATTCTACTAGCAACCTCTTGAATATTATATTAATAACCTTAAATGAAGCTCTAGCTATTTGTATTTCTGTTTCTAACTCTTTTTGTATATTGGACAGCTTACCGTCACGTTCCTGATTTTTAATGTTTGTGTTTATAAGGGCGCCTACAACCCCATCCGTTTACAGTCTGCTTTATTGTCCAACGAAACTGTTTGAAACCAGTCCCGGGTTCGGACCAGTCAAGGGTTCGGACCAGTCAAGGGTCCGGACCAGTCGATCTGCTCTGATCAGTGGGTCACTTATTTAAAACATACTGGTCGGTGATTTGAGCTAACACATGAAGGATCTACTGGAAATTATCTACCCGAGTAATATGTGATTTGACTGATACAAAAGTATAACTTGCGTGTTGAAGAGCCGGTGATATCTGACAGCTCCTACAATGACGAACGGTCACCTCCTTGTTTATCAATCGCTGTATCTGGCTTTTCTATTTTTTTTTTTTCCGTCTCCACCGCAATAAATGCTATATTATCACTATAGTTGACTGGTGCAAATTTTGGAGGAAGGACGCTTTTTCTGTAGTAATAATTGCTTCTCGTTGTGTATATTGCGACCGCTGGTAACTACAGGTTATATGAAATTCACTGTGCCCACCATGTGTTCATAGAATCCCCCTTGCCAAGGCGCCCTGTGAGCTATGAACCTCCACTCGCACTCTATTCTCTTCAGGTGTTCTCGTACTTCTCTGTTGTCCCTAAGATTCCTGAAAACTTTATCGGCCGCCCTAAAGCTTGTGCCGTTGTCCGAGATAATCAATCGTGGGCACGAGAATCTGGCTGTAAGCCTCCTGAACAACTTCACGAAAGTCTCTGTTGACATATCTTCTGCCAACTCCAAATGCACCGCTCGAGTAGTGGTACAAGTAAACAGGCAGACATATACTTTCTGAGGGCCGTCCTTATCGTCTCCTGGGTTCTTCAATGTGATAGCCCCAGTATAGTCTATTCCCACAGTCTCAAAGGGCCTGTCACTATGTACCCGCTCCTGAGGCAGCGGTGGTGGACCTGGGTATGGTAGGGTCCTCCCATCGTACCGCTGGCAGACCGTGCAACTCTTTAGCACCCTTTTGACGGCAGCTCGACCCTTCAGTACCCAGTAATTCTGACGTAGGCAGGTGAGGGTATCTCCAAACCCCCCATGTAAGGTCCTCTGATGGGCATCTTGTATCAATAGCTCTGTCGCCCATCCCTCCTTTCCCAGCAGCACAGGATGTTTGGCCCCATAGCTGAGCTCAGAGTTTTGTATTCTTCCCCTGCATCTTATTAGCCCTGCATGATCTAGGAACAATCCCAATGAGTGAACCAATTTGCTGTTCCCTGAGTCATCATCGTTGGACACGCGTCCTGATGCCATAACCTGCTGCCTGGTCGCAAGTACTTCCAGCACTCCTGGAAATCTCTCCCTTTGGTACTGCCTTATCCAATATTCTCTGGGACCCACGAGAGACAACTGTCGACCTTGGCTTACCTTGTCATGCAGCTTCCTCACAAATTGAAATACCATTTCCGTGACTCCTATAAGTTTTCTCCACGAGGAGTAGCGCCTGGGGTCAAATAATTCAGTGTCGTGTTCCCCCACAAAGTGTACTATGCTGCTGGTTGTCTCCACGAATTTCTGCTCCGGCCAGCAATCCCTTGCCGGTAACCAGTCTGGGCCTTTGAACCAAATCTTGCTTTTACTCAGCTTTTTGTGTCACCCCTCGGCTTATCAGGTCGGCTGGGTTTTGATCTGTAGGCACATACAGAATTGTTGACGTTGACTGTAGTTGCCGTATCTCCTTTACCCGATTCCTGACATAAGGGAGCTTAGACCTGTCATTCTGGACCCACTGCAAGGCCACCTCCAAGTCTGTCCATACATAGGTGTGTGCCACCCTCAGATTACTCAACACCTTCTCTACGTACTTACCCAGTCTTGCTCCCAGCAACATCGCCATGAGCTCTAGCTTTGGGATCGAGCAATCCTTCAGGGGTGTCACCCGCGCACGACTGGTGACCAGATTGACTTGATCCCCGGCCACCAAATACGCTACTGCCCCATAGGCCCTGGAGGAGGCATCACAGAAGACGTGCAAGTCGTAATCCTGCCCGGTGCACCTGATGGACCTGGGGAATGTGAACTCGTGCAATTCCGCTAGGTCTTTGCTAACCAGATCCCACTCCTGGCAGACTGTTTCTGGCAGCGGGTCGTCCCAACCCAGGTTCAGCTCCCAGGTCTGTTGCACTAGCATCCTCCCTCAAATGGTGATGGGTGTCAACAAACCCAAAGGATCGAAGGCAGTCTGCACTTTGCTCAGCAAAGAACTCCTGGTCAGCTTCCCTTCCCCATCAGGCTTCCTCTTTAGCCTAAGTCTGTCTTCCTTGATTTCCCACTCCAGTCCCAACACCAATGTTACCTCAGGCACTGAGTAGCCAGCATAGTCACGTTCCACCGTGCCCCGCAACGTTGGATTGTTTGTCACCCATTCTCTCAATGGCATGTTAGCCGAGAGCATCTCCTGATTAGACTCTCGGTAAATGTCCATCAACAGCCTTTCATCTGAGGTGGTACCTTGCATGTTGTCTACATAAAATAGGGTCTTCAGTAATTCTTTAAGTGGGCTGTTACAGTTCACAAGGTGGTAGTCAATGGTAGCCTGTAATAAGAATGGTGAACTAGTGGCACCAAACAACACTGCCCTGAATCTGTAGGTATCATACCCTTGCTTGGGCACCTCCCTATTAGCCAACCACAAGAACCTTGTGTAGTCCCTGTCCTGTGGCTGCAACCCAATACGTATGAAGGCTTTGCTAATGTCTGCCACATAGGCGTACTGTTCTGTCCTGAATCTCAACAACACATCTGCTAATTTCTGCATCAGGGAGGGCCCTGTGAGCAGACAGTCATTCAACGATGGCTCTCGGGGACTCGCCTGCGAGCTGCAGTTGAAGACTACTCTGATGGAAGTGGTTACCGACTCCTTGGTGACTGCCATGTGTGGAAGATAATGGGTGTTTTCCCCAGGGCTGGCATTGGGCACTTTCTCAATGAACCCAAGGGCCAGCTGTTCCTTAATAATATCATCATATTTCCCCACCAGACCCTTCTTGGTCAGGCTGTTCACCAATGAATTCAACTGACCCCGTGCCTTCTTGAAATTAGTGGGCAGCGTTGGGTGTCCCGGTTTCCCTGGGAGTCGCACCCAATACTGTCCGTCCCTGAACTGCACATGGTTCAAGTAATCTCGATACGTCTCTTTGTGTTTGGGGGGCGGCTGGTCACCTTTAATCCCTACTACATCCAGGTCCCATAGTTTATGGACCAGTTCACTGTCGGATATGCCAACTTGCGTCTCTGACAGACCTTCGTGCACACCAATCCGCATCACCAGTACAGCCTCAGTCGCTGTAATACCAGAGCCCTCCTTTCCCTGGGTCACAGGGAAGTGAGCTGGTACTCTGTCTCCTACGATGTACCCCGCTGGAGTCCTGTACAGGCCCACACCCTCCTTGATAACCCTTCTCGTAGACACGAACTCGTCTAAGTAATCTCCTCCTACCAAGATTCCTACATTACTAACACTGTCTGTAGCAATGTCTGGTTCCGCTAGCTTCACACCCAACTCCCTCAAACGTTTGACTGCTGCAGCCAGTCCCTTAGTGGTAATGATATTGGGCAGCCTCTTCACTATCAAGGCTGAAATTTCCCGTCGATGCCCGGCTAACCTGACCGTCACATTGACTACTGGATAAGACCTGCGTGGGACTTCCCCACCAAACCCTTCCACCTTCATGTCAACTTTACCAACTGTCTCCAACTTCAATCTAGTTGCTAGACTCTCCACTATGAAGGATCTCTGTGCCCCACTGTCGAAGAACAAACGGGACATTTCAGAATTCTTCCCGTTCGCAACCACAGCCATTATGGAGGGCAAATACACCGAACTTTGAAACTGCTCACCAGAACAAATTCTCGGTGCCGTACTCGCCACACTCATCACTACTTCAGACTTGTTCTTGCGCTCCGCCCTTTCTCGCAGTTTGCTCTCCTTAACTTGTGCTAATCTAGCATCATTAGGACACAGTGCACTGTGGTGCTTACCCTTCCAGCAGCCCCGACACTCCCTGAGTTGGGCATTACAGTCCCTGGCAAAATGTTTTCCACAACACTTGAAACAAAGTCTCAACTCCCTTAGTCGTTGAACCCTTTGGTTATAGGTGGTGAAGCTTGAGCACCCTGAACTAGCGTGTTCTTCACAAAACACGCACCATCTCATACTGGCCGCTTTAGTGGCTTCTCCCTTGGCCCTGTGGGTGGAGGACTCGCCCTGGGCATAATACGTGCCTACCTTAGTAGGAGGTGGTTTAGGTCTATCTCTCGAATATCTGGAGGGGTCTATCGATTCCACCTTGATCGGCAATTTCTCCCCCCGACCTATGCTCAGGTGAGACACGAGATCTCCCAACCCCTCAACGATCTGTTGTATTGTGAACCGGTTCGTCCGATATTTTAAGTGCAACTCATGCACTGTAGTGCCAGCCAGTTTCCTCTGAATCACCTGACTGATGAACCATTCTGACTTACCCCAATCATGTAAATCTTTAAGACTATTCGTCAAACTCATAACTTCGATTCGGAACTTCTCTAAGCTCTGACAGTCATGGCAACAAGCCTCTAGATCCAACAACCGATAAAGTATAGCTACCTTTATCTCCTCAGTGTTGCCAAACGTGTCCTTTAATTGGTCTTTGGCATGTTGGTAATTGGTGTCGGTGGTTTGGTAATGCCGGACCAAATCCAAGGCTTTACCCTTGAGCTGTGAACGTAAATATTGTAACTTGACGGCATCTGACAAATCATCTCTGTCATCTATCTGGGCTTTAAACTGATCCCAGAAAGCAATGTACTCTGTTAAGGTTCCGTCAAACGTTGGTAAATTCAACTGGGGCAATCTGGGCAACACATTAACAGGCGTGCTGTTGTTCGTGTTCCTTGAAACATTTGCTGCCCCTGCTGTACCGGCCTTCAAAGTCTTTATTAACTGCCTGCAGAGTCTCAACTCTGCTTTACACTCTGCCCTTCGTTCGTCATAGTCCGTCCGTGCTACTTCGACTGTATATTCAGACTCACCTGTAGTATAGGCCTCTGTCTCATAAAGGATAAATGATCTCTCAAAGGCCTCCAGTCTTTGCTCCAAAGGTTTCAGGCAACTCTCCAGTTCCTCCCAGTCTACATCTGGATCTTGCCTGACCGTACGACACTCCTCTCATGCTTTGCTCAGGCGCCCCTTATAGGCTCCCATAGACCACTTTAATTGACTTAGAGCTGGGACAGCTGGTACTGCATCTTCACCTACCATAGTTGCGGTTTAGTTAAGATCACGGTACTAATTTGTACTTCAATTAGCCCACCTCACAGCACAAACGGTATTAGGCAAGAATGAACGAGTCTCAAGGCTTCTCAACAAGCTTGACAACTCCCTTTATTATATTGACTCTACTCTGAATCAAAAATGTACACTGTTAGCTTTCAAATCCCAATTGAAATGTGTATCGATGTGAAAGCTTAACTTAGCACTTAACTGTACAATGCCAGCAAATAATTACAGAACTTAACCTAGTCTCAGGTATAATTCACAAATCCCACATTAACATGAATCAAAGACAATGAAAATCACACAATAAAAGTGCAGTATACAAATTAAATCACTTGGTTAACACAAGTAAATTCAACAATTCAACTTGTGAAACAGTAAATAAATAATGTATGTAACCAACTTGGCCTAACTGTGCCCAGCTTACTCTGTCTAGCGTGGATGATTGGATAAGGTAAATCCTAACCTAGCTAGTGTGCTATAACTTAAACCTGGCTTTATAACTCCCTGTAAATAATAACTAGGTTAAATCTGTCCTAGCTACTATAACCTTTGTAAAAATTTGCACAAGCCTAGCCTAACTGTGTCTACCTTGCAAATCCACTGTAAGTAATCAACACACAAGTCTCCTACTCTGGATTACTTGTTATCACTGTAAATAATTAAATTCACAAGCTTCTCTAGCCTACCTGGCCTGCCTGTAAATTACTGCAAATAACAACTTCTGTGTATAGTCAGCTTGGCCTAGCCTCTGTGTAACTTTGACCTAGGTGTGCTAACTTAACCTAACTTTTTTAAACTGGTTCCTAACTGTGGCCTAGCTATGATAGCTTAACCTAACTCTGTAAAACTGGTTCCTAACTGTAGCCTAGGTATGATAGCTTAACCTAACTCTGTTAAACTGGTTCCTAACTGTGGCCTAGCTATGATAGCTTAACCTAACTCTGTTAAACTGGTTCCTAACTGTGGCCTAGCTATGATAGCTTAACCTAGCTATTCCACATCACAGTTTTCGAAGGACAGCTTTTGTGAAAATTTGTGTGGACTGCCTCCAAGTGAGTCGCCTACCCTGGCAAACTCTGTTGACACCGAGCTCTGAGGTGGGTACCACAGCCTCACAAGTGGCTTATAGGACAGATTTTCACAAATGATTGCTATTGCAAGAAACCTCACCTGCATGCACGTATAAAGGACTAACTTACTTGGTGTTGCAGCATATATCCTGATCTTCACTTCCCTAAGCTAGCCTTAACCCCTTTGGACTCCCCCTCAGAAACCACGTGCAACCGGGAGCATTAATTCGTGCAATATTCAATCGTAATTAGTGTCCTGCCTGCACCTCAGAAATTCCTATATCCAAGAGGGTATGTATCCCTAGTATAAACTATGCAGACTCAGACACTAGCTTCTAGACTGCTCTGAGACACTGGTACTTACTGGGCATTCTCAACCTGTTGCAACCGGGCCCACAGTTGACTCACTCACAATCTCCCCAGACACTGGCCAGTAATCTACGAGAAAAAAAGTGAAGGTCTTATCTTACTGTATGGGCCTGACGGAGGTCATCTACGGTACATCGAGGTGCCTCTACCAAAATTCCCCAAGTCTCAGATGTGAAGACACGTGGGGGGCGCCGTCTGCTGATCATGGCACATCTTGTCCAGTTGGTGTCTGTCTTAAGAAGCGAGCTGGTCCCTCTTCCAGACCCTCGTCTCTTTGTTCAAACTAGGGCTGCCAGTTCTCCCTAGCTAACTTATCCTAGTGTTTGCCTACATTTTCGGCCTATTACTACCTATGTTAAGGTCTTAGGTCTACATTATCATTATCTCCAGATGCCTTAGTAAACCTAACATTAGTGTACTACCAGTAAAACTACCTACTCCTTCCCTGAAGAGTAAATCTATAAATTAAATACATGCCGACCAGAGAGAATGCTGTTTGTTTGGGAGGGTTTTAAGGGCCGCCCAGCTCAGCCGTCCCGTACGGCCATGCTGGATCTGCCCTGTGGAACTTTAGGGACCAAATAAATTTCCACACTGGTGATGCTAAACTTAGTTTCTGGTGATTTTGATGGTGTTTTGGTAGTATTCAGTGGTGATTTGGTAGTAATCAGTAGTGTTTTGGGAGTATTCAGAGGTGTTTGATGGTGCTTTTGAAGGTGTTCAAATGATGTGCAGAGCATTTTTTGAAGATGTTCAGTGGTGTTTTGGTGATGTTCAGAGTTTGTTCAAAGCTAGTCAGTATGTTAGTTGTGGTAATGTCTCATGTCATATGTGTATGAGTTAGTTTTTTTTGTGCTAATGTTGTAAAGTCTGGAGAATGAGGGAGGAGTTTGGTGGATGAGATGTAATTTCGGTTAATGAAATGTGTAAGTGTGAATGAGAATGTAAATTGGTGAGTGAGTTAAAGAAGACAAAATGTTATGTGATCTTAGTAAAAGTATAGATAGTTTTAGTGATCTTCGTTATGATGATGTTTTAAGAGAATGTGTACAAAAATGTGTGTGATCTTAGTGGTGGGGTTATAGAATTTGGTAAACGTCTTGATTGTGGTGATCTTAGATATTGGAGATATAACAGGTTGAAACAAGTAGCTTCTTCTCAATAAGTTAAATGAAGTAAAAGTGGGGGTGTGTGACGTCGTCAAGTAAACACAGGATGGAGTGTGATGTCATGGGAGGTATCCCTATCTGTGCTGGTATGTGTTGGTGGTAGCGAGAGAAGTATAATAAATATTGTATGGAGTTGGTGATTGTGATTTTTTGTGCGAATGTTTATAAAAATGAGAGGTCAATGATGATAGTTGATGGATGTCTTAGTTTTTTTGGTGTGTGTGTGTACATGTTATGTTTTCAGTTGGTGGTGATCCTGCTGTGTTTCGGTGTTGTTTGGAAATGTTCAAAGGTGTTTTTTGTGAGTATTCAAATGATTTATGAGAATGTTTTTTTTTTTTTTTGCGCTCATGATATATAATAGTCTGAGGTGAGTGGGATCGTCTTGGTTATAGTGATTTGAAGAGATTTGTGTGAAAATTGGTGTTAGTTGGTGGTGTTGATCTTAGTTTCTGGTGATTTTTAGTGTTGTTTGGGCAGTATTCGGTGCTGTTTTGGTAGTATTCAGTGGTGTTTTGGGAGTATTCAAAGGAGTTTGATGATGTTTCTTGAATGTGTTCAAATGATGTTTTTGGAGTAATCAAAGGTAATTGATGATGTTTTTAGTGTTGTACAAAGTAAATTGGTGTGTGTGTGTGTGTGTGTGTGTGTGTGTGTGTGTGTGTTAGTGTTGGTAATGTTTCATGACATAAGTGTATGAGTTAGTTTTTGTGATACTGTTGTAAAAATCTGGAGAATGAGGGAGGAGTTTAGGGGATGAGTTGTAATTTAATGAAATATGTAAGTGTAGATAAATTAGAGATGTCAAATCTTATTTGGGAGTAATCAAAATGTTGACTTGGAAATGTTTCAGTGTTGTTTGGAAAATGTCCAAAGGTGTTTATGTGAGTATTCAAATGATTTATGAGAGTGTTCGAAGTAATCTGTGGGTTGTTCTGTAGTGAGATGATAAAGGTTGTCGATGAGAGAATATTTCTTAAGAGATATTGAGAAAAGGTGGTCTCAAATGATGATGTATGAGAGTGTTTTGAAGGTGTTCAAAGTAAAGTGAGTTGTCTGTGTGTGTTATTTGGTCATAGAATTTTGTGAATATCTTGGTTACAGTGATTTTAGTGGATTTGAGATGGGTGATGAGATGCATTTATGGATGTGAAATGTGATTTTTGTGTTTGTTCTGAAGAGGTGTGTTGGGAGACGGGTGAGTGGGTGTGAAGAAATGTGGGTGAGATGGAGAGGGGTATGGGGAGGGTTGTATTAAAAATTTAATGAAATATGGGGGGATTTTACTGAAAATAAAAGGTAATGTGTGAATATTATAAAAGAAATTATAGAAGTGGAAAGTTATGATGCACTGGAAAAGATTGGAGTGTGTAGAAACATGCCGCAGTAGTTGGGTAGTGAGATTACTTGTTGTGAGTATAATATTAATTTATGTGGATACAAGGAGATGGGTATGGAGAGGATTTCATTAGAATAAGTGGGTTGTTGTTGTGGGTGATGTGGGTTGTGGGTGTTGTGGGTTGTGGGTGTTGTTGTCGAACTAGAGATACCAAACACTACACAAATAACCCGCACATGAAAGACAGAAGCTTACGACGACGTTTCGGTCCGACTTGGACCATTGACAAAGTCGACTTTGTCAATGGTCCAAGTCGGACCGAAACGTCGTCGTAAGCTTCTGTCTTTTATGTGCGGGTTATTTGTGTATCGTTCCAGTCACGGTATTGTGCCTTTTTGTTATTTATTTAGAGATACCAAAAAAGATGTTATAAGCGGGTTGTTGTTGTGGGTGTTGTGGGTTGTGGGGTGTTGTGGGTTGTGGGGGTTGTTGTCGAACTATAGATACCAAAAAAGATGTTATAAGTTGTGGGTTGTTGTTGTGACTTTTTCTGATGAAATTAGTTAAAACGAGAAAAAATTGTGGGGTGTGGGTGTTGTGGGATGTGGGTGTTGTATGATGTGGGTGTTGTTGTCGAACTAGAGATACCGAAAAAGTGGTTATAAGTTGTGGGTTGTTGTGATTTTTTCTGATGAAATTAGTTAAAACGAGAAAAAATTGTGGGGTGTGGGTGTTGTGGGATGTGGGTGTTGTGGGATATGGGTGTTGTGGGTTGTGGGCGTTGTTGTCGAACTAGAGATACCGAAAAAGAAGTGATTCTGTTATAAGTGTTCGTGTGTGTTTGGATTGTGTTAATGTTTTTTTTTTTTTTTGCACTCATGTTATATCTTAGTTGGAGGTGAGTGTACTCATAGAAATTGGTAATCGTCTTGGTTATAGTGATTTGAGGGAATTTGTGTGAAAATGGGTGTTAGTCTGTGATGCTGATCTTAGTTTATGGTGATTTTGGTGGTGTTTTGACTGTATTCAGTGGTGTTTTAGTAGTATTCAGTGGTGTATTTGGGAGTACTCAAATGGTGTTTGAGACTATTCAAAGGTGTTTTTGAAGGTGTTCAAATGATGTGCAAGAGTATTTATGAAGGTGTTCTGGGAGTATTCAGTGGTGATTTGGCTGTGTTAGAATGATGATTTTGGAGTATTCAAAGGTAATTGATGGTGTTTTTGGTGTTGTTCAAAGTAAAGTGTTTGAGTTAGTTTTTGTGATACTGTTGTAAAAATCTGGAAAATGAGGGAGGAGTTTGGGGAATGAGTTGTAATTTAATGAAATAATATAAGTGTAGATAAATTAGAGATGTCAAATCTTATTTGGGAGTGTTTCGGTGTTGTTTGGAAATGTTCAAAGGTATTTTTGTGAGTATTCAATGATTTATGAGAGTGTTTTGAAGGTGTTCAAAGTAAAGTGAGGTGTGTGTGTGTGTGTGTGTGTGTGTGTGTGTGTGTGTGTGTGTGTGTGTGTGTGTGTGTATGTGTGTGTGTGTGTGTGTGGGTATTAACTTCGTAATATGTAAAATTGTGTCTAGTGAAATTATCGAAAAGTGGTTATAAGTGTTGTGGTGACTTTTTCTGATGAAATTAGTTAAAACGAGAAAAATTGTGGGTTATGAGTGAAAATTGTGAGATGTTGGTGGGAGTGTGAGGGTTTGGGAGGGTGGGGAGAAGGGGTAAGGAGAGAGAGAAGGTTACTTCGTGGGGAGTGACTCTTCACTCAATCAAGAAGCAGTCCTACTAGCTCTCTCTCGTGGGCATGACCTACCCGGGCCATGGGCACAACACACAAGCCTGTGTACCCACCATGACTTAACAATAAAGTAAGAAGCCTCCGAAGACGTATCATTAACCACCCGCTACCAGCTCTACCAAATAAACCCGTTCACATTGGTGGGAAGCGGTGGTCATCTTCACTTTATCACCCTATACAAGAAGCATCCGTCTCTCATTGAGTTATCCTGATGTCGTGTCTGCACGTGTGAGCATCCAGACACAGGTACAAGCAGGATCTAGCCGAAATTTGCCGAAATTCTTCGAGAATTGTAAGTGGCGTCCCAGTGACCCCACGCTACAGCGTCACACGCTGTTTCTCAAGTCATGTGTTCAGCGTCACTTGTATGTTGCTGTTGTTGTTCAGCTCAGCACAGCTGTTTCAGTAAGCCAGAGGTGAGTTTTTTCTGGTGATTTCTGCGTCCAGTGTGTTTCCCTGTGTTTGTGGGTGGGAGAGGAGAAAGTGGCCAGATGCTCACCCTGCCATACACTCACCCACACTCCTCGCCGCCACACTACCATACACCACTCACCACTCCCTCTGCTGTGTTTTCTGCTGTTTTTCGTGTGATTCATTGCCAGAGCTGTGTATCCGAGTGCCCGAGGCCACTCGAGGCTATGCAGATCAGCATGCCACGTAGATCACGACACCACATGGATCACGATGCCACGTTGGGTGTGGGTGATGACATGTGGACCTACGAGCCACGTAAGTTACCTAGCCAGATGTCCCAGGCCTCATGCTGTGGTCTGCTGCCCACATCACATTGACGTCACCGACGATGCTGCCCGACTTCATGACGTCACGATGTCTGCCTGACGTCACCTCGAGATGTCTGCTGACGTCACAGTGCTGCTGACGTCACCTCGCGACATCACGCCTGACATCACATGATGTCACATCGAGTGTTTTTAGTAATTATATCAGTATTGTCGAGAAGATTGAGAGAAGATACATGTCGTGTGTTAATTCCTCTCAGTCAGTGTTCTCACATGTTAGTGTACCACATGTACCGCGGGTGAGTAAAGTTTCCATGTGTCCAGTGAGGTCTGAGCCAGACCTGAGTAGCACCACTGTGCTAAGTCACCCGATGTGACCAGTGCGTTTGACAGCTGTTATCAGACAGCCCCTGAGTGTATGAGCCCCCTTGTACAGAAAGCTCTTATGCTCGTCGCTCGTGATGTTCTGCAGAATCGTACCTGCTACGATTCCCATCGAGATTTGTTTCACTTCACCTCCAGACCTTCAGAGTGCAGTTATATGTAGAGAACCAAGTCTGGGGATGCTTAGACTAACCTCTGCTATAACTCCAACTGCTGAGAGAATGACACTCGTCAAGCCGCAATTAGCCTTGTCGGCAGGCGCTGTGTCAGCCTTGTGTCACAAGCTTCAGTGAGCAGCCTGCACAAAGAAGATGTCACTTTGACCTGCTAGCTCACTCACTGCAGTCTGGTGTATGATGTTATGACTCCCAGATGTTTTGTCCAGTCGTCTCTGCCACGACTCGCTCCATGCTCGCTGGCAGTGACAGCCCAGCAACAGTACAAGTCGAGAAGTGTCCTCCTGAGTTGCTTGCCAGAAGTCCTGCCCAGTTGCCGAGTTTTGTTGACGCCTCACTCGAGGGCACCAGCATGTCGTGCCCAGGTTGAGTGAAAACCTGCAGCGACTCCTACGATGACTGCTTCACCGTTCCAGAGGTGACCGTAACCTGTTATGTCACAGCTCAGCCGCAGTGATATCTCCTGTGTTGCAGTGTGTGTCCAGATGCAGGAAGGCATGCAGTGATGCCCATCGACGCTCACTGCCTATGACCACGATGTTTAGCACACCCCAAATATTTTTTCTTCCCTCCCTGTAGGAAGTTTTTTTTTCAATGTCCATATGTATATATATATGTTTTTATTTTGCACTCTGTGCCCTGTTTCTACGAGAGAGACACCGAGTTTCTTTTACCACCAGTATTGTCGCGTCGGGACGACGCGAGGTAGGTGGCCGAGCGTATGTAGACAGCCTGTACTGTCTGCCAGCTTAGTTCATATTTCGCACCACTCAAATGTTGCTCTCTGTAGCCAGGCCACTCGGTGGGCACGCCAGCCTGCCTGCCTTTGCCTCACTCTCACTCTGGTGACACTCTTCACTCAGTCAAGAAGTAGTCCTACTAGCTCTCTGTCATGGGCATGGCCTACCTGGGCCATGGGCACATCACACAAACCACGACTTAACAATAAAGTAAGAAGCCTCCGAAGATTTATCATTTACTCCCCGCTACCAGAACACCAAACAAACCCGTTCAAATTATCTTATCAAAGTGTTGCATGAGTGTCTTATCAAAGTGTTACACGTGTGAAGGCTTACTCAGCCCTGTAATAACTTCAGACAGTATTACCAAGGCTGGATCCTCCTCAGGAAAATTAATGTATAGAAAAAGAATAAAAACTGACAAACATAAACACTTTATTATTTAGAAAATATAAAATATAAAACACTTAAATATGAAATATTGATCCTACATTAAAGAAAATGAAAAATGAAAAATATAAATGATAACTGAATTCAACGCTAATATAAAACTTGGGTGTCTGGTGTTGGTGACACTGCGTGTTGTTGAAATCATAGCCATTGCCGATGATGTGGGGGGGGGGTCGCAGGTGTTGATGACAACCCACTGGCTCGTTCTTCACAGAATAGCCGTGAGTATTCTATCCTGATGACAGGAAAGCAGGTTCTTTACCGCTGCAATTATGAGGGGTTACGTCCTGCAATTTCATACAGGTGCACAGGTAATTAAATCCAAAAATGGGAGGTCTCAGGACGTTAGTCCATATCCATCAATTCTACTCGTTGATTGGCAGGTGACCCTCTCTGTCATCCAAGCTGGAAAGATAGAGAGGTTACCCACTGTTTAAGAAATCACTCTCCATGATAAGTACAATACCTAAAAGATGTGGTGATTATTACAACAGTCAACTTAGAGCAAGATTGAAAGGACTAAGTTTATTATTGGTCAAAAGTAAAGCTTTCAACCAATAAATCCACTAGAATACAAGGCAGGCATGTACTTACAGTAGCGCTGGGAGCTGTGAGTCTAGTGATTACTGTTTGGACCAGAGCCCCACACATCACCTTTCAGGGGGGGGGGAAGAAGGAGGGGAAGGGATAGCAGGAGCTAGACTGACCCTACATTAAACAAGATGGGTCCTACACAGATGACAGCAAGGAAATGAGTGAGCTACTCAAGTCCCAAATATGACTCAGTTTTTAGCAAGCCGCTAACCAGACTGAGAGTCGAAGATCAAAATGAATTTTTTATGAGAGAGCCACAAAATTTGATTAACACAAGCCTATCCGATGTTATCCTGACGCCAAATGACTTCGAACAGGCGATAAATGACATGCCCATGCACTCTGCCCCAGGGCCAGACTCATGGAACTCTGTGTTCATCAAGAACTGCAAGAAGCCCCTATCACGAGCCTTTTCCATCCTATGGAGAGGGAGCATGGACACGGGGGTCGTCCCACAGTTACTAAAAACAACAGACATAGCCCCACTCCACAAAGGGGGCAGTAAAGCAACAGCAAAGAACTACAGACCAATAGCACTAACATCCCATATTATAAAAATCTTTGAAAGGGTCCTAAGAAGCAAGATCACCACCCATCTAGAAACCCATCAGTTACACAACCCAGGGCAACATGGGTTTTAGAACAGGTCGCTCCTGTCTGTCTCAACTATTGGACCACTACGACAAGGTCCTAAATGCACTAGAAGACTAAAAGAATGCAGATGTAATATATACAGACTTTGCAAAAGCCTTCGACAAGTGTGACCATGGCGTAATAGCGCACAAAATGCGTGCTAAAGGAATAACAGGAAAAGTCGGTCGATGGATCTATAATTTCCTCACTAACAGAACACAGAGAGTAGTCGTCAACAGAGTAAAGTCCGAGGGCAGCTACGGTGAAAAGCTCTGTTCCACAAGGCACAGTACTCGCTCCCATCTTGTTCCTCATCCTTATATCCGACATAGACAAGGATGTCAGCCACAGCACCGTGTCTTCCTTTGCAGATGACACCCGAATCTGCATGACAGTGTCTTCCATTGCAGACACTGCAAAAGCTCCAGGCAGACATCAACCAAATCTTTCAGTGGGCTGCAGAAAAACAATATGAAGTTCAACGATGAGAAATTTCAATTACTCAGATATGGTAAACATGAGGAAATTAAATCTTCATCAGAGTGCAAAACAAATTCTGGCCACAAAATAAGAGCGAAACACCAACGTCAAAGACCTGGGAGTGATCATGTCGGAGGATCTCACCTTCAAGGACCATAACATTGTATCAATCGCATCTGCTAGAAAAATGACAGGATGGATAATGAGAACTTTCAAAACTAGGGAGGCCAAGCCCATGATGACACTCTTCAGGTCACTTGTTCTATCTAGGCTGGAATATTGCTGCACACTAACAGCACCTTTCAAGGCAGGTGAAATTGCCGACCTAGAAAATGTACAGAGAACTTTCACGGCGCGCATAACGGAGATAAAACACCTCAATTATTGGGAGCGCTTGAGGTTCCTAAACCTGTATTCCCTGGAACGCAGGAGGGAGAGATACATGATTATATACACCTGGAAAATCCTAGAGGGACTAGTACCGAACTTGCACACGAAAATCACTCACTACGAAAGCAAAAGACTTGGCAGATGATGCACCATCCCCCAATGAAAAGCAGGGGTGTCACTAGCACGTTAAGAGACCATACAATAAGTGTCAGGGGCCCGAGACTGTTCAACTGCCTCCCAGCACACATAAGGGGGATTACCAACAGACCCCTGGCAGTCTTCAAGCTGGCACTGGACAAGCACCTAAAGTCAGTTCCGGATCAGCCGGGCTGTGGCTCGTACATTGGTTTGCGTGCAGCCAGCAGCAACAGCCTGGTTGATCAGGCTCTGATCCACCAGGAGGCCTGGTCACAGACCGGGCCGCGGGGGCGTTGACCCCCGGAACTCTCTCCAGGTAAACTCCAGGTAAAGAAGCAGCCGGTAGTCAAACTATCACTTTTGGGGTGGGGGAAAAAAGGCGGGAATAGCGAGAGCTTGACTTACCCTACCTTAACAAGTAGCTGGCAATGAAACTATTGTTACTATATACTCCCTCGCTACTCCTATCTATTGAACTTTTCCCTCACACTCCCCCATACCAAGACTTATAGTCAAGGAGTATAAGAAGAAAAGGCAAGGGAAAAGTTCTAACATATGGAAGTCGCGTAAGGCAAGAAATCTTCTACTGACTGTCACGACTTAACCAGTCAGAGAAATAATTGGATGAGCCATTGATATACACAATATGGAACTTAAAAGCCTGGAGTACCAATGTCCATCTCAAGAGGTGACTGTTGGTTCCCTTTAAAGTTTCTAGGTATATCAAAGGTTTGTGGTTCGTTTCTAAAATGAATTCTTTTCCCAGCAAATAAAATTTAAGTTTGAAGATACCCCACACAAGGGTCAAACATTCCTTTTCTATGGTGGAGTATCTCGTTTCTGCAGGAAGGAGTTTCTGGCTTAGGAAGCATACAGGGAAGGGAGTACCATCATGGTATTGTAGTAACACCGCACCTAAGCCAGTATTGGAGGCATCAGTTCTTAAACAAAATGTTTTATTAATATCTGGAATCATAAGAATAGGATCTTTCGAAAATATACTTTTAATCTCATTAAACTTTTCCCGAGCTACGTCGGAAAGTTCAAGAGGTTCCTTCACATACTTTTTAAGGAAGTCGGATAAGATGCCTGTAAGATCAGTAAGGTTCGGGATAAACCGTGCATAAAAATTTACAGAACCAAGAAAGCTACGCATGAACTTCTTGGTTTTGGGGAATTTAAATTCTAATGAAGCTTTGATCTTACTGGGGAGAGGCTGCAGAGAGTTATTAGAAAGTATCAGTCCAAGATATCTAATCTTGTTATACCAAGGAAGCATTTCATCGGCTTGGCAGTGAGGCCATGTGAGCGTAACCTACACAAAACTGATGTTAATGTTTGGATATGTTCGCCCCACGTGGATGTCATTACGTAAATGTTATCAAAATAAAAACTGAAACATTTGGTGTATTACCCAAGACCTTTCTCATCAGTCTCACGTAGGTAGCACAGGCAGTTACCAAACCGAAGGGCATAGTTCTATATTGCATCAGTCCTTGGTGTGTAGGAAAAGCGGTGTACTGCTTAGAAGAAGGATCTAACATTGCTTGATGATATGCCTGTGCAATATCAATCTCTGAAAAGAAGGAAGAGTCATAAAATTTGTGTAGATAGCTATCTATTAAGGGCATAGGCTCAGCATCCCACCGAGTTATAGCATTAAGGCCTCAGAAGTCAATAGCAAGTCTATATGAATTATCCTCCTTCTTAACCATGACTACTGGTGAACATAATGAAGATACTGAAGATTCAATGATCTTTAGTTTTAATAATCTGTCTACCTCTTGGTCAAATGCATCCCTAAGGTGAACTGGAACTGGGTATAATTTTCGTTTGAAAGGATTGTCCGTCACTAAGTCAATCTTATGGACTACCATGGAGGTAACACCTGGAATATCAGTAAAGACGTCTGAAAAGTTACTCAAACATTGAAGTAGTTCATGTCTCTTATGGTCATCCAAAGATTCATTAATATTAATGTTGGTTGCGTCCGAGTGGTCAAGAGTCACCAAGTCATGTAGTTCTTCATCATAGTCTAAATGTTGAATACAATACTAATACTGTTGACAAATGTAATGAACACAATGTTGGTAGTGGCGCTGGTGATGACAGTTGTAGTGTTGCGTGTAATCTTAGTGGAGGAGGGAATGTGAGTGGTGGTATCACCTATCATACATTCACACATAAACAGCGTCGTGCTCTGGGTTTACGAAGACTCCCACGAGGCCTTACAACTGGAAGTGCACTTACAAAACTCATGGACAAGGGTAGCACTGTTGACATTGATAAGGTCTGCTATTTATATGAACAATTTTTTCATTATGCTGAGAAACTCGACAAGATCCCAGGACTACTATAATGGATCAAAACTCGTATAAACTTTCTATATTAAGCTGGAGCATTGCATCACTTAGAAAAAGACTTCCTGAACTTCATCATAAAGTAACCACCGAACCCATTGATGTTGTGTGTCTACAATGAAAAGCAGGGGTGTCACTAGCACGTTAAGAGACCATACAATAAGTGTCAGGGGTCCGAGACTGTTCAACTGCCTCCCAGCACACATAAGGGGGATTACCAACAGACCCCTGGCAGTCTTCAAGCTGGCACTGGACAAGCACCTAAAGTCAGTTCCTGATCAGCCGGGCTGTGGCTCGTACGTTGGTTTGCGTGCAGCCAGCAGCAACAGCCTGGTTGATCAGGCTCTGATCCACCAGGAGGCCTGGTCACAGACCGGGCCGCGGGGGCGTTGACCCCCGGAACTTTCTCCAGGTAAACTCCAGGTAAACAAGAGTGCAGAGTCCCTGAAAAATCCCAACCCCCTAAATTACCATCATTTGTTGCATATAACC
This sequence comes from Cherax quadricarinatus, assembly GCF_026875155.1. Classification (NCBI taxonomy): domain Eukaryota; kingdom Metazoa; phylum Arthropoda; class Malacostraca; order Decapoda; family Parastacidae; genus Cherax; species Cherax quadricarinatus. The sequence goes on from NC_069409.1 coordinate 78,299,349, forward strand.
TCAAATCTACTAACTCTTGTGTTCTATATATTAAAAAATCGCTTCCCCATCAACTTCTTGCACACAAGAAAACAGAGGGGCTACAGTATCACGGTGTTAGGATTTATATAGGGAACTCTGCTCTCAACATATTTAACTTGTATGCTCCTGCTGATAAATTTAATTACTTGGAGCTCCCAACTTGTGCTCATTCTGAGCCTACTCTTATTATTGGCGATTACAATGCGAGACACAAAAGCATTGGAAACTCACAGTTTGGTAATCGTAATGGCAATCAACTGTTGTCACTCTTAAACAGTCATGATAATATCCAAATTGTAGGGCTTGACCCCCATATCTATGG
>NC_069409.1:78300191-78320988 GCF_026875155.1 Cherax quadricarinatus
GATTTCCAATGTTTTTTGTGTCTCGCTTTGTAATCGCCAAAAATAAGGTGGTCAGAATGAGCAAATTTGGGGGCCCCATAATTAATTTCGCAGGAGCATACAAGTTAAAATATGTTGAGAGCAGAGTTCCCTATATAAATCCTAACACCGTGATACTGTAGCCCCTCTGTTTTCTTGTGTGCAAGAAGTTGATGGGGAAGCGATTTTTTAATATATAGAACACAAGAGTTAGTAGATTTGAGGTTATATGCAACAAATGATGGTAATTTAGGGGGTTGGGATTTTTCAGGGACTCTGCACTCTTGTTTACCTGGAGTTTACCTGGAGAAAGTTCCGGGGGTCAACGCCCCCGCGGCCCGGTCTGTGACCAGGCCTCCTGGTGGATCAGAGCCTGATCAACCAGGCTGTTGCTGCTGGCTGCACGCAAACCAACGTACGAGCCACAGCCAGGCTGATCCGGAACTGACTTTAGGTGCTTGTCCAGTGCCAGCTTGAAGACTGCCAGGGGTCTGTTGGTAATCCCCCTTAATGTGTGCTGGAGGCAGTTGAACAGTCTCGGACCCCTGACACTTATTGTATGGTCTCTTAACGTGCTAGTGACACCCCTGCTTTTCATTGTAGACACACAACATCAATGGGTTCGGTGGTTACTTTATGATGAAGTTCAGGAAGTCTTTTTCTAAGTGATGCAATGCTCCAGCTTAATATAGAAAGTTTATACGAGTTTTGATCCATTATAGTAGTCCTGGGATCTTGTCGAGTTTCTCAGCATAATGAAAAAATTGTTCATATAAATAGCAGACCTTATCAATGTCAACAGTGCTACCCTTGTCCAGAGTTTTGTAAGTGCACTTCCAGTTGTAGGCCTCGTGGGAGTCTTCGTAAACCCAGAGCACGACGCTGTTTAATGTGTGAATGTATGATAGGTGATACCACCACTCACATTCCCTCCTCCACTAAGATTACACGCAACACTACAACTGTCATCACCAGCGCCACTACCAACATTGTGTTCATTACATTTGTCAACAGTATTAGTATTGTATTCAACATTTAGACTATGATGAAGAACTACATGACTTGGTGACTCTTGACCACTCGGACGCAACCAACATTAATATTAATGAATCTTTGGATGACCATAAGAGACATGAACTACTTCAATGTTTGAGTAACTTTTCAGACGTCTTTACTGATATTCCAGGTGTTACCTCCATGGTAGTCCATAAGATTGACTTAGTGACGGACAATCCTTTCAAACGAAAATTATACCCAGTTCCAGTTCACCTTAGGGATGCATTTGACCAAGAGGTAGACAGATTATTAAAACTAAAGATCATTGAATCTTCAGTATCTTCATTATGTTCACCAGTAGTCATGGTTAAGAAGGAGGATAATTCATATAGACTTGCTATTGACTTCTGAGGCCTTAATGCTATAACTCGGTGGGATGCTGAGCCTATGCCCTTAATAGATAGCTATCTACACAAATTTTATGACTCTTCCTTCTTTTCAGAGATTGATATTGCACAGGCATATCATCAAGCAATGTTAGATCCTTCTTCTAAGCAGTACACCGCTTTTCCTACACACCAAGGACTGATGCAATATAGAACTATGCCCTTCGGTTTGGTAACTGCCTGTGCTACCTACGTGAGACTGATGAGAAAGGTCTTGGGTAATACACCAAATGTTTCAGTTTATTTTGATAACATTTACGTAATGACATCCACGTGGGGCGAACATATCCAAACATTAACATCAGTTTTGTGTAGGTTACGCTCACATGGCCTCACTGCCAAGCCGATGAAATGCTTCCTTGGGTATAACAAGATTAGATATCTTGGACTGATACTTTCTAATAACTCTCTGCAGCCTCTCCCCAGTAAGATCAAAGCTTCATTAGAATTTAAATTCCCCAAAACCAAGAAGTTCATGCGTAGCTTTCTTGGTTCTGTAAATTTTTATGCACGGTTTATCCCGAACCTTACTGATCTTACAGGCATCTTATCCGACTTCCTTAAAAAGTATGTGAAGGAACCTCTTGAACTTTCCGACGTAGCTCGGGAAAAGTTTAATGAGATTAAAAGTATATTTTCGAAAGATCCTATACTTATGATTCCAGATATTAATAAAACATTTTGTTTAAGAACTGATGCCTCCAATACTGGCTTAGGTGCGGTGTTACTACAATACCATGATGGTACTCCCTTCCCTGTATGCTTCCTAAGCCAGAAACTCCTTCCTGCAGAAACGAGATACTCCACCATAGAAAAGGAATGTTTGACCCTTGTGTGGGTATCTTCAAACTTAAATTTATTTGCTGGGAAAAGAATTCATTTTAGAAACGAACCACAAACCTTTGATATACCTAGAAACTTTAAAGGGAACCAACAGTCACCTCTTGAGATGGACATTGGTACTCCAGGCTTTTAAGTTCCATATTGTGTATATCAATGGCTCATCCAATTATTTCTCTGACTGGTTAAGTCGTGACAGTCAGTAGAAGATTTCTTGCCTTACGCGACTTCCATATGTTAGAACTTTTCCCTTGCCTTTTCTTCTTATACTCCTTGACTATAAGTCTTGGTATGGGGGAGTGTGAGGGAAAAGTTCAATAGATAGGAGTAGCGAGGGAGTATATAGTAACAATAGTTTCATTGCCAGCTACTTGTTAAGGTAGGGTAAGTCAAGCTCTCGCTATTCCCGCCTTTTTTCCCCCACCCCAAAAGTGATAGTTTGACTACCGGCTGCTTCTTTACCTGGAGTTTACCTGGAGAGAGTTCCGGGGGTCAACGCCCCCGCGGCCCGGTCTGTGACCAGGCCTCCTGGTGGATCAGAGCCTGATCAACCAGGCTGTTGCTGCTGGCTGCACGCAAACCAATGTACGAGCCACAGCCCGGCTGATCGGAACTGACTTTAGGTGCTTGTCCAGTGCCAGCTTGAAGACTGCCAGGGGTCTGTTGGTAATCCCCCTTATGTGTGCTGGGAGGCAGTTGAACAGTCTCGGGCCCCTGACACTTATTGTATGGTCTCTTAACGTGCTAGTGACACCCTGCTTTTCATTGGGGGGGTGGTGCATCATCTGCCAAGTCTTTTGCTTTCGTAGTGAGTGATTTTTCGGTGCAAGTTCGGTACTAGTCCCTCTAGGATTTTCCAGGTGTATATAATCATGTATCTCTCCCTCCTGCGTTCCAGGGAATACAGGTTTAGGAACCTCAAGCGCTCCCAATAATTGAGGTGTTTTTATCTCCGTTATGCGCGCCGTGAAAGTTCTCTGTACATTTTCTAGGTCGGCAATTTCACCTGCCTTGAAAGGTGCTGTTAGTGTGCAGCAATATTCCAGCCTAGATAGAACAAGTGACCTGAAGAGTGTCATCATGGGCTTGGCCTCCCTAGTTTGAAAGTTCTCATTATCCATCCTGTCATTTTTCTAGCAGATGCGATTGATACAATGTTATGGCCCTTGAAGGTGAGATCCTCCGACATGATCACTCCCAGGTCTTTGACGTTGGTGTTTCGCTCTATTTTGTGGCCAGAATTTGTTTTGCACTCTGATGAAGATTTAATTTCCTCATGTTTACCATATCTGAGTAATTGAAATTTCTCATCGTTGAACTTCATATTTTTTTTCTGCAGCCCACTGAAAGATTTGGTTGATGTCTGCCTGGAGCTTTGCAGTGTTGCAATGGAAGACACTGTCATGCAGATTCGGGTGTCATCTGCAAAGGAAGACACGGTGCTGTGGCTGACATCCTTGTCTATGTCGGATATAAGGATGAGGAACAAGATGGGAGCGAGTACTGTGCCTTGTGGAACAGAGCTTTTCACCGTAGCTGCCTCGGACTTTACTCTGTTGACGACTACTCTCTGTGTTCTGTTTAGTGAGGAAATTATAGATCCATCGACCGACTTTTCCTGTTATTCCTTTAGCACGCATTTTGTGCGCTATTACGCCATGGTCACACTTGTCGAAGGCTTTTGCAAAGTCTGTATATATTACATCTGCATTCTTTTAGTCTTCTAGTGCATTTAGGACCTTGTCGTAGTGGTCCAATAGTTGAGACAGACAGGAGCGACCTGTTCTAAACCCATGTTGCCCTGGGTTGTGTAACTGATGGGTTTCTAGATGGGTGGTGATCTTGCTTCTTAGGACCCTTTCAAAGATTTTTATAATATGGGATGTTAGTGCTATTGGTCTGTAGTTCTTTGCTGTTGCTTTACTGCCCCCTTTGTGGAGTGGGGCTATGTCTGTTGTTTTTAGTAACTGTGGGACGACCCCCGTGTCCATGCTCCCTCTCCATAGGATGGAAAAGGCTCGTGATAGGGCTTCTTGCAGTTCTTGATGAACACAGAGTTCCATGAGTCTGGCCCTGGGGCAGAGTGCATGGGCATGTCATTATCGCCTGTTTCGAAGTCATTTGGCGTCAGGATAACATCGGATAGGCTTGTGTTAATCAAATTTTGTGGCTCTCTCATAAAAAATTCATTTTGATCTTCGACTCTCAGTCTGGTTAGCGGCTTGCTAAAAACTGAGTCATATTTGGGACTTGAGTAGCTCACTCATTTCCTTGCTGTCATCTGTGTAGGACCCATCTTGTTTAATGTAGGGTCAGTCTAGCTCCTGCTATCCCTTCCCCTCCTTCTTCCCCCCCCCTGAAAGGTGATGTGTGGGGCTCTGGTCCAAACAGTAATCACTAGACTCACAGCTCCCAGCGCTACTGTAAGTACATGCCTGCCTTGTATTCTAGTGGATTTATTGGTTGAAAGCTTTACTTTTGACCAATAATAAACTTAGTCCTTTCAATCTTGCTCTAAGTTGACTGTTGTAATAATCACCACATCTTTTAGGTATTGTACTTATCATGGAGAGTGATTTCTTAAACAGGGGGGTAACCTCTCTATCTTTCCAGCTTGGATGACAGAGAGGGTCACCTGCCAATCAACGAGTAGAATTGATGGATATGGACTAACGTCCTGAGACCTCCCATTTTTGGATTTAATTACCTGTGCACCTGTATGAAATTGCAGGACGTAACCCTCATAATTGCAGCGGTAAAGAACCTGCTTTCCTGTCATCAGGATAGAATACTCACGGCTATTCTGTGAAGAACGAGCCAGTGGGTTGTCATCAACACCTGCGACCCCCCCCCCCCACATCATCGGCAATGGCTATGATTTCAACAACACGCAGTGTCACCAACACCAGACACCCAAGTTTTATATTAGCGTTGAATTCAGTTATCATTTATAATTTTTCATTTTTCATTTTCTTTAATGTAGGATCAATATTTCATATTTAAGTGTTTTATATTTTATATTTTCTAAATAATAAAAATGTTTATGTTTGTCAGTTTTTATTCTTTTTCTATACATTAATTTTCCTGAGGAGGATCCAGCCTTGGTAATACTGTCTGAAGTTATTTACAGGGCTGAGTAAGCCTTCACACGTGTAACACTTTGATAAGACACTCATGCACACTTTGATAAGATAATTTGAACGGGTTTGTTTGGTGTTTTTGGTAGCGGGGAGTAAAATGATAAATCTTCGGAGGCTTCTTACTTTATTGTTAAGTCGTGGTTTGTGTGATGTGCCCATGGCCCAGGTAGGCCATGCCCCTGACAGAGAGCTAGTAGGACTACTTCTTGACTGAGTGAAGAGTGTCACCAGAGTGAGAGTGAGGCAAAGGCAGGCAGGCTGGCGTGCCCACCGAGTGGCCTGGCTACAGAGAGCAACATTTGAGTGGTGCGAAATATGAACTAAGCTGGCAGACAGTACAGGCTGTCTACATACGCTCGGCCACCTACCTCGCGTCGTCCCGACGCGACAATACTGGTGGTAAAAGAAACTCGGTGTCTCTCTCGTAGAAACAGGGCACAGAGTGCAAAATAAAAACATATATATATACATATGGACATTGAAAAAAAAACTTCCTACAGGGAGGGAAGAAAAAATATTTGGGGTGTGCTAAACATCGTGGTCATAGGCAGTGAGCGTCGATGGGCATCACTGCATGCCTTCCTGCATCTGGACACACACTGCAACACAGGAGATATCACTGCGGCTGAGCTGTGACATAACAGGTTACGGTCACCTCTGGAACGGTGAAGCAGTCATCGTAGGAGTCGCTGCAGGTTTTCACTCAACCTGGGGCACGACATGCTGGTGCCCTCGAGTGAGGCGTCAACAAAACTCGGCAACTGGGCAGGACTTCTGGCAAGCAACTCAGGAGGACACTTCTCGACTTGTACTGTTGCTGGGCTGTCACTGCCAGCGAGCATGGAGCGAGTCGTGGCAGAGACGACTGGACAAAACATCTGGGAGTCATAACATCATACACCAGACTGCAGTGAGTGAGCTAGCAGGTCAAAGTGACATCTTCTTTGTGCAGGCTGCTCACTGAAGCTTGTGACACAAGGCTGACACAGCGCCTGCCGACAAGGCTAATTGCGGCTTGACGAGTGTCATTCTCTCAGCAGTTGGAGTTATAGCAGAGGTTAGTCTAAGCATCCCCAGACTTGGTTCTCTACATATAACTGCACTCTGAAGGTCTGGAGGTGAAGTGAAACAAATCTCGATGGGAATCGTAGCAGGTACGATTCTGCAGAACATCACGAGCGACGAGCATAAGAGCTTTCTGTACAAGGGGGCTCATACACTCAGGGGCTGTCTGATAACAGCTGTCAAACGCACTGGTCACATCGGGTGACTTAGCACAGTGGTGCTACTCAGGTCTGGCTCAGACCTCACTGGACACATGGAAACTTTACTCACCCGCGGTACATGTGGTACACTAACATGTGAGAACACTGACTGAGAGGAATTAACACACGACATGTATCTTCTCTCAATCTTCTCGACAATACTGATATAATTACTAAAAACACTCGATGTGACATCATGTGATGTCAGGCGTGATGTCGCGAGGTGACGTCAGCAGCACTGTGACGTCAGCAGACATCTCGAGGTGACGTCAGGCAGACATCGTGACGTCATGAAGTCGGGCAGCATCGTCGGTGACGTCAATGTGATGTGGGCAGCAGACCACAGCATGAGGCCTGGGACATCTGGCTAGGTAACTTACGTGGCTCGTAGGTCCACATGTCATCACCCACACCCAACGTGGCATCGTGATCCATGTGGTGTCGTGATCTACGTGGCATGCTGATCTGCATAGCCTCGAGTGGCCTCGGGCACTCGGATACACAGCTCTGGCAATGAATCACACGAAAAACAGCAGAAAACACAGCAGAGGGAGTGGTGAGTGGTGTATGGTAGTGTGGCGGCGAGGAGTGTGGTGAGTGTATGGCAGGGTGAGCATCTGGCCACTTTCTCCTCTCCCACCCACAAACACAGGGAAACACACTGGACGCAGAAATCACCAGAAAAAAACTCACCTCTGGCTTACTGAAACAGCTGTGCTGAGCTGAACAACAACAGCAACATACAAGTGACGCTGAACACATGACTTGAGAAACAGCGTGTGACGCTGTAGCGTGGGGTCACTGGGACGCCACTTACAATTCTCGAAGAATTTCGGCAAATTTCGGCTAGATCCTGCTTGTACCTGTGTCTGGATGCTCACACGTGCAGACACGACATCAGGATAACTCAATGAGAGACGGATGCTTCTTGTATAGGGTGATAAAGTGAAGATGACCACCGCTTCCCACCAATGTGAACGGGTTTATTTGGTAGAGCTGGTAGCGGGTGGTTAATGATACGTCTTCGGAGGCTTCTTACTTTATTGTTAAGTCATGGTGGGTACACAGGCTTGTGTGTTGTGCCCATGGCCCGGGTAGGTCATGCCCACGAGAGAGAGCTAGTAGGACTGCTTCTTGATTGAGTGAAGAGTCACTCCCCACGAAGTAACCTTCTCTCTCTCCTTACCCCTTCTCCCACCCCCCCAAACCCTCACCCCCCCCAACATCTCAAAATTTTCACTCATAACCACAATTTTTCTCTTTTTAAAAATTTAATTTTCATCAAAAAAAGTCACCACAACCTTAAAACCCAAATTTTTCGTAATTTCACTAGACACAATTTTACATATTACAATTAAATTTCCCACACACACAACACACACATACAACACACACACACACACACACACACACACACACAACCACACCCAAACAACACACCTCATTTTACTTTAAAACACCTTTCAAACACTCTCATAAATCATTGAATATCCAAAAATCCCTTTGAACTTTTCCCAAAACAACACCGAAACACTCCCAAATAAGATTTGACACCCAAATTTATCACACTTATTTTTATTTCATTAATTACAACTCTTTCCCCCCAAATCCTCCCTCATTTTCCAGATTTTTAAAACTATCACAAAAAACTAACTCAAACATTTTACTTTGAACAACCCCAAAAACCCACAATTACCTTTGAATACCCAAAATCTCTTCTAACACAGCCAATCACCACTGAATACTCCAGAACCCTTCATAAATATCTTGCAATCTTTTGAACACCTTCAAAAAACCTTTGAATAGTCTAAAAACCCATTTAGTACTCCCAAATACCCCATGAATACTACAAAAAACCCCACTGAATACAGTCAAAACCCCACCAAAATCACCAAAAAACAAAGACCCAATCACGACAAACACCCATTTTCACAAAAATTCCCTCAAATCACTAAACCAAGACGATTCCAAATTTTCTATGAAGTACACTCACCCCCAATAAGATATAAACTTTTAGTAAAAAAAAAAAAAAATTTAAAAACAAAAATAAACACCACGAACACTTATAACGAATCACTTCTTTTGGTATCTCTAGTTCGAAAAAACAACGCCCCAACCCAAAAACCCCCATTCCCAAAACACCCACATCCCAACACACCCCCCCCCCCAAAAAATTTTTCCGTTTTAACTAATTTATAAAAAAAATCAAACAACCCACAACTTATAACCACTTTTTCGGTATCTCTATTTGACAACAACCCCCACATATAAAACACCCAATCCCACAACACCCCACCCCACAATTTTTTCTCGTTTTAATTTTTCATCAGAAAAAGTCACAAAAAAACCCCACAACATAACATTTTTTTTGGTATCTATAGTTCGACAAAAACCCCCCCAAAACCCCACAACACCCACAACCCAAAACACCCAAAAACAAAAACCCTTAAAAATTTTTTTTGGTATCTCTAAATAAATAACAAAAAGGGCCCAAAATACCGTGACTGGAAGTTCCAAAAAAAAACCCGCACAAAAAAGACAGAAGCTTACGACGCGTTTCGGTCCGACTTGGCCCTTTGACAAAAGTGGGACTTTGTCAATGGCCCAAGTGGACCGAAACGTCGTCGTAAGCTTCTGTTTTTCATGTGCGGGGTTATTTGTGTAGTTTTGGTATCTTGTTCGAAACAACACCCACCCCCCCACAACACCACAACCCACATCACCCACAACAACAACCCCTTTTTTAAGAAATCCTCTCCATCCCCTTTCCCCTTTGATCCAATAAATTAATATTATACTCACAACAAGTAATCTAAACTACCCAATAGCGGCATTTTCTCACACCCCAAATCTTTTAGTGCATCAAAACTTTCCCTTCTATAATTTCTTTTTTTAATTTTCACACATTCCTTTTATTTTAGAAAAATCCCCCCTATTTAATTAAAATTTTTTTAATACAACCCTCCCCATACCCTCTCCATTCACCCACATTTCTTCACACCCACTCCCCCTCCCCAACCCCTCTTCAGAACAAACAAAAAAACACATTTACATCCTAAATGCATCCACACCCATCTCAAACCCACTAAAATCATGTAACCAAAAATTTTCACAAAAATTCTATGACCAAATAACAAACAGCAACTACTTTATTTTAACACCTTAAAAAACACTCTCATACATCTCATTTGAGACCACCTTTTTCAAATCTCTTAAAAAAATATTTCTCATCGACAACCTTTTCATCTCACTACAACAACCCCCAGATTACTTCGAACACTCTCATAAATATTTGAATACTCAATAAAACCTTTGGGGATTTTCCAAACAAAACTGAAACATTTCCAAGTCAAAAATTTTTTTACTCCCAAATAAGATTTGACTCTCTAATTTATCACACTTTAAAATTTCATTAATTTAAAATATCCCCAAAAATCCTCCCTATCTCCAGATTTTTCAAAATATCACAAAAAATAACTCATACACTTAGTCATGAAAATTACCAAACCCAACCACACACACACACACACACACACACACACACACACACACCAATTTACTTTGTACAAACTAAAAAACATCATCAATTACCCTTTTTACTCCCAAAAAAAACATTTGAAAAAATTCAAGAAACATTTCCCAAAATCCCTTTTAAAACTCCCAAAAAAACCATGAAAACTACCCAAAACGCACCGAATATGCCCAAAAAAACACTAAAAATCCCAAAACTAAGATCAAAACCACCAACTAACACCAATTTTCCACAAATTTTCAAATCACTATAACCAAGACGATCCCACCACCTCAGATATTATTCATAGCGCAAAAAAAAAAAAAAACATCTCATAAACATTTGAATTCACAAAAAACACCTTTGAAAAATTTCCCAAAAAACCCGAAAACAGCAGGGCACCCCCAACTGAAAACATAAAATGTACACACCACACCAAAAAACTAAGACATTTCCATCAACTATATCATTGACCTCTCTTTTTATAACATTCGCACAAAAAATCAAATACCAAAACCCCTACAATATTTTTTATCTTCTCTCGTACCACCAAACAAACCCGCACAGATGGGATCCTCCCATGACATCACACCCCATCGTGTTTACTTGACGACTCACACACCCCCTTTTACTTCATTTTAAATTTTTGAGAAAAAGCTACTTGTTTCAAACCTGTTAATCTCCAATATCTAAGTCACCACAATCAAAGTTTACCAAATTTTATAACCCCACCACTAAGATCACACACATTTTTTACACATTCTCTTTAAAAAATCATCTAAAAGAAAAATCACTAAAACTTCTATACTTTTATAAGATCACATAACTTTTGTCTTCTTTAACTCACTCACCAATTTACATTCTCATTCCACTTAACATTTCATTAAAAGAAATTACTCTCATCACAAATCCCCCTCATTCTCCAGACTTTTAAAAATTAGCACAAAAAAAAAATAAATCATAAATATGACAGAGACATTACCACAACTAACATACTGATAGCTTTTTAAAAAAACTCTGAACATCACCAAAACACCCCTGAACATCTTTAAAAAATGCTCTGCACATCATTTTAACACCCTTTAAAAACCCATCAAACACCCCTGAATACTCCCAAAAAAACACTGATTACTACCAAATCAACCCCTAATACTACCAAAAACCATCAAAATCACCAAAAATAAGTTTGCATCACCCGTGTGGAAATTTATTTGGTCCCTAAAATTCCCAGGGCAGATCCAGAAGGCCCTACGGGGGCGGCTGGCTGGGCGGCCCCCTTTAAAAACCCCCCCAAACAAAAGCTTTCTCTGGTCGGCATGTATTTTAAATTTTTAGATTTACTTTCGGGAAGAGAGGTAGTTTTACTGGTAGTACACTAATGTTAGGGTTTTCTAAGGGATCTGGAGATAATGAAATGTAGACCTAAGACCTTAACATGGGAGTAATGGCCGAAAAAAGTAGGCAAACACTGGGATAAAATTAGCTAGGGAACTGGCAGCCCTATTTGAACAAGAGAAGGGTCTGGGAAAAGGGGGCCAGCTCGCTTTTTTAAAAAGACACCAACTGGCAAGATGTGCCATGATCAGCAGACGGGCCCCCCCCACGTGTTTTCACATCTGAGACTTGGGGGAAATTTTTGGTAGAGGCACCCCGATGTACCGAGATGAAACCCCGTCAGGCCCATACAGTAAGATAAGACCTTCACTTTTTTTTTCGTAGATTACTGGCCTGTTGGGGGGAAATTTTGGTGGTCAATGGGGCCGGTTGAAAGGTTTAGAATGCCCAGTAAGTACCATGTTCAGAGCAGTTAAAAGTAGTGTCTGAGTCTGCATAGTTATACTAGGGGATACATACCCCTTGGATTTAGGGAAATTTGAGGTGCAGGGGACACAAAATTTCGATTTTTAAAATTTCACGAATTAATGCCCCCGGGTTGCACGTGGTTTTGAGGGGAGTCCAAAGGGGGTTTAAAGGGTAGCTTAGGGGAAATGAAAAATCAGGATATATGCTGCAAACACCAAGTAAGTTAGTCTTTTACGGGATGAGGTGAGGTTTCTTGCAAAAAGCAATCATTTTTTGGGAAAAATTTTCCTTAAGCCCCCTTGTGAGGCTGTGGTAACCCCCCTCAGAGCTCGGTGTCAACAGAGTTTGCCCGGTGGGGCGACTCATTGGAGGCGTCCACACAAATTTTCAAAAAGCGGGTCCTTAAAAACTGTGATGTGGAATAGCTGGGTTAACTATCTAGCTAGGCCACAGTTAGGAACCTTTAACAGAGTTTTTTAAAGCATCATGCTAGGCCAAGTTGGGAAAAAACCATTTAACAAGTTAGGTTAAGTATCATACCTGGGTACAGTTGGGAACCCCATTTTTACAGAGTTAGGTTAAGCTATCAAGCTAGGCCCAGTTGGGAAACCCAGTTTAAAAAATTGGGTTTAAAATTTAGCACACCTGGTCAAATTTACACAGAGGCTGGGCAACGACTTACCAAAGTTGTTATTGCAGTAATTACGGAAGGGGCCAGGTAGGCTAGAGAAAGTTGTAAATTTTAAATTATTTCGTGAAAACAAGAAAACCGAGTAGGAACTTGTTGTTGTTACTTACAGGGTTTGAAAGGGTGACACATTTTAGGCGGGCCCTTGTGCAAATTTTTACAAAGGTTATAGTACAGGAAGATTTAACCTAGTTATTATTTACGGGAGTTAAAAAGCCAGGTTTAAGTTTTGAAACCTGCTGGGTTTAGGATTTCCCCTTACCCAATCATCCCGCTAGACGAGTAAGTGGGCACTTAGGCCAATTTGGTTACATACTTATTTATTTACTTTTTTCACAAGTTTAAATTGTTGAATTTACTTTTTTAAACCCAAAGTGATTTAATTTGTAAAACTGCACTTTTTTTGTGTTTTTTTCATTGTCTTTGATTCTGTTAATGTGGGTTGTGAATTATCCCTGAGATAGGAAATTCGAAATTTTTGCGGGCATTTAAGTTAATGCTAATTTTAAGTTTTCACATCGATAAAATTTCAATTGGGTTTTAAAGCTAACAGTGTACATTTTTGTTTCGGTAGAGTAAATATAAAAAAGGGGTTTGTCAAGCTTGTTGAGAACCTTGGACTTTTTCATTCTTGCCTAATCCCGTTTGTGCTGTGAGGTGGGCTAATTGAAGTAAAAATTGTACCGTGATTTTAACTAAACCGCAACTATGGTGGGGGAAGATGCAGTCCCCGCTGCCCCCGCTCAAGTCAATTAAAGGGGTCTATGGGACCTATAAGGGGCCCCGGGAAAAAGCATGAGAGGGAGTGTCGTACGGCGGCAAGTCCAAGTAGCTGGGGGGAACGGGAGAGTTGCCTGAAACCTTTGGAGAAAAGACTGGGGCCTTGGAGAGATCATTTACCTTTATGAACAGGGGGCCTAAAACTACAGGTAGTTGAATATACAGTCGAAGTACCGGAGGGACATGACGAACAAGGGCGGGTGTAAACCCGAGTTGAGACTCTGCAGGCAGTTAATAAAGTTTTTAAAGGGCCGGGTACAGCGGGGGAAAGAAAATTTTTTCAAAACACGAAAACACACGCCCTGTTAAATGTTTTTGCCAGTTTTCCCCCAGTTAAAATTTACCAACGTTTGACGGAACCTTAACAGGTACATTCTTTCTGGGACTTTAAAGCCAGATAGATGAAGAGATGATTGTCAGATCCCGTCAATTACAAATTTCTTCCAGCTCAAGGGAAAGCCTTGGATTTGGTCCGGCTTTACCAAACCACCGAAAAACCAATTCCAAATCCAAAGCCCAATTTAAAAGGGACACTTTTGGCAACACTAGGGAAAAAGGTAGCTATATTTTATCGTTGTTGGATCTAGAGGTTTTTTCCATGACTGTCAGAGTTTGGGAGAATTCCGAATCGAAGTTATGATTTTGAGAATTTTTAAAAATTTTACAGATTGGGGAAAGTCAAATGGTTCATCATTCAGGTGATTCAGAGGAAACGGGCTGGCACTACGTGCATGATTGCATTTAAAATATGGGACGAACCGGGTTCACAATACAACAGATCGTGAGGGGTTGGGAGACCCGTGTCTCACCGGCATAGGTCGGGGGGGGGAAAATTGCCAAACAAGGGGGAAAATCGAAGACCCTCCAATATTCGAGAGATAGACCAAACCACCCCCTACAAGGGTAGGCACGTTTTTGGGCCCCGGGGCAGTCCTCCCCCACGGGGCCAAGGAGAAGCCATAAAGCGGCCATTATAAATGGTGCGTTTTTTTGTGAAGAAACGCATTCAGGGGCCCAAACTTCCCCCACCTATAAAAAGGGTTCAACGACAAAGGGAAGTTGGATTTTTTTTCAAGTGTTGTGGAAAACTTTTTGCCAGGGACTGTAATCCCCAAACTCAGGGATGTCGGGGCTGCTGGGGGGTTTAAGCCCCACAGTGCCTGTGTCCTAAGGCAGATTAGCACAAGTTAAGGAGAGCAAACTGCAAAAAGGGCGAGCGCAAGAAAAAGTCGAAGTATGATGAGTTGGGGGTACGGACCGAGAATTTGTTTGGTGAGCATTTTTTCAAATTTCGGTGTATTTGCCCCCCATAATGGCTGTGGTTGGAACGGAAGAATTCTGAAATGCCCCTTTGTTTTTCGACAGTGGGGCACGAGATCCTTCAAGTGGGAGTCTAGAAATTTTTGAATTTGGGACAGTTGGTAAATTTGACATGAAGGTGGAAGGGTTTGGTGGGGAAGCCCCACGCGGGGTCTTATCCATAGTCAATGGCGGTCAGGTTAGCCGGGCATCGAGGGGAAATTTTTCAGCCTTGATATGAAGGGGCTGCCCAATTCTTTAACCACAAAGGGCGGGCTGCAGCAGTAAACTTTTTGAGGGAGTTGGTGTGAAGCAGCGGAACCAGACATTGCTACAACTGTTGAATGTAGGAATCCTTGGGGGAAATTTACTTAACGATTCGTGCTCGAGAAGGGTTACAAGGGAGGGTGGGGCCTGTACGACTCCAGGGGGGGTACATCGTAGAAAGAGCCCCAGCTCATTTCCCCTGGACCCGGGGAAAAGGAGGGCTCTGGTTTTACAGCACTGAGGCTGTAGGGGTGATGGGGGATTGGTGTCACGAAGGTCTGTCAGAGACGCAATTTGGGCATATCCGAAGGAATGTCCAAAAACTAGGGGGACCTGGATGTAGTAGGGATTAAAGGGTTTCCAGCCCCCCCCCAAACACAAAGAACGTATGAGATTACTTGAACCTGTGCAGTTCGGGGGACGGACAGTATTGGTCACTCCGGGGGGAAAACCCGGGACCCCAACCTCCCAAAATTTCAAGAAGGCAGGGGGTCAGTGAATTCATTGGTGAACACCCGACCAAAAGGGTTGGTGGGGAAATTATGATATTTTTAAAGGGGAACACGGGCCCTTGGGGGTTCTTTGGAAAGTCCCCAAGCCAGCCTGGGAAAACCCCTTTTATCTTCCACACAGGCAGTCACCAAGGAGTCGTAACCCTCCACAGGTATCTCAACTGCAGCTCGCGGCGAGCCCCCAGACCATCTTTTAATGATGTCTGTCACGGGGCCCCTCCCTGATGCAAAAATTTAGCAGATGTGTTTTTGAGATTCAGGACAGAACAGTAGCCATGGGGCAGACTTACAAAGCCTTCATAGTATTGGGTTGCCCCACAGGACAGGGACTACACAAGGTTTTGTGGTTTGGCTAAAAGGGAGGTGCCCAAGCAAGGGTTGAACCCACGTTCAGGGGGTGTTGTTTGGTGCCACTATTCACCATTCTTATTACAGGCACCATTTACTACCCCCTTGTGAACTGTAACGCCCACTTAAAGAATTAAGAAGACCCTATTTTATGTAGACAACATGCAAGGTACCACTCAGATAAAGGTTTGATGGACATTTACCCAGAGTCTAATCAGGGGATGCCTCGGTAACATGCCATTTTAGAGAATGGGGGGAACAAAAAAAACCAACGTTGCGGGGCCGTGGAACGTGACTATGCTGGGTACTCAGTGCCAGGTAACATTGGGTTGGGGTGGGGTGGAAACAAGGAAGACAGACTTAGGCTAAAAGAAGCCTGATGGGGAAGGGAACTGACCAGGAGTTCTTTGCGAGCAATGCAGATGCCTCGATCCTTTGGGTTTTTTTGCACCCTCACCATTTTTAGGGGGATGCTAGTGCAACAGACCCGGGAGCTAACCTGGGGTTGGGACACCCGCTGCCAGAAACAGTTTTGCCAGGAGTGGGATCTGGTTACAAAGACCAGCGGAATTGCACGAGTTCACATTCCCCAGGTCCATCAGGTGCACCCGGGCAGGGGTTCGACTTGCACTCTTCTGTGACCTCCTCCGGCCTATGGGGAGTAGGTATTTGGTGGCCGGGGATCAATCAATCTGGGCACCAGTCGTGCGCGGGTGACACCCCCGAAGATTGCTCGATCCCAAAGCTGAGTCATGGGTTTGCTGGGGGCAAGACTGGGGAAGTACGAGAGAAGGGTTAGTAATCTGAGGGGGCACACACCATTTTGGACAGACTTGGAGGGGGCCTTGCGTGGGTCCAGAATGACATTTTAACTCCCCTTTTGTCAGATGGGTAAAGGGGAAAACGGCAAACCAAAACAACGCAACAATTCTGTAGTGCCCACAGATTTAAAAAAAACCCCCCTGATAAACCCGGGGGGGACACAAAAAGCTGAGTAAAAAGCAAGATTTGGTTCAAAGGGCCCCGATGGTTACCGGAAGGGATTGCTGGCCCGGGCAAAATTTGTGGGGACAACCCCCAAACAAAGTACACTTTTTGGGGAACCGACCTGAATTTTTGACCCCAGGGCCCACTCCTCGTGGAGAAAACTTATAGGATCAGGAAATGGATTTTAATTTTGAGAAGCCAGACAAGGGAACCAAGGTCGACAGTTGTTTTTCTCGGGGTCCCAGAGAATATTGGGTAGGCGTACCAAAGGGAGAGATTTCCAGGGGTGCTGGAAGTACTTGGGGACCAGGCAGCAGGTTTTGGCTCAGGACGGTGTCCCAACAGAGACTCAGGGAACAGCAAATTGGTTTACTCTTGGGATTTTTCCTAATCATGCGGGGGAATAAAATCAGGGGAAGAATACAAAACCCCCTGAGCTCAGCTATGGGGCCAAAACCTTGCTGCTGGAAAGGAGGGATGGGCGACAGAGCTATTGATACAAGTCCCTCAGGGACCTTACATGGGGGGTTTGGAGTACCCTCACCTGCCTCGTCGAATTCTGGGTACTGAAGGGCGAGCTGCCGTCAAAAGGGGGTAAAGATTCACGGTTCTGCCCCGGGACGTGGGAGGACCCTACCATACCCAGGGCCACCACCCCTCCTCAGGAGCGGGTACATAGGACAGGGCCCTTTGAGATGTGGGAATAGACTATACGGGGGATCACATTGAAGAACCCCCGGAGACGAAAAAGGGCGGGCCCCCCCGAAAAAAAAATGTCTGCTGTTTACTTTACCAAATACTCGAGCGGTGCATTTGGAGTTGGCAGAAGATATGCAACAGAGCTTTGTGAAGTTTTTCAGGAGGCTTTTACAGCCAGTTTTCGTGCCCACGTTGATTACCGGACAACGGCAAAAAAAAAACTTTTGGGGGCCGATAAAAAGTTTTTAGGAAACTTTTGGGACAACAGAGAAGTACGAGAAACCTGAAGAGAAAAAGAGTGCGAGTGGAGGTTTCATACTCACGGGCGCCTTGGAAGGGGGTTTTTATGAAAACATGGTGGGGAAGGGAATTTCATAACCTGTAGTTACACGGGCGCAATATACACAACGGGAAACAATTTTTACTACAGAAAAAACGTCCCCCCTCCAAATTTGCCCCGTCAATTTAAATATAATATGCAATTTTTGGGTGGCGGGAAAAAAAAAAAAAAGAAAAGCCAGATACAGCGATTGATAAACAAGGGGGTGCCGTTCGTCATGAGGACTGCAATACACCGGCCTTCAACACCAAGTTATACTTTTTTATCAGTCAAATCACTATTACTCGGGAGATAATTTCCCGTAGATCCTTCATGTGTTTCTCAAAACCCGACCAGTATGTTTTTTAAAAAAGTGACCCACTGATCAGAGCAGATCGACTGGTCCGGACCCTTTACTGGTCCGAACCCTTGACGTCCGAACCCGGGGCGGTTTCAACAGTTTCGTTGGACAAAAAGGGAACTGTAAACGGATGGGGTTGTAGGCGCCTTTAAAACAAAATTAAAAATCAGGAACGGACGGTAAGCTTCCAATTTACAAAAAGAGTTTGAAAAAGAAATACAAATGCTAGAGCTTTTTAAGGTTTTAATAAATATTCAAGAGGTTCTAGTAGAATTGCAGTAAATCAAAATTCAAATCATTATGAAGCTGTGTGTAGACTTGGTCAGTCAAACAAACGGGCTTCCACATGGATAAAGTCATTTTTGGAAATGGTGTCACGGGGCCCCCTTTTGCAGATATCCCAAACTACTACAAAACAGTATTAAAAAGAGAAGTGTTTCGGGGATGCCCAAATGGGAAAAAATGTGGCTAAAACACAAGGGGATTAAAAAAGGACAAAATCAAAGCTGCTTTTATAGAAAAACCTTGGAAGCTTTCTAAACAATGGGAAATAAAAATCTGGGTGTGGTACTGCCCCCTTTATACTGGCCCTTTTGTCACAAACTGTAGTCAGTAAAGGGGGCTGTTGTGTGCCTGGGAGACAGTAATGGTGAAGTGGAGGGGCTGTCCTGGAGACAGAAATGGTTTAAAGCTGGATTTTTTTCCAGGAGCGGGAATTATAGCAGGAAGGAATACATATAAATGACCCCATGGGACGGACCATAGTAGGAAACAAGTTAGTCAAAGAAAATAAAACCAATATCGCAAACTAAAATACCCCCAGGAAAAAGCAAACAAGGGATCCCAAAAGCAATAGTGAGGGTAAATTACCAAAAACAACTGGGGGACTCCTTTGTTGGGCTAGGGAGGAAAAAGTAAGACGGGGAAACATGCACCAAAGGGAAACAGTCACAGAAACCCCCAAGGGAAGGGAAAAAGCCTGTGCAAATCTATGCACTTGGGATCTGCTGGCAGGGAAATCTGGAAAAAAATGGGACTGCAACTATGACAACCCTAGAAAATGCCATCCCATATGACAACAGGGAAAAAGCAAACTCCCTTCCTGTAAGCTGTTTTTCACCCCAAATGTGTACCTCTTTAGTCAGGAAAGACTGTGCTTAACTTAAATTGCCAGGCAACCATTAAAGGGGACAAAAAAATAAAAAACATCCGGCCATGGGAAAACCGGGTAGCCCAGCCACTCAAGAGGAGAGGTTTTTTAGTGCCAGGAAGGAAAAAAAACTGGCAGGAAAAAGGCAGAAATCGTACACCAAATCCACCCTTCCTGGAGTGGAACCACATCGTGGCCTCCCTCCAAACCCAAAAGATACAGATACTAATGCCGGAAAAAAATCCCCCCCCCAGTACCAACAATACCCCCAGTCCGATAACATTCTTCTTTGCAAATATGCAGGGTCTAAAGCCAGCAACAAACAACAAAATACCTTTCATCCGTGGACTGCTTGCAGAGGCAAAGGCAATGTTCGCGGCTTTCACTGAGACCCACATAAAGGATCACTTGGACAATGAAATATGGATTTCCCAGGTTACAACCTATACAGATGTGACAGAGTGAACAGGCAAAAGGGGGGGGGGTTGGCCTGTACATTGCAGAGTCACTTGTTTGCACAGAACTGCTTAAAGCCTCAAATGACGTAGTGGAAGTTTTAGCAGTAAAGGTCGAGAACCAAAACCTAGTCATTGTGGTAGTCTACAAGCCTCCGGATGCAACATCCCAGCAATTCCAGGAACAGTTGTTAAAAATTGACCACTGTCTGGAAAATCTTCCAGCTCCTGCACCCAACATCTTGCTCCTGGGGGATTTCAACTTAATTCACCTAAAATGGAGGAATATAGCAAATAATATTGTTGCAGTAATAACACCAGGAGGCAGCTCTGATGAAAACTCACACTCACACGAGCTTTTAAATCTCTGCACAAAATTCAATTTAAACCAGCAAATAATAGAGCCTACTAGACTGGAGAATACACTAGACCTCATATTCACTAACAATGATGATCTGATAAGAAATGTCACCATATCAAAAACAATATACTCAGATCACAACATAATTGAGGTTCAGACATGTATGCGAGGAGCCCCAGACCGACAAAATGAGACTAGTCACGAGGGAGCATTCACCAACTTCAATTTCAATAACAAAAAAACATAAAGTGGGACCAAGTAAACCAAGTCCTAACCGATATAAGCTGGGAAGATATACTAAGCAACACAGACCAAAACTTATGCCTAGAACAGATTAACTCGGTGGCACTCAATGTATGCACAAGGCTTATTCCTCTAAGAAAAAGGAGGAGTAGATGTAAAATAGAAAGAGACAGGCGCTCCCTTTACAGGCGACGGAAAAGAATAACAGAGCGGCTAAAAGAGGTCAATATAAACTGAAATGCGCAGGGAGACACTGGTCAGAGAAATAGCAAGCATCGAACTTAGCTAAAAGAATCCTTTAGGGGTCAG
>NC_069409.1:78321488-78346488 GCF_026875155.1 Cherax quadricarinatus
TTTTCTTGAAGCATGATGTAAGAGAGTGTCACTCCATGCTGACAGTGCGCAGGGAGTGCATTTGATGACCCGCACTGCCTTGGCTTTTTTTGTTTTCACTGTTACCATAAACAGGGCTTTAGCTTTTTTTTTTTTATCTTGCTTATTGTCTTTCTGTCTCTCGATTGTCTTTTTTCTGTCTCGAGAGAGCGATTGTGAACCAACAGGTATTACACACGATGCAATTCACATCGTTTTAAAAGTGAAGACCCCAGCCTTCACCTTTCCCTCTGATGCTTGGGAAATTAAAGTCTTGAAGATATTGAAGGCGCAGATCCTGTAAAGAGTGACACACGTTTCATTACCCTATTTTGATGTGTAAGGAGGGAAAAAAACTTTTGAGGAGCCCCCAAGGGTTATGTTTGTATTATTTTTTCCTACTGAAATATCCAATGGTTGACAGGGTTTAGCAAGCACATTCAAGCAAGTTTAAAAGCCACTCCAAGTAGCCGGGACAAGAAAAGGCACCCTGCAGTTACAGCTGTCCGACCCCCGCATGTCTAATATACTTTTAACAGTGCTGCGGCATACCATGTTTCCTGTATGCTTAGTTAAGAAACAATTTAACGGCTTTGCAGAAATAATTTTTTAAGTGGGACATCCGGGGTTAAAACTAAAAACATAGTAATTTTGTGCTAAAGTGCTTTCCCCACAAGTGAACATTCGTCTGAAAACGTGTGCTAAAATGTTAAGTGCTGCGGTTTGTTGTAATTTTGCACGAGTGGATTTCACTGCTTGGAATTGTGCTCCTCAGTACCTACGAAGGCTTAAAATGAGGAGGAATGTATGGCCTGCTGGGTCCCTTGAAAATGCACTATAAGCCCCGCATGCCATTTAAAACCCATATGCGTGTGTCTAGTGAGGGGGAATGTCCTTCCTCGCTTTCTTTTTCCCCCCGGTTCCCTTAGCTCGTCCCCATTTCTACATATGGGATAAGGGCGAGTTTAGCCCGATCCGGTGAACAGTACCCCCAGCCACTGAAGGCCGTTAATGCATTACATCTGTTCTGAATCCCAGAATGCCTTTGTGAACGTTCTACAGTGCCCGGGCCGTACCTTCGGGTTTGAGAAAATCTTTTGTGTGAGTTGTGAATAGGGATTACCCAGGAAACCTGAATTAGTTTTTGTTTTGAAAGGCTTACCTGGTAACTCCTTTGGAGACGGCTTTTTAACGTAACAAGCCAGAGGTTATCTATAAAAATAAAATTTGTGCTGATTTGTTTGTCCACAGAGTGAAAATTTTTTTTTTCGAATTTTAAAATGAATTTTTTTGAAGAGCCACAAAATTTGATTAACAAAGCCATCCGATGTTATCTGAGCCCTGACTTCCAAAAGGGGATAAAGACACCGCACTCTGCCCCAGGGGGGGGACTGGGAACCCCTGTGTTCTCAAGAACTGCAAAAGCCCCCACCGGCTTTTACCATCCTTGGAGGGGGAGCATGGACCGGGGGGGCGTCCCCCCAGTTACTAAAACAAAGAATACCCCACTCCACAAAGGGGGCTTTAAACAACAGCAAAAAAACACAGACCAAAAGCACTAACATCCCCCTACAAAAAAATCTTTGAAAGGGCCTAAGAAGCAAGATCACCAGCATCAGAAACCCATCAGTTCCAACCCCGGGGAACAGGGGTTTAGAACAGGTCGCTCCCCGTCTGTTTAACATGGACCACTACGACAAGGTCCTAATGCACTAGAAGACAAAAAAAATGCAGATGTAATATATACAGACTTTGCAAAAGCCTTCGACAAGTGATGACCATGCGTAATAGCGCACAAAAATGGCGTGCTAAAGGAATAACAGGGAAAAGTCGGTCGATGGATCTATAATTGCCTCACTAAACGAACACAGAGAGTAGTCGTCAACAGAGTAAAGTCCGAGGCAGACTACGGTGAAAAAAGCTCTGTTCCACAAGGCACAGTACTCGTCCCATCTTGTTCTCATCCCTTTATATCCGAACATAGACATGGATGTCAGCCACAGCACGTGTCTTCCTTTGCAGAGGACACCCCGAATCTGCATGACAGTGTATCTCCACTGAGACACTGCAAAGGCTCCAGGCCAGACATCAACCAAATCTTTCAGTGGGCAGGCTGCAGAAAACAATATGAAAGTTCATCGATGAGAAATTTCAATTACTCAGATATGGGTAAACAGAGGAAATTAAATCTTCATCAGAGTACAAAACAAATTCTGGCCACCAAAATAGAGCGAAACACCAATGTCAAAGACATGATTTGGAGTGATCATGTCGGAGGATATTCACGCCTTCAAGGACCATAACATTGGTATCAATCGCATTTTTTTCTGCTAGAAAAATGACAGGATGGATAATGAGAACCTTCAAAACTAGGGAGGCCAAGCCATGATGACCTCTTCAGGTCACTTGTTCCTATCTAGGCTGGAAATATTGCTGCACTCTAACAGCACCTTTCAAGGCAGTGTGAAATTGCCGCCCTAGAAAATGTACAGAGAACTTTCAGGCGCGCCGAACGGAGATAAAAAACCTCAAATTATTGGGGAGCGCTTGAGGTTCCTAAACCTGTATTCCCTGGACGCAGGAGGGAGAGAAACATGATTATATACACCTGGAAAAATCTAGTGGGACTAGTACCGACTTGCCACACGAAAAATCACTCATTACGGAAAGCCAAAGACTTGGCAGACGATGCAACTCATCCCCCCAATGAAAAGCAGGGGTGTCACTAGCACGTTAAGAGACCATATACAATAAGGTGTCAGGGGCCGAGACTGTTCAACTTGCTCCCAGCACACATAAGGGGGTTTACCAACAGACCCCTCGGCAAGTCTTTCAGCTGGCACTGGACAGCACCTAAATGTCAAGTTCCGGATCAGCCGGGGCTGTGGCTTCGTATGTTGGTTTGCGTGTGCAGCCAGCAAGCAACAGCCTGGTTGATCATCAGGCTCGATCCACCAGGAGGCCTGGTATCAGAACCGGGCGTCGGGGGGCGTTACCCCGGGAAGAAAAACATAACCCCCCCTTTCTCTCCAGGTAAACTCCAGGTAAACACGTGTGCTAGCTGTGTTAAGTGCTGTGGGTTTGGAGTAATTAACGAGTAGTGCCAATATTGGTAACTCTCGACACGACTGTGGGCCCCGTGAATTACATGACCTTTGAAAATCGCACTGCGACCGTAGGCACTACACATATTGCCTGTGTCTAGCGAGGTGAATATCCCTTCCTTGTTCCTTTATTCACCGGTATCCTTTACAGCCCATCGCCAGTGGTGAAACTCCTGTCAGCTATGAGTATTATAGCTTGATGTTTGACGTGATGATGGTGTGAAGGCAGATATTTGAAACATATTTAGGTAAACAGGCTCGGATTAAAAGAACGAGGCTTCCAGAGAAGGTTTTGCTTGAAAGCCAATACAGTGGGCGCACACCCTCCAAAAGCTGTACAGGTTAGATTTCCCTAACAACACTGATAAGAGACCAAGTGTTAACTGGCTTTTGAAGATAGTGTAAGACAATCATGAGAAAACGATCAAGTTTGTCCACATGAGGATAAATACGTCTTTGTGCTAATGAATCAGCATGTACTAGACAAACTTCTCACTCGCGAATATGCCAGACATCAAACTCCGAGGCTGCCCAACAAGGGCACATTAAAGAGCTTATTGTATCTACAATGTCAACAAGCCACTGCTTGTATCCTCAATATCTGGCATGGCGAGCAAGTTACAAGCCCTCGTCGACTTTTTCCAACGGTCTTGTATTAGCTGAGTGGACTGGCCCAGGGGACTCTGCCACGCTATTATTCACTCCCGTGAGCCAACTCAACAGACGCTATAACATTTTCCATTGTACAGGACCTTCAACGTCACGTGTTATAAGTGTCAACGCTGGGGCCACATCGCCAGGAAATGCCAATCTAAGGTCACACTGGTGTGCAGTGTGTGCCAATGCTCATCTTTCTGAACGGTGTTATGATATGATCAAACAGCAACAGACTGTTGCTAAACAATGTATCAATTGTAAGACCTCAGGAGTCACAGCAGCTCATGCTGACTGCAGTGTGAGGGCTGATCGCATCGCAGCCAACCGCACTTCACCCTGTACCCCTCATAATGACCCCCCAGGACTACCAGGTACCTCGGTCTGAATACTGGCTCATGCCTGCCCTCAGACAATGGGGTTGAGCACCTCACCTGGGGAGCACGTCAACAGACCCCATCACGTCGGCTGTCAATACCAGCCTAGCTGAGTCAGCTGACAGTCAGCCAACGAGCTCAGCTGACCGGGACTTCACGTCTCCAGATGTTCCAAGTCTTGCTCCTGTGGTATACAACCTGATGTCGCGCATAAAAGTACTGGAAACACAACAATTTCTCCTGAAACAACAACTTGAACAACACAAGGAAAGATGTGTAGAGTGTACCAATAACAAGATTGTCACAATTTGTGAAAGCAAGTATAAGGTTGCTGAACAAGGTGGTGGTGGTGTTCTTAATTACAGTAATGACGAATATAATACTTGTGTTGATAACTATAGTGAGCATCATAATGAAGGCTATGGTGTCAATGATGTTAGTAATAGTGATGACCGTAATATAGTGGTGGTGAAGAAGAGTTTGATGAGAGTGGTGGTGGTCTTATAATGTTAGTATTGTGATGAGCGTAATATAAGTGGGTGGTAAGAGTTGTGATGAGAGCGGTGGTTTCTATAATGTAGTTATAGTGAGATGATGTGAGTAATTTAAGTGGTGGTGCAGAGTGTGATTAGGTTAACCCATTAGAATTAGTGTTGAATACAATAGTGTGTTAAATTGCTAATGTACACAATGTTGGTAGTGGCGTGGTGATGACAGTCTGTAGTGTTACGTGTAATGTTAGTGGAAGGAGGGAATGTGAGCTGGTGTGACCCTATCATACTATATCACCATAAAACAAAGTCATGCTCTGGGTTTACGAAGACTCCACGAGGCCATACAACCTGGAGGAAGGTGCATCCCAAATATGGAAAAGGGTAGCACTGTTGAATTGATAAGGTGTGCTAGTTATATGAATAAATTTTTCATTATGAGTGAGACTCTCAAGATGATCCCAGGACTACTTTAATGGATCATAAACTCGTATAAACTCATTCTATATTAAGTGGAATATTGCATCATTAGAAAATGACTTCCTGACCTTCATCATAAAGTAACCACGAACCCATTGATGTCTGTGTGTCTACAAGGAGTGCAGAGTCCCTGTAAAATACCAAACCCCTAAATTACCATCATTTTTTTGCCATATAACCTCAAATACTACTAACTCTTGTGTTCTAATATATTAAATAAATCGTCTTCCCATCAACTTCTTGAATCACAAGAAAACAGTGAGGCTACAATATCACGGGTTAGGATTTATATAGGGAAACACTCTGCACTCTCAACATATTTAATTGTATGGCTCCTGCTGGGATAAATTTAATAATTTGAGGCTTCCCAACTTGTGCTTATTTCTGATGCCTACTCTTATTATTGCGATTGCAAACGCGAGAACAAAAGCCATTGGAAACTCCCGCAGTTTGGTAATATAATGGCAATCAACTGTTGTCATCTTAAAACAGTCATGATAATATCCAAATTTTAGGTGACTTGAACCCTCACATATCTATGGAGGGGTCCATGATCTGTGCCTTGGTTCAACATTACTTCTGCCAGCTGTGAGTCTTCCATTGTAAACAGATATAGCGTATGATCATTTCCTAGGCTAACCTCCTGTATTGGTAATACTATCCTTCCTAGTGGAGATATCATACGATAACGTTTTAATGTTCCCACTGATAGCATGTGGACTTTGTGCACATGTGACTGACTGGTATAATTCCTTTGAGTGTTCTCTGTATGAGGACATATATCATGATTTGTGGCAGTATTCAGAAACTACTTAGAGCCGCATACTGAAACCCCTTGGTACTCTAAAAACCAACAACTTCCATTAATATCGTATCCTCCTTCCAAATAACCTATTATTTACAAAGATTTAACATAGATAAACTGAAAGTACTGCTCGCAGACTAGGCCCTAGCCTATAGAAACATCGTACCCCTGGAATGCTGAGGCTCTTCTCCACAAACTGCCCTTGCCTGCTGCAGAGTGCGTATGACAGAGCTGCGGCAACGACTGGGACATATTTGTCACGGTTTTTATGCTCACTCCCCACTTTGGCCGAGCATGGGGGACATAAATTGAAATTAAGGGTTAAACAGAACTGGAAGATCGCGCACCCTCATTTCCCTTCATAGGGCGAATGAGTTTGTCAGTAGCTTGGGCTGCTACATCGAGTAATGATAATCTTCCAGTACAACCCCAAGGCAAAATTAAATAAACAAATATGATGCACAGGGAGAGGACTTGTTTGCTTTAAGCTCACAATGCTGATGACTGCAAATTTCCATTTCTTAATTATGACTTGATGCAGCACTAAAATAGGGTTAACTCCACGTGACTGGTGAGGATGGTATTACTTACAACATTTCTCAGAATGCGGTGTCGAGTACCGAGTAATCCATTACTTGGAATTATATAACACGAGTATGTAACATTGTTTATGTTGATCGAAGATAGGAAGCTGTGATTTCGTGTATAGGGCAGGAGGATTAACATCTTGTAGGATGTTGAGGAATGAGCCAGTTGTTGAGTGTGGGGAAGTTCGTGATGGCAAGTAGGTAAAATTGAAAGGGGGTATAGGCAGCCGGGATTGATGGGATGAATAAAGATAGATAATGTTTTAAAAGCAGGTGTGGGGATATAGTTTTGGACGTGGTTGGGTGCAATTATTTAATAATTGTACGGAATAGGGTAGGTACCTTAGGGATTGGCAGAGACGCATGCATGGTTCTTCCTGTATAAAGGCAAAGGGGATAAAGAGAGTGCAAAAATTATAGGGGGCTAAGTCTGCTGAGTATACCTGGTAAAGTGTATGGTAGAGTTATTATTGAAAGAATTTAAGAGTAAGACGGAGATAGAATAGCAGATGCTAACAAGGAGGCCTTTAGGAAAGGTAGGGAGGGTGTGTGGAACCAGTGTGTGTACAGTTGAAACATATAAGTGTACAGTATATAGATAAGCTAAAGAGGTCTTTTGTGGCATTTCATGGATTTGAGAAAAGGGTATGACAGGGTGGATAGGGGGGCACAATGTGGGCAGATGTTAGCAAGGTGTATGGTGTAGGAGGTAGGATTACTGAAAGCAGTCGAGGAGTTTTTTCGGAGGATAAGTGAGGCTCAAAGTTAGAGTATGGAGGAAGGAGGGAAATTATTCCCAGTTAAAGTAGAGCCCTTAGACAAGGATAGTGTGTTGTCCGTGGTTGTTTAAATATATTTATAGATGGGGTTGTAAGAGAAGTAAATGCGAGGGTCTTGACAAGAGGTGTGGAGTTAAAAGATAAAGAAATCCAACACAATAGTGGGTGTTGTCACAGCTGCTCTTTGCTGATGGACCACTATGCTTTGGTGAGATTCTGAAGAGAAGTTGCAGAGGATTGGTGGAAAGAATTTGGTTTTAGGGTGTGCAAAGAAGCGAAAATTAAAGGTGAATACAGGAAAGAGTATGGTTATAGAGGATTACCAAAAAAGATTAAGGTGATGAAAGATTGAATATCAGATTGGAGGGAGAGAGTATGGTAGGTGGTGAAAGGTATTCAGATATTTGCGGAGTGGACGCGTCAGAGGATGTGTCTATGAAAGATGAGGTGAATCATAGTAATTGATGAGGAAAAAGAGTGAGTGGTTGCACCTTTAGGAGTCGGTGGAGACAAAGAACTTTGTCCTTGGAGGCAATAGAGGGGAATGTATTGAGAGTATAGTTTTCCAACGCTCTTATATGGGTGTGAAGCATGGGTGTTGAATGTTGCAGCGAGGAGAAGGCTGGAGGCAGAGGAATGTCATGTCTGAGGGCAATGTGTGAGTGTGAATATAATGCAGAGAGAATTCGTTAGTTAGTTTGGAAGTTAGAGGAGTGACGGGATTAACCAAAATTATTGTCCAGAGGGCCTGAGGAAGGGTTCGTTGAGGTGGTTCGGACATGTAGAGAGAATGGAGCGAAACAGATGACTTCAAGTGGTATCAGTCTGTAGTGGAAGGATGGCGGGGTAGGGGTCGGCCTTGGAAAGGTTGGAGGTGTGGGGGTAAACGGAGGTTATGTGTGGCGGGGGCTTTGGACTTCCAGCAGGTAAGCTTGAGGCGTGTTATTATAGGAGTGAATGGAGACAAATGGTTTTTTAATCTTGAGTGCTGTTGGTAGTGTTTTTTGAGCAATGTAAAATTTATGAGGGGTTCAAGAAACCGGCAGGCCAGGACTGGAGTCCTGGAGATGGGTAGTACACAGGCTGCACTTGAAGGAAGGGGTGTTGCTTATGTTCGCATGTTTAAAAATGTAGTGTAAAGCACCCTTCTGGCAAGACAGTGATGGAGTGAATGTGGTGAAAGTTTTTCTTTTTCGGGCCACCCTGCCTTGGTGGGAATCGGCCCAGTGTGATAATAAAAATAATAAATGTAACTGGGGAGCTCCTCAATCTTGGAACCAACAGCCCATCATTCCAATCCTTAGCCCCAATCAACAAAAATGCATTTCGACCCAATATCTTCTTACTAGATGCTTGTGTAAACATTTGAGAGAATGATTCTTAATGTCTCTTGTACAGACTAAACAATTTTTGTCTCCCCGGTTACATGGTTTCATATGGAAGGAGCGAGCATCATGGCATTAGCCACATTTCTCAACCCTGCACACGGAAGTCATACATACCTTCCTTGACCTGTAAATCCGCTTTCGAAGTAGCAACCGACATGTAATCATTAGAGAAACTTGCATAATGGAGTGGAGGATGGCTCTCCGTGGACTAAAGGGTACCTGTCAAACAGAAAATGTCTGTGTTGTTCCAGGGACATAGAAGTGTAACTAAAGACTTTGATTAGGACACTACACAGGGAGGTGTTCTCAGCCTCATCGTTCAATATTTCTAATTAATGCATTACTGAATGCTATAATTTCCTCACTAACAGAACACTGAGAGTAGTCGTCAACAGGTGTAAAGTTCGAGGAAGTACGGTTGAAAAGCTCTTGATTCACAAGGCACAGTACTAGCTCTCCATCTTGTTTCTCATCCTCATATCGACAAGAAAAGGGTTGTTTTCCCAGACACAGCACCGTGTCTTCTTTGCAGATGAACACCAGATATCTGCATGACGTGTATTCCATTACAGGACACTGCAATGCCTCCAGGCGGAATCAACCAAATTTTCAGTTGGGCTGCGGGAAAAAATATGAAGTTCAACGATGAGAAATTTCAATTACTCTGATATGCGTAAACATGAGGAATTAAATCTTCATCAGAGTACAAAAAAATCTGGCCACAAAATAGAGCGAAACACATTGTACAAAGTCTGAGGAGTGATCATGTCGGAGGATCTCACCTTAAAGGCACCATAACATAGTAACAATCGCATCTGCTAGAAAATGACAGGATGGATAATGAGACTTCAAAAATAGGGGAGGCCAAGACCATGATGACACTCTTCAGGTCACTTGTTCTATTATGCTGGATATTGCTGACTCTAACAGCACCTTTCTAGGCAGGTGAAATTGGACCTAGAAAATGGTACAGAGAACTTTACGGAGGCCATAACGGAGATTAAAACACCTCATTACTGGGAGCGCTAGAGGTTTCTAAACCTGTATGCCCTGGAACGCAGGAGGGCGACAGATACATGATTATATTACACACTGAGAAAATCATAGAGGGACTAAGTTACCAATACTTGCACACGAAAATATCACTACGAAAGCAAAAGATTGGCAGACGATGCTCCATCCCAATGAAAAGCAGGTGTGTCATAGCACGTTAAGAGAACATACAATAGTTGTCAGGGGCCCGACCGAGATGTTCATACTGCCTTCAGGCCACACATAAGGGGGATTACCAACAGACCCCGGCAGTCTTCAAGCTGGCACTGGACAGCACCTAAAGTCAGGTCATGATCTCAGCCGGGCTGTGGCTGGACTTTCGTTTGCGTTCTGGCCGCAGCAACTAGCTGGTTGTTCAGGTGCTGTTCCACCAGGAGGTGGTCACAGACTGGGCCGCGAGGCGTGACCTCCCGAAAATCTCTCAGTTAAATCCAGGTATGCCTAGTCATGCCAATCATTATGTTATTTGTTTGCTGATGATATAATGATTCACACCACCGGTTCTCAATACCCATTAACATTCGTAAATCTGTCTAGCCTCGTGTCAGGACCTGGAGGGTCTGATAATCTTACTGATTAAACAATGATACTCAATAGGAGTACTCCTCGACAGAGAGGCGCGTCGTCAGTATCTGTCGCATGATGGGTCTCTTCTAGATATTTAAGCAGTTAAGGTATCTAGGCTTGAGGTTCACTACTTGACGGTTCGTAATCGAGGAAACACTTTGTCGGCCAATACAAAGGAAAGATAAGAGCACTTAGAGTTGTGGCTGGTTTCACCCCAGATATGGTGCTAATGTTAAAATAAAATTGTGAAATATGATGTATCTATGCTATATATTAGATCATTGGCTTGATTATGCTGCGCCACTACGTTTGAGTTGACTGGAAGCTTGGAGGGCTGGAAAAAAATGCAGAAACGAAGCAAATGAGGATCTTTTTAGGATGCCCTTCGGAACTGGCCAAAATTTTTATACTATTGCAAAAAAGAACTTGATATTCCAAGCATCAGTGATTGTGTTACTGAAGAAGGATTACTAATTGGGTTAATTTGCTCAGGCAAGCTCATTCAAACCCCGCTGCAAGAAGCCCTCCCCAAACTTTCCTCAGAAATGGTGACACTACTCAGATGGATTCGAAAAAAAAAAACTGGAACAAGACCCCGCATATCAGATACATGATCTATGTCATGTAAGCGCAACGCGGCACTTCTCGCTTCATGGAATTATACCCCATTCCAAAACTACCTTCCTCATTTCCCCCTCCTATCTATTCTAAAATCACAACAAAAACTTCGCGTTGAAGACAAATGAGGCCTTAAGATGTATTTATAACTTGTCCACAGCACACACTCTCGCAAATTATATACGCTGATTGTTCTGTTCCACATATCCATTGGTTGAAGCTGTCAGTGCTGCTGTTGTCGTTACCGAGTGATGGCTCTATAAAGAAAATTTGGAGCACGCATCCCATAATTGGGCTCTACCCTTCAGACAGAACGTTTGCATATCTCCTGCACTGGAAAGGCATCTATGTATCAAAGATTGACGTTAATTGTAACTGATTCTCTCACCCCCCCCTGATCATCCATAAAATGCTCTCAATCTCATTAAGCATAAATTGTGGCATGCTTGAGTCAGAGCAGACTCAGTATGGTAGGAGTGTGGACAGTGGCGTCAGAGTGCATGCTGTGGATTCCATATCACATTGGTCTTCAGATGCATGATATAACTGATAAATGGCTAAGCTGTATGTTTCTAAAGGGAGTAGACTTACAATCTTGGCTTGTCAGGTATTAGTTTGAGAAAATATACGAAAAAGACTTAACTGGAATTTTATGGACTTAAGGCTCAGGGAGAATTGACCACCAGTGAGACCATCTTTCATCACTCTATCAGGGAGGAGGGCACATGTCTTGTGCATCAACAAATAAGCAGGGAGCTCTTGGATGTCACTTTGCCGGTCCGGTGGGGTACAAGTAATTTTTTGGCAGGTTAAATGTCACACCACCAGAATGTAGACCAAACGAAATGCTAAAACTTTGCAGATGAATATTGTCACACCCTGGTCATTATGTACAGGGGTGTGATAAAATTAATGATTTAGAAACAAATCACTCAGAATTGTTCAAGAAATGGCAAGTATTTTATCACAGTGGTATACTTGCAGGACTTTCATGGAGAAGGGGCGGAGAGAAATACCTGACTGTGCTAGCTGTAAATAAAGCATTACCAATGTGTGAATGTGTGATGTGTGTTGTGTGTGTGTGTGTGTGTGTGCATTCACCTAGTTGACGATGATTGCAGGGGATTCGAGTCCAAGCTCCTGTGTTGTTTACAGGAGAGAGTTCCGGGGTCAACGGCCCCCGCGGCGGTCTGTGACCTGGCCTCCTGGTGGGTGGATCGAGCCTGATCACACCAGGCTGTCTGTGCTGGCTGCACGAAACTAACGTACCGAGCCCAGCCGGCTGATTAGGAATGACTTTAGGTGCTTGTCCAGTGCTTGTGTTGTGTGTGTGAGTGTGTGTGTGTGTGTGTGTGGTGTGTGTTGTGTTGTGACACAACAATCATAATTTGCACCCAATATATCATTACAGCTTGTGACGGGTGTGGAAGTGCGGAATTGCTCATTACACTATAATTTGTTTCATGATTGGAGCCATGTATAAACGTAACGTAACATTCTTTCAGTATTTCATTACCTTTGTAACCTTGTGAGTTCATTCACTTTTGTACCCTAGTTCAGCTATCAACATTTCGGAGGTCTGTCCCTGGACCCATACGTACTCTGTAATCCTGTAAATCCCTTTGTAATTGTCATGATGTGACCGACCTACCCGGGCGAGTCCATTACCTTTGTAATCTTGTGAGTTATTACCTTTGTAAAATTGTGTATTTCATTACATCTGTAATTGCTCAGCTATCAAAAATTTGGATGTCAGTCCCTGGACCAATTATGTACCTCTTTAATCTTTTGACTACGCCCAAGGATGGGTATGGGTGCATATTAAAACCATATTAAACTTAACTAAAAGTATCAAGAAAATAAAAAAACAGCTGGGTCACCATGATGGGCAGGCACTGTACACATGCTGGGCCAGGCACTGTCACCATGCTGGGCCAGGCACTGTCCACCATGCATGTTTCCAGGCATGTCACCATGCTGGGCAGGCACTGTACCATGCTGGGCCAGTCATGTCCCATTGCTGGGCCAGGCACTGTCACCATGCAGGGCCAGGCCCTGTCACCTATGCTGGGCCAGGCACTGTCACCATGTGGGCCAGGCACTGTCACCATGTGGGCCAGGCACTGTCACAATCCTGGGCCAGGCACTGTACCATGCTGGGCCAGGGCACTGTCACCATGCTGGGCCAGGCACCTGTCACCATGTGGCCAGGCAAGTCACCATGTGGGCAGGCCACTGTAACCATGCTGGGCCAGGCACTGTACCATGCTGGGGCCAGGCACTGTCACCATTGCTTGGGCAGGAACTGTCACATTGTGGGCCAGGCACTGTCATCCATGCTGGGCCAGGCACTTGTCACCATGCTGGGCCCAGGCCCCCAGGCACTGTCACCATGCAACTGGGCCAGGCACTGTTCCACCCATGCTGGGCCAGGCACTGTCACCATCTGGGGCCAGGCACTGTACCATTGCTTGGGCCAGCACTCTCCTCATGCTGAGGCCCAGGCATCTGTCCACATGCTGGGTCCAGGCTTGTCACCCATGCTGGGCAGGCACTGTCACCATATGGGCCAGGACTGTCACCCATGTTGGGACAGGGCACTGGTCACCATTCTGGCAAGCACGGTCACCATGCTGGGACAGGGCACTGTCACCATGCTGGGTCAGGCACTGTCACCCATTGATGGGCCAAGGCATGTCACCCCATGCTGGGACAGGCACTGTAACCAAGCTGTGGCAGGCACTGTCCCATGCTGGGAGAATGCACTGTCACCATGCTGGTGCCAGGCACTGTCACCATGCCTGGGCAAGGCACTGTCACCATGCTGGGGCCAGGCACTGTCACATGCTGGGGCCAGGCACTGTCACCATGCTGGGCGGCCAGGCACTGTCTCTTGCTGGAACAGGCACTGTCACCACTGCTGGGCCAGCCTGTCCACCATGCTGGGCCAGGCTCTGTAACTTGACTGGGCCAGGCTCTGTACCCCATGCTGGGGCCAGGCACTAGCTCCCCCCCCCACACCATGCTGGAGCACCGGCACTGTCACCATGAGTGGGACAAGGCACTGTCACAATGCTGGGCAAATCACTTGTCCCTTGTCGCGGCCTGGCACTGTCAAACCTTGCTAGGCAATGGCTACTGTCAACCATGCGGGGCCAGGCACTGTCTCCATGCTGGGCCAGGCAATGTCACCATGCTTGTTATTATTCCTTGCAGAAACATCGATCATGATGAAAATTATACCAGAGGTCTTGCCAGAAAGTTCAACTATTTTTTTGTTTAAGAATAACTTAATTTTTTCGGTTAATTTTTCATCATATATTCTTTTTTACCTCGAGATAGTCGAGAGTTGTAAGAGTGACCATTAGTTGTTGAAACTTCTCTCTATTCGTCGTCTCTCTCTTCCTATTCCTCGCTCTTTCTATCTCTCTCTCTCTCCTCATCTCTCCTCTCTCTTCTCTCTCTCTCTGTCTCTCTCTCTTCTCTATTATCACAGGGTTTGACAAGGATAAGGATCCCTAGCTTTATGGACAGCTATTCGACAGGTTATGGATCCTAAACTTTATTGAACAAGCTAAGAGCTTGGTTACAAAACAGTCTTTTGAAAGTATTTTTTATTGTTTTGAGAACATAAAGTAGGGTATAGGCTGAAGGTTGGAGCCATCTGTGGGCCAGCATTTCTTGATCAACGGACTTTATCTCGTTGACTCATTATGCTGTACGAATGTGTTCCCTACTCGAGAGCATCTGGGTATATAAAGGATTCAGATGGTAGTGATGTTCTGTGAGAGAGTACGGCAGAGTGAAGTTGCTGCTTTTTGCCCATTTTTCTGAATAAAAGCTTGTTTCACGCTGTCCTCAAGTGGTTCCAAGAGTGGTATTTTGACATTTGGCCTTTGTAATAACGTAGGCAAACCAATACCTTCTGTGTTTGAAGGCCTCTGCTGAATGACAGAATCTCATCCAGGATGGGTTCGGAAAAGAGATGAGGAAGTCTTGGCTTGTTCTCTAATCTGTCAAGCAATCGCAGATGAGGGGGGGGCAGGCAAACCAAGCATATGGAGCATACTCCTGGTTGTGAGTGATATTGAAGCCCATACAGAATCTTGCAACCACCTTACTGTCAAGCAGATGCGAGATTTGGCGAAGTGCCTGTAAGCTTCCTGGATATGCCTTGTTTTGCAAGATTACAAAACATGGTTCTTCATCGTAAGTTTGGAGTCAAATTTCACCCCAAGGATATGTAATCTTTTTCTCAATTCAATTCAATTCATTTCAAAAGTTTACTCTATATGGATACATTACTGAGTTTCCAGAATTTTTGTTTTTTGTGTGGTTTACATCGTAGCAGAAATAAGGAATACTGAGTGTACCATTCGATAAACCTAGCATGCTAAGGCATTCTCGGGCAGACTTAGTTACTATCTTAATTTTAAAAATTTTGCAATTTAATGAGGTACAGTTGGTTAAATTTATGGCAAAGTTAGTGACTAAATCTAGTTTGTGAGTTTAGCAATGTGAATGATTTTGTTTTTTGGCACAGTAACTTGTTTCAGTATTGGAGTATCACTGGTTTCATTATTTTAAGATTGAGATTAATATTTCTGTTTATGGTCAAATGGGTGAGTGAGTGTAAGTGTGAACCACCAGGTGGTATTCGTGTAGTTAGTTGACGGGGTGTATCAGGGAGATAAGATGTTTTCTAATGATAGTTTTGAAGGTGATGAATGTGTCTGCAGTTCTAGAGTTCTCAGGTAGGGTGTTCCAGATTTTAGGGCCTTTGACATACATTGAATTTTTGTAAAGGTTTAGTCGGACACGGAAAATGCCGTAGAGATGTTTGTGTCTGGTGTTATGCCTGTGGGTTCTGTCACAACTATCAAGAAAGCATTTTAGGTCAAGGTTGATATTGGAGTTTAAGGTCCTGTAGATGTTAAATATGTTAAATATGTTGAGAGCAGAGTTCCCAATATAAATCCTAACACCGTGATATTGTAGCCCCTCTGTTTTCTTATGTGCAAGAAGTTGATGGGGAAGTGATTTTTTAATATATAGAACACAAGAATTAGTAGATTTGAGATTATATGCAACAAATGATGGCAATTTAGGGGGTTGGGATTTTTCAGGGACTCTGCACTCTTGTAGACACACAATATCAATGGATTCAGTGGTTACTTTATGATGTAGGTTAGACAATCTTTTTCTAAGTGACGCAATATTCCAACTTAAAATGGATAGTTTATTCGAGTTTGGTTCCATTATAAAAGTCCAGGGATAGAATTCCATTTCTCAGCAAAATGAAAAAACTTAATAAATAACAAACAGACATAATCAATATCAATATCATCAGTATTATCCTTATCCATGAGTCTCCTAAGTGCACTTCCATTAGTGAGACCTCTTGGGAGTCTTTGTATACAGAGGTCACTGCGCTCTTTGTCTGTGAATGTGTGGAAGGTGACACTATCCCTCGCACTCACCTCTCCACTTTTATTACACTCATCACTATCATCACATGTATCACTTCCCTCATCATTATGACCAGTGATACATACACCATTATCAACAACCGGGTCATCTCCACACTCAGTATCTACCAATACATTACACTCATCAGGTTGACTATCATGATGGTCTTCACTGCCCTTATCATCTTCATTGTGATTGTACACACCACTATCAGATTCATCATTTTTGTAATTATTAACACCACTGCAATCATCAGTTTGTTCATCATCACCACACTCATTTTCATAATGGCTGACAATCTGTGGGTTGATGTACTCATTTGCAACCTCTGTAAGTTTTTCCTCGTGGTGCTCAAGTTATTGTTTCAAACACTATTGTTGCTTCTCCAGTACTGTTATGCGCAGCTGCATGTTGTGTACCACCCCAGCAAGACTAGCTTCATCTGGAGGTATGAAGCCCCCGGTCAGCTGATAGGTGGTGATGACAGCTGACTCACCAGCAGATGGTGTCAACCCAGCACTTTACATTTTAAAGATAAAAAATTCGTTGGGGATTTTAACCCCCGGAGGGTTAGCCCCCGGGATAACCCAAGAAATCATGCGTCATCGAGGACTGTCTAATTTTTTCCTTGGGGGCCCTTAACTTGTCCCCAGGATGCGACCCCCCCCAAGTCGACTAACCCCCGGGTACCTTTTTGTGCTAGTGAAAGGACACAGGTGAAAGGGAAAAACGTGTCAAATGTTTCCCCCCGCCGGGAATGGGAACCCCGGGCCCTCCGTGTGTGAAGGGGGAGTTTTAGCCACCAGGCCCCCGGGGCCTGGTGGCCTGGATACAGACTATCGTGCTCTGTTGATGACCCCCAAGGGGCTCGCTAAACCCAATTGTCTGAAATCAGGCATGGGTCGATTCAGACATGAAGTATCGGGTGGGGCCACTGCCTCTATCAATACATTCCTGCTCCCCACGAATGTGAGTTGACTACTGGGAACGTCACGATGAACGACACCAAGGAAGGTACAATATTGTTGTTTTGGGGATAGAAGTTAGGTTTTGGGAAAGGGCGTTCTGCTTGAAGGCGGGATAGGACAGAAGTTTGCTTTCCTGGGGCGGGGTGGGGGATTTGTTAGCCGCTGGATGACATCATGAGGGGTAAGGGGAGCAACCTATTATCTTCCAGTTGGGGAAAACGTGTGGCAGACTGAGTGAAGACCTGTTAGCAGGTATAGGTCAGCAATAAAATAATTGGGAAAAGGGGTGAGAACCCTCTCTATTCTTCATTCATTCTTTAAAGATTTGCCGGATTCCCGCCCGGGTCTTCTCCAGATGGTACCCGGCGGTGCCCCGGGGTGGGGGTCGATCGTTTTCTTATTCTTCTATTTCTCTCTTGGGCCCCCCGTTGGAGGTAATTCTTTTCATCTGCACTGATCCCCAATGGGGGTGCTTCTTTTTTCTCGCGGCGGGCACCAAGGCAAGGGTCTTCAGGCATTTGTAGCCCCGTTTTTGGGGGTGGGGCAGGGTTTTCTAGGTGATTCAGTTTTACCTAAAAGGGGTACAGGCTCCATTGGATTTTTTTTTTTTTTTTTTTTTTTAAGGGGGGGGGGGGGGGGAGAGGAGGTGGGGATAAAAGAAGGAAGAGGAGAGGTGATGATGGAGCGAGAGGCACTTGTATTGATTGGGGGGTCATCGGGTGGTGGGTGGGCAGCCAGGGGGGGATAGAGTTCCCAGGTCTTGGGGGTGGCGGGGTACACCACCCCGGGGCGCGGTTTCTGGGTTCGGCCCCGGGCGCCATTGGGAAGGGGTTCGTGGGAGTGGCCCCGCGCGGGACAGTCGAGGAGGTATGCCTAGTGGACCTGGGCCCATCTGGTTCAAGGGCAGCAGCGCTCCCCGCCCCCGCGGTCAATGAGTTTTCTGGCAGTAGGGTACCAAGTCGCAGCCGGGTGGACCCCAACCTGCAACTTCCTGTTAGCCCCGCATGCCGGCGGGGGCTCCCCACGGGTCCCCTTCATACCAGACCCGGTCCCGATTGCCGGCCCGGGTAGGGGGCGCTGGCGATCAGCCCCACGATCCCCCTGCCTTCGGCTGATAGCATGGTGGTCCTGGGGGCCTTTAAAGGGTTGCCGCTTCGCCGCTCGATCTCCCCACTTTCCCAGCGAGGCGATGGGGCCGGGTACCCAGTTGATGTTTTTGCTGCCCCTGCCCTTAAATGTTGCAGGTCTTCCGATGCAAAAAATTAGCCGATTTTCCCGGGGCCCCTGTGCATGACGGCCTGGTCGCCGCTCTGGATCCAATAATAGGGGGGGTCCCCGATGATCCAGGAGTGCGTGTTGCAGGCCCTCGGGAGGGCATGGAGTTCTCCCTGGAGAATTGTGCAGTGACTTGGAGACGCCATCCACCGCAAGGGCATGGTGCCCCCCGGCACCGTGCCCCCACCTCTGGCCGGGACCTCGGTGTAAATCGGGCACCCGGGGGCCTCTCTGCATCTCACGCAGCCCAGCTGCAGCACTTTTTGTGGAATACCTTGCAACGGGGGAGGTTTTGGGATGGGATCCCCATGCTTCTGGTGCCCAGGGGGGAGTACAGAGCCCCCGCCACACCCCGGGCACACCCCTTTTCGCTAAAAAGCCCATGGGGAGGATTTGTTGCACATCAGCCGCTACCACACCCAACCGCCGGGAGACTCCCGATCCCCCTGTTCCGTTAAAGGGAGGTTTTCGCAGTCCCCTCCCCGGGGGTTGTAGTACTTTCCCACCCCCTGGCTGCCACAAGGGGATTCTGTCGCTAGGGGCTGCAATTGACCTCTTTTCGGGGGCACGTGTTCGCCCACCTCGGCGCCCCCCCCAACTGACCGAGCTGCAGTATTTTGACGACGTTGAGTCTTCGAAGGTGCTTTGGGCGGCAGGGACAAGGAAAGGGCCCCCAAGTCGATGAAGAGGCACCCCCTGCACTAGAATAATGGAGAATGTCCGGCTCCCCTGACCGGGGCTGGCGAGGGCCCGCATGGCGGTGCCCCTTTGCGGGGGTCCCCCCTTGACGTACTCCGCCTGTTTTCCA
The DNA here is from genome assembly GCF_026875155.1 of Cherax quadricarinatus. Classification (NCBI taxonomy): domain Eukaryota; kingdom Metazoa; phylum Arthropoda; class Malacostraca; order Decapoda; family Parastacidae; genus Cherax; species Cherax quadricarinatus. The sequence goes on from NC_069409.1 coordinate 78,340,930, forward strand.
AAAGGGAGAGCCGTTGTCGAGTGCACCCCCAGGTCAGGTGTACTGACCCAGTCGGATTGATCCTAACCTGCATCTCCCCGGGAACATTGGCAGCAGATATGGCCTTGGTTTTTTTCTGCTGAACCTTGAGGCCGAGACACGGCAGGGGTGGAGAGGGGGTTTAAGGTCACGTTGGGTCTAGCATCAAACCCATCTCTGGGTGATGTAGGAAGATCACAGCGAGCTGAGCACTGGGGCCTAAAGAGAATGGCAGCTGCACAGCCTGATGGGGACTTTAAAGAGGGGGGGCTGGGGCCCCTCCCGCGGGGACCGTTTTCAAGGGCCTGAGGGTGGACACTTCCCCCGGGAAACGCACTGTGCACACCTGCCCTGCGGGGTATGAAGAGATCGGGCCCAAGGACCTTCCCTTCACCCCCTCCTCTAGGGGTCAGAGGGCTGGTGCGCTGGCAAGCTCAAAGGTTTCCGAGGTCCGGAAGAAACAATTTTGGGCCTTTTTGACCCAATCCTGAAAAGGGAGGGGGGTGATGCTCTCTGCTGTGCCCACTCCCGTGTGAAGCCGTAATGTGACGGGTTTTTCCGGGGCCAAGCTTCCCCCGTGCGCTCAAATCACCTCTCATTTTTGGAAGACAGCGGGTGAGAGAGATGGGCCTCATTTTCCGGGTCCCTGGGCTTGGGGATGGGCAGGATGAGGGCCTCCTTCCACGCAGGGGGGGTTTGTCCACCCTCCGGAGCAGTTTGCCTCCAAAGTGCATCTGTCCAAGGGGCCCGCCTTGCAATCATACTGTAGGTGATCCTTTGGGCGGGGTGGTTGTGGAGTCCTAGGGCGCCTTCACTCCCGGCCCTGAATCTACTGGGTGTGTCGGTTCGCAGCGCAGCCTGACCCTGGCAGCCCTGCCCGGGAGGGGAAGCCGGGAGGTTCGGCACTCTTGTGGCAGGTGTGCTTTTGCTCCCCTGGAAGTAAAGGGGTCGACCAGCCTCTCTGCTTCACCAGCCGGGTCAGGGACACGGGGTTTTCCCTCTGCTTTTCCCGGGGTAATACCTATTTTCCCCCAAATCTCAGACAGGTAGGGCAGGGGAAGGAAAGGAAACCCTTCGAACCACTTTGCCGGCGGACTCTGTGGGAGATGTGGCGACGTCCGCCCCCCTCCTCACACCAAGGGGTTCACAGTGGGGTTTGGCTGTGGGAGCCGCGGGCACTTTGACAGGGTGGTTCTGCTCCTTGACTTCTGTCGAGAACACCAGCCCCGCTTGATGGTATCCACCTTGGTAAGTGGGTGCCACCCAGCCCATTGGGGGACGGCACTTGGGGGTTTGGGGCAGCCGCATCAGGATGTCAGAGAGGGAGGTCGTCTCCACCATTGCTGTATGACATCCGGGAAGCAGCCAGTCCCCCTTCTTAAAAATTCCCGTGGAGGCGGTGTTTTGGGATGTGCTGGGGAGGCCACGTGGTGACGTCGCGAATGGTCGCTGGTGAGAAGTGGGTGGAGTTCCCCCTCACTCCAGCTGCGTCTCCGAGAGGGGAGGTACAACCAGTCGGTTCCCCCCGGGGGTGTGTGGCTCCCATTTTTGGGGGAGGACGACGTCAGGAAATCATCGAGCACAGCCGCAAGTGCCTGCCCGTCTCATTGGTATGGGAGACAGAGGGGAGAACTCATATGGGCGTTGATGCCCCCCCGCCACGAGCACGCCCTCGGGCGAAATGGAAGAGCTGCACCCTCCGAGGGCGAGAGTAAACCGTGTGCTCCGGGACACATTGTAAAAAACAGGGTCCAGATGGAGTTGCAGGTGACATTGCACCCCCACCCCTTCCCCCCATTGAAGGGTCAGTGACGATCGAGTGGGGATGAATTTTCCCCCATAAATTTCGTGCCCGGCGGGGGGCCCACCACCTGCAGGATGCAAGAACCCAGGTGGGGGCTGTGGGCGGGGGGGGCTTTGACAGGGTTTCTTGGGAAAAGAAACACATTATCTACCCGGGCGCCGCCTGGGTGCTAGGGGATTTTTGCTTTAACCACGATGTTTTCCCCTGAGAATTTTTTTGGGGGGACGGGCGACCCCTCGGCTCCATCTCCTCCGTTCGGGCCCTGGGCCTCCGAACACCCCTGCGTGTTTTTTACCCTTTCCTCGGGGGGGAAAACCTGGGGGGGGGGATCTTTCAGGGCTCTGAGTCGACCCTCTCCAGGAGAGCCATGCTGTACACGGTAGTCAGGGCCCCTTGCAGACCGCCTGTCCTTTATTGGGGATAAGGATAGCACCCTTACCACAACTTTTATTACGGTGACAATGTGAACCTGCGAGGTGCCCTCCCCTGGGGGACAGGGCTTCCTTGGCTGCCCTAGGTTTTGGCCCCCTCCCCATTGTTCTGCTGTGACCCGAGTCGCGAAAGGGCTCCGTTTTCTGTGCCATCGACGGGGGCCCCGGGCCCGTTTTTCCCGCTGCACTCGGGTGGGGCTGATCGGAAGGGAATCCCTTGCTGGGTCCTTTGGTTTCTGAGTGCCGGCTCCCTTTAGCAGGTCCCCGAGCCGGGGTTGTGTGTTCCTTTGTTCCGTTCTGCTCTTCGAACTTCCCATGCGGTTCCCCCTTTCGGTGCAACGGTCTCCCGTTCCCCCCCAGGTGGAACTCCTCTGTAGGGGTGGCTGCCGAGAGGGGCCTGTACTGACTCCCCGGATTGGCCCCGGGGGATAGTTTCCCCTGGGTTGGGGGGTGGAGAGGGGGGATTGGTCCGAGTCCCCCCCTGTTCGTTGGGTGTTTTACCGATTGGGGGGGCTTTTGCCGCAGGGGGCCCTCCGCTGTCGCACCCGTTTTTCCACCGCTGTACCGACAGGGCACCCTGGTTCCATGCGTGGTGTTTTTCCCGCAGTTGGGCAATGGGGTTGGGGCGTGGGGGCCTCGGGGGGGGGGGTTCTTGACAATCAATGCAATCCTTTGGAGCGTGCGCTTGCTGCAGACTCCACATTTTACAAGTTTTGGGGGTCCGCGATATGGTTTAAACCCCGGCAGTTGTAGCATTGATGGCCCCTTTTCATATGGGCCCATCTTTAACCCCCCCCACACCCCCATGCGATGTGGGATGGGAGGGGCCCCGGTGGTGGATCAACATTTCCGTGTTGGAAACTTGTTGGTCCCGGTGGTCACCCTCTCCTTACAATGTTGGTTGCATCGAGGAAGCTTGCTGGTATGGGTACAGGGACGTGGGGGCCCCAACCCCCCTTTTGCCTTTTCTTGAGCCAGGGCCCCTTCCCGGATTCTCTGAGCCCTTGCCTTCAGTCATCTAGTGTCCCGTCGCGCGCTTCGCCACGTTCTCCCCTGAGTGTGATTCGCAGCTGAGCTTGATGGAAGGGCCGGTCGCCCCAGGTTCTTACCAGTCGTAGTGAGGGAAATAACTTTTTGAAGGCCCCAGTTGGTTCCTTGCAGCACGGTTTTTGAGGTCTTGGCGCCCCTGTTCGAAACTCGTTCCTCTTTGCCCGTGGGCTTTGTCTGGGTTGGTTGTTCCCGGTGCCCTCTGCTGGAGGAGGGTCCTGGGGCACTTCCATGGGGCCCCCTATGTTTGGGGGGGGGTCCCCCTCGGGCCGGGTTGGGGTTTGGGCCCCGGCTGTCCTCATCGTCCCCCCGGCCCTCTGGGAAGCAGCTGGGGTCACTGAGGCCTTCTGTGGCATCGCCCCCGCAATAGGGTTTTCCTTGGGTTTTTTTACGTGGGCCCTTCCACTTCCTCCCGTGCCCGAAGTCGCGGCATGTGACATGGGGGTTTGCCCTTGGTTTCCCGAAGACGGGGCCCTACAGCCGCCCCCAACAGGGTCTACGTGTGCCACAGTTCCCCAAACCTATTTAAAAACGCGTGGGTTTTCAGTGGTTTTACAACAGTATCCGTCATACTGGGATCGTATTTTGAAACCTAGGTTTTAAATGATATTTTCCCAAAACACTGAGACCACAAACTCACAATTGCACGAATGGGGCGGCAATCAGGGGCTTGCTAAATAAAACAGCACCAGCACCCGGCACGTACCATGCCAAGCCCACTGGGGGGTCGCGCCACGCCACAGCACACGTACGAATCACACAATGCACGACAAACTTTTGCGAAAATAAAACAAAAATCACTGCAAAATTTTTGAAAGAAAAAACACTTAGACGAACGTTCCCCTGCGTAGCGATGGCGCGGGGGCAGCACGCACAACCCCCCGAATTAGTTGCCACGGTACCACGAAGACTGGCGTGCTTCGAAACTAACACGAAAAACGCCAACCACTGCACTGTCTTGAAAGAAAAGCACTTAGTCACAAAAATTTCCCGGAAAACCATCTAAATAACATGGACCTCCAGGGGAAACCCCCATTTGTGCGTGCTCTCACGAATCGTGGGGCCACGACAAGGCGCGAACCGTGCGAACTAACAAGTCGGGAGAAGGAGTCACTCTAAAACTGAGCCATCCCCTCTGAAAACCTCCAAACCTCCGTACCGTTCTAATTTGCTATATCCGAGGGGGCCGTGCAAACCACACCCCACCAGGTCAGGAGGAGTGCTCCATCCCCCCTCATAGGCATTTTGCCAAGGAGGGGGGGTTGGAAAAATGGTTGTCCAGGGGAATTTGGGTCCAAAATTTCGGCTGGACAATACGTAAGGAAAATGCGGGAACATTTATTGACAACTGGGCCGCTTAAGGGGGAAATGAATTATGCCCGGGATGGGGTTCACTTATCTAGGTTGGGGTGGGACACGGGAACTGCTGGAGGGAGCAGTTAGGACTTTAACGGGGAAAGTTAGTGGTATGGGTTTTGGCAGGAAAACATGAAGCCCAGTGTATAATATTACGATTTTTAGGGGAACTAGTAATAAAAAGAACGAGGTAATATTGAAAACCAGGGACCCGGTGAAAGGGCAGTAATGGTTTTGTAGAAAAAAAATGGCAGGGAAGGGGAAAGGAAAAGGGAGTCTTTCAATGTTTATTATGCTAATTGCCGTAGTCTGGGAAAAATGGGGCGAGTTGAGATTAGTTGCTAGTGCGTAACATTGATTTTTGCCTTAACTGAGTGGGTTTAATTAAAAAAATCGGGACAAGCCGGGAATTTCATATTCAGGTTTTTTAAAATTTTTCCAAGAAGATAGAAGTATTGGGGAAGGGGGGTGGGGGACATTGTATTCCGAGATCCTTTTGGTTCTAAAAAGGTATTAAGTTGAAAAACACATACAGGTCTGTTTGGGTAGAATTTTCAGAGGGGGGAAAACTGTTTTAGGAGTAATATACCCTCCCCCCCAAATTAGAAAAAGGCCAAAAACTTTGGGAGAAATTTTTAAGGCCCCCGGGACGATAAAATTTGTAAATTTTTGAGGGGTTTAACTTTTGTATGTTGATTGGAATTTCTTGAGGGAAAATTTTGAATCATACCTTCTTTGAAGATTTCAGGGTTTTTTTTGAAGCAGTTTGTGACAGAACCTACAGGGGAAATAACCTGCTTTACTTTGTTTGGAAAAAATGAAACCCTTGTTAATTTTTGAAATTTCAGAGGAACTGGGTGCTAGCGACCACAAATAAATTACATTTAGCATTGAATGGAAGTA
>NC_069409.1:78351488-78361451 GCF_026875155.1 Cherax quadricarinatus
ATTGTGAGGTCGATGGAACCACTTGCCGTGACCAGGGGTGGTTAAGTTTTCTCACATGTCTACACGGGGTGACTACGGTAAACAATATGGTTGTCTCCCAATGAGTTTACTTGTAAGCATGTAATGTTGAAGTAATCACCCCTAGAAAATTTTTCATATCTGCCCGCTGGTCCTTCCTGAACCGGATGCAATCAGTGAAAAAATTAATTGAATTAATTACTTAATAATTAAGTGACTGATTGAAGGAAGTGGGTGTAGGTTGCACAAGTTTAATCGATCGTGTGATGGATGATAATTAGCCCAATTAATTGCTAGCACATGGGTGGCTAGGATTTATACAAGAGTAAAGTGCAAGAATTACTCTTCTAAGGCGCCTACTTAAGTTGTATAATCAGTGATTAATAATTCTCTAACCATGACTGGATCTAATGGAGTTAATGTGGCTGACAAGTCCGTGAATTTTAGAGTAATGAAAGCATCATTACAGCTATTAAAAGCCATGTGACGAAGGCATTTGATTTAGTGAATCAAAGAACCGTGAACCTTAATGAATTAAAGTTATATTTAGATGTTTTAGAGAGTAGATTTGATTGGTACAAATTGTGGTTTAAAGTCTGAGAAAGAGATCTGCTGGAGAATTGTGCAGATGGAATGGAAATGAATGTTTTAATTAATCAACATTACGAATTGGAAGAAAAACTGTCTTGTAAAAGTAAGGCTTTGAATAAATTAAAGGGTGTAAGCCAAGCAGTTGGTCAACCTATTAATGCAAAGGGTGGGTTTGCCAAAACCTCCAGAGTACGGTCTGGAGGAAATCAGACTAGGTCGGCAGGAATTAATTGTTCAATTGCAGACCAGTCAGCCAAACAGTTCTAAGGATATAACACATAATGACTCTGAAGTATCTGTCAAGTCTCAAAAGGGAAAAATAATCCCAGTGTTAATAATCATAGTTAAGAGTTAAATAGGCACATATCAAGTCAGGAATCAGTAATAGTGGTTCCTCACATCAAGGTAAGAGGAATAAGTACCTCAGTAAGTGTAACCCAGTTAATAAGAGGTCAGGCAAGGAAAAGAGAGACTGCCTCTTCTGCCAGGGTACTCATTTCACTAAAAATTGTAATGCCTATAATTCATGGGATATTAAAGTGGAAAGAATGAAAGAACTTGACAGATTTATCAGATGTCTAGACAATCATAATGTAAAGGATTGTCATACCAAATTGAACAGTTGCTATCACTGCAACAAGGGAAGGCACCATACAGTTATGTGCAGGGTTGTATGTGATTCTTATAATAATGGTGACAATAATGATAATGTTAATAACCCTGACACTACAGTGACTGATGTAAAGGTTGCAGCTAATGGCAATAATGATGGCCTAGCTGAGGTAGCCTTGCCGGCGTTGGATGTAATAATTCAGGATAAAGGGCATAAATCCAAAAGCATGCGGCGTCACTCTCCTCAACACTGGTACGGGCCATGTAATATATGGCAGACTACCGCCTAGTAATAATGACTAGAAGTAGTGAATACAGTCATGGTGTCTTGCTCATAAAAGGTCAACCCAGTACAAGTATTCTTCTGATGTTGAACCAGTCTAATTTGTGGGAGCTGGACAGCATAGGGATTAATAAAAATGAGGAAAGTCCAAATGATTCCTTTACTCAGGAACAATACCTGAAGGATGTTAAATTTGAATCTGGACATTACTGGGTGCAACTTCCGTGGAAGCTCAACCGTCCAGAATTATCTACTAATTATAGGATGCGTATGGACAGTTAAAGAGCCCAGCTCTGCGAACTGAGCAAGACACCAAAATTGTTGACTGCTTATAATGATATAATTAATAAACAGTTAAATAATAAATTCTTCTTACTTCAGGCGATGATAAATGCACACCTTAAGTGCACAGGTGGTCCACTGAACGAAGTGATTGGGTAAATAATCTTTTTTTTTTTTTTTATTATCACACCGGCCGATTCCCACCAAGGCAGGGTGGCCCGAAAAAGTAAAACTTTCACCATGATTCACTTCATCACTGTCTTGCCAGAAGGGTGCTTTACACTACAGTTTTTAAACTGCAACATTAACACCCCTCCTTCAGAGTGCAGGCACTGTACTTCCCATCTCCAGGACTCAAGTCCGGCCTGCCGGTTTCCCTGAATCCCTTCATAAATGTTACTTTGCTCACACTCCAACAGCATGTCAAGTATTAAAAAACCATTTGTCTCCATTCACTCCTATCAAAACACGCTCACGCATGGCCCGCTGGAAGTCCAAGCCCCTCGCACAACAAAACCTCCTTTACCCCTCCCTCCAAACCCCTTTCCCAGGGCCGACCCCTACCCCGCCTTCCTTCCACTACAGACTGATACACTCTTGAAGTCATTCTGTTTCGCTCCATTCTCTCTACATGTCCGAACCACCTCAACAACCCTTCCTCAGCCCTCTGGACAACAGTTTTGGTAATCCCGCACCTCCTCCTAACTTCCAAACTACGAATTCTCTGCATTATATTCACACCACACATTGCCCTCAAGACATGACATCTCCACTGCCTCCAGCCTTCTCCTTGCTGCAACATTCATCACCCACGCTTCACACCCATATAAGAGCGTTGGTAAAACTATACTCTCATACATTCCCCTCTTTGCCTCCAAGGACAAAGTTCTTTGTCTCCACGACTCCTAAGTGCACCACTCACTCTTTTTCCCCCATCAATTCTATGATTCACCTCATCTTTCATAGACCCATCCGCTGACACGTCCACTCCCAAATATCTGAATACGTTCACCTCCTCCATACTCTCTCCCTCAATCTGATATTCAATCTTTCATCACCTAATCTTTTTGTTATCCTCATAACCTACTCTTTCCTGTATTCACCTTTAATTTTCTTCTTTTGCACACCCTACCAAATTCATCCACCAATCTCGCAACTTCTCTTCAGGAATCTCCCCAAAAGCACAGTGTCATCAGCAAAGAGCAGCTGTGACAACTCCCACTTTGTGTTTTGGGGGTCTTTATTTTTTTAACTCCACGCCTCTTGCCAAGACCCCCGCATTTACTTCTCTTAAACCCCATCTATTAAATATATTAAACAACCACGGTGACATCACACAATCCTTGTCTAAGGCCTACTTTTACTGGGAAAAAATTTCCCCCTTTCCTACATACTCTAACTTGACCTCACTATCCTCGTAAAAACTCTTCACTGCTTTCAGTAACCTACCTCCTAACACCATACACTTGCAACATCTGCCACATTGCCCCCCTATCCACCCTGTCATACCCCTTTTTCCAAATCCATAAATGCCACAAAGACCTCTTTAGCCTTATCTAAATACTGTTCACTTATATGTTTCACTGTAAACACCTGGTCCACACACCCCCTACCTTTCCTAAAGCCTCCTTGTTCATCTGCTATCCTATTCTCCGTCTTACTCTTAATTCTTTCATTATAACTCTACCATACACTTTACCGGTACACTCAACAGACTTATCCCCCTATAATTTTTGCACTCTCTTTTATCCCCTTTGCCTTTTACAAAGGAACTATGCATGCTCTCTGCCAACCCTAGGTACCTTACCCTCTTCCATACATTTTATTAAATAATTGCACCAACCACTCCAAAACTATATCCCCACCTGCTTTTAACATTTCTATCTTTATCCCCCAATCCGGCTGCCTTACCGCCTTTCATTTTACCTACTGCCTCACGAACTTCCCCACACCCCAACAAAATATCTTATGTGGACAATTTCCGGTGTGACGTCAACTGAAGAGGAACTAATGAGGATATGTGAAGGGGTTAATGAAATAATGCCGTAATGTGCTGGGGCTGATTGGGGTACTGAGAGAAAACTTGTTATGTTAAAGTCTCATAATTCCAGTATGCCCAATAAATTAATCCCGGGAGCATAGCTTATGCCCCTGAGAGAATGGAACACTAATTAGGGCCCCTTTTGAGGGATCAATAAATATGGATGGCCATGGGTTGGTGCCTATATGCAGTAATGTGCTGGGCTGTTTGGGATACTGAGAGAGAATTGTTATTGTTAAAGTCTCATAATTCCAGTGTGCCCAATAAATTAATCCAGGGAGCATAGGCTTATGCCCCTGAGAGAATGGAACACTAATTAGTCCATTTTGAGGGATCAATAAATATGGGTGGCCATGGGGTTGGTGCCTATATGCATTTAATGTGCTGAGGCTGACTTGGGATACTGAAAGAGACTTGTTATTGTTAAAGTCTCATAATTCCAGTATGCCCAACAAATTAGCCCCGAGAGCATAGACTTAGTGTCACACCTTACAATAAGAGGGAAATTGTTAATACCAGAAGCATGGAGGCTTGAGTGTGCTTTGGATGGAGCCCTACCTGAGGAGTTAACAGGTGGAAAGAATTAATGGGTGATTATGTAAATACCAATGTTGGAGTTCCCAAGCCAGGTGGCCAGTGAAGATGGGAAAATTGTACTCCACATTATGTAAGTCGTCTAGCAACGACCTCCGCCCGGCCGCAGTGTGGAAAATTTTTGATTTTCCGAAGCTATAGCGCCTAATAGGTGTTTAATGTGTCGATATGAGTCAAAAATGTATTTGACAATAGGATAGAACCAAGAGTTCCCTTTCATCCGTGGACTGCTTGCAGAGGCAAAGGCAATGTTCGCGGCTTTCACTGAGACCCACATAAAGGATCACTTGGACAACGAAATATGGATCCCACGTTACAACCTATACAGATGTGACAGAGTGAACAGGCAAAAGGGGGGGTTGGTCTGTACATTGCAGAGTCACTTGTTTGCACAGAACTGCTAAATGCCTCAAATGATGTAGTGGAAGTTTTAGCAGTAAAGGTCGAGAACCTAAACCTAGTCATTGTGGTAGTCTACAAGCCTCCGGATGCAACATCCCAGCAATTCCAGGAACAGCTGTTAAAAATTGACCACTGTCTGGAAAATCTTCCAGCTCCTGCACCCAACATCTTGCTCCTGGGGATTTCAACTTAAGGCACCTAAAATGGAGGAATATAGCAAATAATATTGTTGCAGTAATAACACCAGGAGGCAGCTCTGATGAAAACTCACACTCAAGCGAGCTTTTAAATCTGCACAAAATTCAATTTAAACCAGCAAATAAAAAGAGCCTATAGACTGGAGAATACACTAGACCTCATCTTCACTAACAATGATGATCTGATAAGAAATGTCACCATATCAAAAACAATATACTCAGATCACAACATAATTGAGGTTCAGTCATGTATGCGCGGAGCCCCAGACCGACATAATGAGATTAGTCACGAGGGAGCATTCACCAAATTCAACTTCAATAACAAAAACATGAAGTGGGACCAAGTAACCAAGTCCTAACAGATATAAGCTGGGAAGATATACTAAGCAACACAGACCCCAACTTATGCCTAGAACAGATTAACTCGGTGGCACTCGATGTATGCACAAGGCTTATTCCTCTAAGAAAAAGGAGGAGTAGATGTAAAATAGAAAAGGAGACAGGCGCTCCCTTTACCGGCGACGGAAAAGAATAACAGAGCGGCTAAAAGAGGTCAATATATCTAAAATGCGTAGGGAGGCACTGGTCAGAGAAAATAGCAAGCATCGAACTTAAGCTAAAAAAATCCTTTAGGAGTCAGGAATCAGGGGAAGAACTAAAAGCCATAAATGAAATCGAAAGAAACCCAAAGTATTTCTTCTCCTATGCCAAATCAAAATCGAGAAACAACGTCCAGTATTGGGCCCCTACTTAAACAAGATGGGTCCTACACAGATGACAGCAAGGAAATGAGTGAGTACTCAGTCCCAATATGACTCAGTTTTTAGCAAGCCGCTAACCAGACTGAGAGTCGATGATCAAAATGAATTTTTTATGAGAGAGCCGCAAAACTTGATTAACACAAGCCTATCCGATGTTATCTTGACGCCAAATGACTTCGAACAGGCGATAAATGACATGCCCATGCACTCTGTCCCTGGGCCAGACTCATGGAACTCTGTGTTCATCAAGAACTGCACGAAGCTCCTATCACGAGCCTTTTCCATCCTATGGAGAGGGAGCATGGACACGGGGGTCGTCCCACAGTTACTAAAAACAACAGACATAGCCCCACTCCACAAAGAGACCAGTAAAGCAACAGCAAAGAACTACATCCTATATCATAAAAATCTTTGAAAGGGTCCTAAGAAGCAAGATCACCACCCATCTAGAAACCCATCAGTTACACAACCCAGGGCAACATGGGTTTAGAACAGGTCGCTCCTGTCTGTCTCAACTACTGGATCACTACGACAAGGTCCTAAATGCACTAGAAGACAAAAAGAATGCAGATGTAATATATACAGACTTTGCAAAAGCCTTCGACAAGTGTGACCATGGCGTAATAGCGCACAAAATGCGTGCTAAAGGAATAACAGGAAAAGTCGGTCTATGGATCTATAATTTCCTCACTAACAGAACACAGAGAGTAGTCGTCAACAGAGAGAAGTCCGAGGCAGCTACGGTGAGAAGCTCTGATCCACAAGGCACAGTACTCGCTTCCATCTTGTTCCTCATCCTCATATCCGACATAGACAAGGATGTCAGCCACAGCAATGGAAGACACTGTCATGCAGATTCGGGTGTCATCTGCAAAGGAAGACACGGTGCTGTGGCTGACATCCTTGTCTATGTCGGATATGAGGATGAGGAACAAGATGGGAGCGAGTACTGTGCCTTGTGGAACAGAGCTTTTCACCGTAGCTGCCTCGGACTTTACTCTGTTGACGACTACTCTCTGTGTTCTGTTAGTGAGGAAATTATAGATCCATCGACCGACTTTTCCTGTTATTCCTTTAGCACGCATTTTGTGCGCTATTATGCCATGGTCACACTTGTCGAAGGCTTTTGCAAAGTCTGTATATATTACATCTGCATTCTTTTTGTCTTCAAGTGCATTTAGGACCTTGTCGTAGTGATCCAATAGTTGAGACAGACAAGAGTGACCTGTTCTAAACCCATGTTGCCCTGGGTTGTGTAACTGATGGGTTTCTAGATGGGTGGTGATCTTGCTTCTTAGGACCCTTTCAAAGATTTTTATGATATGGGATGTTAGTGCTATAGCTCTGTAGTTCTTTGCTGTTGCTTTACTGCCCCCTTTGTGGAGTGGGACTATGTCTGTTGTTTTTAGTAACTGTGGGACGACCCCTGTGTCCATGCTCCCTCTTCATAGGATGGAAAAGGCTCGTGATAGGGGCTTCTTGCAGTTCTTGATGAACACAGAGTTCCATGAGTCTGGCCCTGGGGCAGAGTGCATGGGCATGTCATTTATCGCCTGTTCGAAGTCATTTGGCGTCAGGATAACATCGGATAGGCTTGTGTTAATCAAATTTTGTGGCTCTCTCATAAAAAATTCATTTTGATCTTCGACTCTCAGTCTGTTTAGCGGCTTGCTAAAAACTGAGTCATATTGGGACTTAAGTAGCTCACTCATTTCCTTGCTGTCATCTGTGTAGGACCCATCTTGTTTAAGTAGGGGCCCAATACTGGACGTTGTTGTCAATTTTGACTTGGCATAGGAGAAGAAATACTTTGGGTTTCTTTCGATTTCATTTATGGCTTTTAGTTCTTCCCGCGATTCCTGACTCCTAAAGGATTCTTTTAGCTTAAGTTCAATGCTTGCTATTTCTCTGACCAGTGTCTCCCTACGCATTTCAGATATATTGACCTCTTTTAGCCGCTTTGTTATTCTTTTCCGTCGCCTGTTAAGGGAGCGCCTGTCTCTTTCTGTTTTACATCTACTCCACCTTTTTCTTAGAGGAATAAGCCTTGTGCATACATCGAGTGCCACCGAGTTAATCTGTTCTAGGCATAAGTTGGGGTCTGTGTTGCTTAGTATATCTTCCCAGCTTATATCGGTTAGGACTTGGTTTACTTGGTCCCACTTTATGTTTTTGTTATTGAAGTTGAATTTGGTGAATGCTCCCTCGTGACTAATCTCATTATGTCGGTCTGGGGCTGCGCGCATACATGACTGAACCTCAATTATGTTGTGATCTGAGTATATTGTTTTTGATATGGTGACATTTCTTATCAGATCATCATTGTTAGTGAAGATGAGGTCTAGTGTATTCTCCAATCTAGTAGGCTCTATTATTTGCTGGTTTAAATTGAATTTTGTGCAGATTTAAAAGCTCGCGTGAGTGTGAGTTTTCATCAGAGCTGCCTCCTGGTGTTATTACTGCAACAATATTATCTGCTATATTCCTCCATTTTAGGTGCCTTAAGTTGAAATCCCCCAGGAGCATGATGTTGGGTGCAGGAACTGGAAGGTTTTCCAGACAGTGGTCAATTTTTAACAGCTGTTCCTGGAATTGCTGGGATGTTGCATCCGGAGGCTTGTAGACTACCACAATGACTAGGTTTTGGTTCTCGACCTTTACTGCTAAAACTTCCACTACATCATTTGAGGCATTTAGCAGTTCTGTGCAAACAAGTGACTCTGCAATGTACAGGCCAACCCCCCCCTTTTGCCTGTTCACTCTGTCACATCTGTATAGGTTGTAACCTGGGATCCATATTTCATTGTCCAAGTGATCCTTTATGTGGGTCTCAGTGAAAGCCGCGAACATTGCCTTTGCCTCTGCAAGCAGTCCACGGATGAAAGGTATTTTGTTGTTTGTTGCTGGCTTTAGACCCTGTATATTTGCAAAGAAGAATGTTATCGGACTGGTGGTATTGTTGGTACTGGGGGGGGATTTTTTTTCCGGCATTAGTATCTTTATCTGTTGGTTTGGAGTGGAGGCCATCGACTGTGGTTCCACTCCAGGAATGACTGGATTTGGTGTACGATTTCTGCCATTTCCTGCCAGTTTTTTTTTCCTTCCTGGCATTAAAAAACCTCTCTCTCTTGTGTGGCTGTGGCTACCCAGGTTTTCCCATGGCCTGGAAGTTTTGTATCTTTTTGTCCCCTTTAGATGGTATGCCTGGCAATTTAAGTTATAGCAGTCTTTCCTGTACTGAAGAGGTACACAGTTCAGGGTGAAAAAGCTTACAGGAAGGGAGTTTGCATTTTCCTGTTGTCATATGGGCATGGCATTTTCTAGGGTGGTCATAGTTGCACGTCCCATGTTTTTCCAGATTTCCCATGCCAGCAGATACTGAGTGCATAGTATGTGCACAGGCTTGGTTTCCGTTTGCCTTGGGTTTCTGTGACTGTATTCCCTGTTGGTGCATTCAAATCAATTCAATTCAATTCAAAGTTTATTCTCTATAAGGATTACAATGCTGAGTTTACAGAAATTTGGTTATTGTTTGGTTTACATGTAGTAAAATTGTGATTACAGAGTGTACCACTAGAACGCTTAGCATGGCTAGGCATTTCGGGCAGACTTAGTTTTATTCTTAATTGTAAAATATTACAAATTATGAGGTAAGTTGGTATTATGGCTAAGTGACTAAATACTAGTTTGTGAGTTTAGCAATGTGAATGCATTTGTTTTGGCACAGTATATAGTTTCAGTATTGGAGTATCACAGGATTCATTATTTTAAGACTGAGATTAATATTTCTGTTTATGGTCAAATGAATGAGCGAGTGTGAACCACCAGGTGGTATTCGTGTAGTTAGTTGACGAGTGTCAGGGGCCCGAGACTGTTCAACTGCCTCCCAGCACACATAAGGGGGATTACCAACAGACCCCTGGCAGTCTTCAAGCTGGCACTGGACAAGCACCTAAAGTCAGTTCCGTATCAGCCGGGCTGTGGCTCATACGTTGGTTTGCGTGCAGCCAGCAGCAACAGCCTGGTTGATCAGGCTCTGACCACCAGGAGGCCTGAGTCAAGAACCGGCCGGGGGCGTTGACCCCGGAAATCTCTCCAGTAAACTCCAGGAAACAATAATAAGTAAGTTTTGCAGGAAAAAAAATTTTTGGGGAACCAACAAAACCTCCCTTTACTTTTTAG
>NC_069410.1:0-116517 GCF_026875155.1 Cherax quadricarinatus
ATTTTTTTCTTATGTAAGCCTAATTCCTACCATGCTTTTTTATGAAGGGCGTGTTTGAGAAAGGGGTTTTTGGGGAATCAAAATATTTTTTTTCCCATTGAAAATTTAAAAATTTTGTCTAAAAAACATGGCGGCATGAACCACCAGGTAATTTCCATTAAAGCAAGCCTGTCATGCAGAAATCATAAGTAAACTTACCAGCTTATTTAGATACGGTATCCCCAGAAAGGTAACACTTTTTGTGTTCAAGACTCTCTTCAGCTCAACCTCAAACTTTCAACGATGAGCTATCTTAGCAAAATGAAACCTTGGAATTTTATCGGGCAGAAAAGAACTCAAAATTATTAATTTAAGAACCCTCTGTTTGGAGTGGTATTAATATAGTTTGCCTTCTGTAGCAATAACTATAGGAGCTGCACTGTACCCATCCTGTGTACACATCATGTACTTCCTAGTCTCCAAAATTAAGAGCAAGACTTTTTTTTCTTTTTTAAATCTCCCAGATATCTTAATCACTTCTAATTTGACATGTAAAACCTTAACCCTTTGACTGTTTTGGTCGTATATATACGTCTTACGAGCCAGTGTTTCTGACGTATATATACTCGATAATTCTAGCGGCTTCAAATCAAGCGGAAGAAAGCTGGTAGGCCTACATGTGAGAGAATGGGTCTGTGTGGTCAGTGTGCACCACATAAAAAAATCCTGCAGCACACAGTGCGTAATGAGAAAAAAAAACTGATCGTTTTTTTGGATTAAAACGCCGACTTTGAGGTTTATTTTTGTATAGTATTTATCGATGTATTTGCGTTTTCATGGTCTTAGGTGATAAAATGGAAAACATATTTCAGAAATAGAGATGATTTTCATTACTTTGACGATGAAAACGACCTTGAAACTGAGCTCAAAGTAGCGGAAATGTTCGATTTTTACCAATGTTCGGGAGTAAACAAATCACACCACACGCCAATACACGTAAAACTGGGGAGTCTAATATTCTTTCACTAGTGCACTGATATTATTTATACCATTTTTACAATAATGCAGTGTTGCATAACAGTAAATTTTGCATTTTTTTGTATGAATAAAAAATCAAAATAGAAAGCAATAATATAAGAGGGGCCTAGAGATGTGACTAATGAACAGAGGATATGTTATTTTAGTGCCAAGAATGTCTACCTTGTTTATTCTGGACCCTATTTTGAAATTGGCATCTTTTTTAATTTGTGTGAAATTGGCCAAATTGCCAATTTCTGACCACAATATTGGGTAGTCCAAATTTGTAAATGGGCGGTTTCTTGTACTCAACTGATAGATAAAATGGAGTTCTAAAGAAATAGCTATGAGTTTGGTCAACTGGAAAAACGGAATTGGCTGAAAATAGGGCTCAAAGTCGGCGAAATCGCCGATATGCATATGTCGCCGAGACCGCTAAATTTGCGGGAGTGTAATTCCATGAGTTTTTGACCAAATTTCGAACTTTTGGTGTCATTACCATCGGGAAAAGATTCTCTATCATTTCATAAGAAAAAATATTTTTTTTTTTTCAAAAATTTAGCGACAATGACAGTTTCAGAAAGGGGCCTGAAACAGTCAAAGGGTTAAGGGAAACTCTACCAAACATATACTATTAAGAGTATAGGTCAATGTTTTAAGACCAAATTTTTAAGCAAAATGTAAGGGGTCAACCTATTTATGAGTAATACATCTGAGAGGTTGAATTCCTTACATATTGAAGGTCTACGGCATACTAGATTCCTGTTTCTTTGGTGCATCAAGGGCAAAACCTCTAACCATATTACACCTGAATTTTTTTTTCTTTTTTTTTTTTCAAGAAGTCGGCCGTCTCCCACTGAGGCAGGGTGACCCAAAAAGAAAATACTACTTTCATCATTCAACACTTTCACCTCACTCATACATAATCACTGTCTTTGCAAAGGCACCCAGATACAACAGTTTAGAAGCATATATAGAAATATTTAACATATCCCTCCAAACTGCCAATATCCCAAGCCCCTCCTTTAAGGTGCAGACATTATACTTCCCATTTCCAGTACTCAAGCCCGGCTATATAAAAATCACTGGTTTCCCTGAATCCCTTCACTAAATATTACCCTGCTCACACTCCAACAGCTCGTCAGGTCCCAAAAACCATTTGTCTCCATTCACTCCTTTCTAACAACACACGCTTGCTGGAAGTCCAAGCCCCTCGCGCACAATACCTCCTTTACCCCATCCCTCCAACCTTTTCGAGGACGACCCCTACCCAGCCTTCCTTCCCCTACAGATTTATACGCTCTCCAAGTCATTCTACTTTGATCCATTCTCTCTAAATGACCAAACCACCCCAACAACCCCTCTTCAGCCCTCTGACTAATACTTTTATTAACTCCACACCTTCTCCTAATTTCCACATTCCAAATTCTCTGCATAATATTTACACCACACATTGCCCTTAGACAGGACATCTCCACTGCCTTCAGCCGCCTCCTCGCTGCAGCATTTACAACCCAAGCTTCACACCCATATAAGAGTGTTGGTACCACTATACTTTCATACACTCCCTTGTCTCCATGGATAATATTTTTTGCCTCCACAAATACCTCAATGCACCACTCACCTTTTTTCCTTCATCAATTTTATGATTAACTTCATCCCTCAAACCCATCCACTGACATGTCAACTCCCAAGTATCTGAAAATATTCACTCTTCCATACTCCCTCTCTCCAATGTGATATCCAATTTTTCTTTATCTAAATTGTTTGATACCCTCATCACCTTACTCTTATCTATGTTCACTTTCAACTTTCTACCTTAACACACCCTCCCAAACTCATCCACTAACTTTTGCAACTTTTCTTTAGAATCTCCCATAAGCACAGTATCATCAGCAAAAAGTAACTGTCACTTCCCATTTTGTATTTGATTCCCCATAATTTAATCCCACCCCTCTCCCCAACACCCTAGCATTTACTTCTTTCACAACCCCATCTATAAATATACAAAAATTTTTATACCTATTATCATAATTATAATAAAAAAAAAGCCAAGCCTGTAAGGGTCAATATGTGCAGAGGTGGTTCATATTGCAAGGGTAGGGGTTATCAAATGTGTAAAATTTGTATCATAGTAAATGCAACAGGCAAGTTTGGAAAAAAAAAGTAAAGTCTTGAGTCAGAAGGGAGCAGTGAAGATGTCAGAAGTGAATTCTGCATGCTCTCTGGTGAACAGGACAATCTATTAATACAGTAGTACCTCAGTACTCGAACTTAATTCGTTCCAGAAGGCTGTTCGAGTACCAAACAAATTTTTCCCATAAGAAATAATGTAAATTAGATTAATCCATTTCATATCCTTCACTGACCCACTCAATAAAAAATTGCCTAGTTACCCAAGCTTTACTGTTAGCCCTCCATATCACATTTAATTTACTTTTCATAACATTTTTTTTTTTAAGAAAAAACCCAGTTCTGAGTGATACACAAGCAAAGGCTTCACTTTTAAATCACCACTTGCATGCCCACACAACAAAATAGTGAGTACTTCATTGGCTTGTGTCCTGGCAATGACTTCGAGTGATATAGGTTCTGTTTGGCATTTTTTCCAAAACAAACCTGTCTCATCACAACTAAACACTTGTTGGGGAATACAACCCTCAGCCTCTACAGTCACTAAACTCAATGACCTATTTCTTGACATCTTTGCCAGAACTAGCAGCCTCCTCATACCTCACTACACAATGTAAGCCACTTCTCTTAAATTTCTCAAACCACCCATGACTGGCTTTGAACATTTCTCTACTTGTATCAGCACTCATTCCAGGAGCGTTTTTCAAGAGATCGGAGTGCAGACATTTTGCTTTTTCATTGTGTTTGGTTGAGTGCCAAGCAAATAGTCAACTACCGAGCGATTTCTTTTACTGAACAAAGCGTTCGAGTTGGGAGCTGTTTGAATACCAAGGTACTGCTGTACAGTACATGGTTAATTGTTAAAACTACTTGGAGTCCTAAGAGAGGCCAGGTTTTCTGTCCGTATGGTATCCATGTCCAAGTCATGTGTAGCCAAAAGAGAAGGTATCCATATGCCTAATTGCGGTTGGATGGTAGGAAGAGATGCAAGGTATTCGTCTCTGTAGGCAGACTTGGGTAACAGCCTTGTTATGTCAAACTTCTTTCAGACACCGGATTACACCTTCCCAATAAATAAAACTTAGGTATTGGTATACAATACCAATACCAAAATATATTGATTACATTCCTATAGAAAACTGAGGAACTGGCAAAAATAAAGGGAGCAAGTTTTATTGTAGGTAAGTCATGAAGAGGGGCAGTCACAATTTGACGTGCTGTTTTCATAGGCGAGATACACTACTTTTGACATGCAATATTTCGCTCAGTATTTTAGCAGATTGTGCGGGTTTTTGGTTTTGAGCTCCTCACAGGCAAGCACTGAACTTGTTACGTGGGCCCAATTTATTGTTATGGAACATCAGTTTGGCAACTGGCTAGGTACTTTTTCTGTCTGCAGGTAGGGCAGATCTATGTGTCGACTCAGGTGAGTGGAGGTTTCCGAAATTCTAATTTTTTATTACAAAACGTCTGTCAAATTTTGGTGGGAAACCCATGTGGGGATAGAAAACTTTTTTTTGGCATGAATAAAGGGTGGAGTGTGTGGGGACATTAGATTATCCTTTGGGCCCTGCTAGTTTATTTTAAAGAATGC
Source organism: Cherax quadricarinatus (assembly GCF_026875155.1). Lineage (NCBI taxonomy): Eukaryota > Metazoa > Arthropoda > Malacostraca > Decapoda > Parastacidae > Cherax > Cherax quadricarinatus. Next base: position 4,724 of record NC_069410.1, read on the forward strand.
ATAAATTTTGAAAGGGTTAAATTTTAGATTTTTTGGTTGACATGGTCAAGATTTCTTATACTGCATGCATCGGATTCCTTGTATCCCCTAAAAATTGTGTCCATTGGTGCACTGGAAAGTTTTTCCGAGTGGGGAGGTTTTTTTTTTTTCAAAAGTGCTCCCAAAGGTGTGTTATGCATACTAAATCAGTACCACTTGCAAGGTAAACAAGTTGTGCTCTTTGGTATGCAGATCTGTGAATCATTGTTGGACCCCAGTTCCATAGAAAAAGGTCAGTAGAGGTCAGATACCAGAGCATAGATGAACCCCAGTCCCGGTTGAGCAGAAGATATTCCCCAAAGAGAGATTACTGGTTTTAAAGGCAGAAGGGGGATGGGGAGGGGGAGGGCCATGTTTCTACCTTTTTTTCCTATTTCAGCTAAATTGTTTTGCATCAGACTTTGTCCCCCTTAAAGTCCCTACAAAAAGAAATGCTTGATTAAAATTTTATGGGTGAAGCACAAATCAAGGGGGTTGAAGCCAGGGGGAAAATAGGAGAAAATCTTTCGATTAAAGAGGATAGCCCCAAATTATTACCCTCTGTGCCCTGTATTGTTTGTAATGGCTTGTAAAGCCCTGGAGAGTGAAACTTTTTGCCCAATTAAATGTCATTAGTTGCACTTGTGTCCTTTTACTTTAATATTGTCGGTAATTCTACCAACTTTATTACATAAATCCAATTATTGAATCAGATTTTTCACTAGATCAAAGACCTTTTTTAAAAGGAGGAAACATTAAAAATCCCAAAGATTTGTCACCCTTGCCTATCGTAAAAAGCTAGCTAATCTATTAAAATTTTTTATTTGTATTTTTGTTATAATTCATTTTATTTTCCATCTGTCTCAAAAAAGTAAAATTTTAAAATTTCGTGCAGTAAGAAAATGACTTACCCAAAATGTAGGTTTAAAACATTTTTAATTAAAGTTTTTTTAATTTTAAGTTTTCAATATATTTTTTTTTCAACAAACCAGCCATTTTTTTTTTTTTCAATATTTTTTTTTTCAACAAACCAGCCATATCATGTATAATTATTTTTTATATATTCAACAATGGTCAGGAACCCCCATATTTAAAAACCCCTGTACATCTCCTATGCCAAGAATCACTATGCAATTTTGCAAAATCCTTTACTCCCAATCACCTTACTATTAAGACCCCAAAGTTTCCCTCAAGCTTCTTTTATGTAACAAACTTTATAAATGCAGTTAGTATTGCACAAGCTTCATAGTTCTAATTAATGGTTTGTGCTCAAAGAGCAAAAGGGGAAAAAAAAAAAAATGCTCCCTCCTCATGAAGCTTTACTACTTTGTTTGTTATTTCTTGTCTGGTTCCTCCCATCAAAGGGAATAGTGAAATTAAGTTATCAAGTATTTTTTCCCCTTTTTCCACTTAGAAGAATGTTTTTAAACATAATACAATAGATTATGTGGGAAAAGCTAATTCTTCATAAATTTCAGCCTTAAGCACAGACCAGATAATATTTTTAGTAATGTACCCATTACAATTATCAACATAGGTCATCTGCAGTTGGAAAACAGTATATTTCCTTCCCGCTGTTTTGGTTTTGACCTTTTTTTTTTTTAAATGGCAAGAGATATAAGTTATTGGAAACTATTATTATAATCATAAAGAAGAACTAAACCACAAGGGATACTATTTATTATAAAATTCAACCTCAAATAATGGAAATTTGTATTGTTCATGCATCTAAAATCAGAAACCCTGTTTCAGTTAATTTTTTTGGCCCCATAAATCATTTTTGGCTTAAAAAAATTTTTAATTATACTACTTTTTTATGCCTTGAGAGCCAAAAGAGATACAGGATCCTTTGGGCATACGAACCCCCCAACTCGAACAATTATGCAGGTGTATTTTTGCGAGTGGTTTTGCAAGTGTATTTTTGTGGATCTGAAACAGATTAATCTAATTTAATTATTCTTATGGGAAAAAATTCGTTTGTATGGGGACTCGAACAGCTTCTGGAATGAATTAATTTTCATATTCAAGGTACCATGTAATTAATTTTGGTTTAAATATTTTACACCAACGTAAAAAAAAAATTGACATGGACTTTTTAAATTTCTTGATTTTTTTTTTTTTCAAAGTCGGTCTTTCCCCCAAACCGAGGCGGGTGACCCAAAAAAAAAAAAGAAAAACCCCCAAAAAGAAATACTTTCATCATCATTCAACACTTTCCCCACCTCACCTTATCACTCTTTTGCAGAGGGCTCAGAATATAACATTTTTAGAAGCGTTAGTATAGGATACACAACATATCCCTCCAAACTGCCAATATCCCAAACCCTCCTTTAAAGTGCAGGCATTGTATTTCCCCTTTTCCAGGGACTAAAGTCCGACTATAGAAAAAAACCCGGTTTTCCCCGGAATCCCTTCACTAAATTTACCCTGCTCACACTAAAAAGTGTCGGGCCCCCAAAGTATCATTCGTCTCCATTCACTCCAATTAACACGCTCATGCCGCTTGTGGAAGCCCAACCCCCTCACCCCCCAAAAACCTCCTTTACCCCCTTTTTCCAACCCTTTCGAGGACGCCCCCTACCCCTCTTTTTTTTCCCTATAGATTTATATGCTTTCCTGTCTTCTATTTTGATCCTTTCTCTCTAAATGAAAAAACCCCCTAAAACAACCCCTTTCTCCCCCTCTGACTAATGCTTTTATTAACTCCACACCTTTCCAAATTTCCAACTCTAAATTTTTCTGCTTATTTTACCCCACACTGCCCCTTAAAACTGGTGCCTCTGGATTATTCTTAGAAAAAAATTTTTTTTATTTCTTTACAGGTTTGGCTAAGAGAAAACATGGTCTTCAAATTTTGGGTGTTCAGTAAAGTTACAAAATTTTTGGCTCAGTAGATAGGGTTAATGTGATTCTATGTACTGTATATCACTCGTTTCTTTATTTAACGTCTTCAGTCTGTTAGGCTTTTATTAACCCCGGGGTTTCAACATTTAATCATTTTAGTGTATAAAAAAAAAAAAAAAAAAACCATGCAAATTTTACTGTTTATCAATCCCATCATTTTTTTTTTTTTTAATTTTAGAAGTATTACTTTTTTCTTTTAGCCAACTAAATAGTGGCAGAACCTTCATTGCAAAGGGTGAGTTTAGGTAATCAAAAGGTCCCGCCTAAAATGGCCACAAGTTCCTGCATGTCCACCAATCTCCAAGAGAAAACGAGACCTGTGCTTAGGCCCCAAAGGGGCACCCGACTCCAGACTGTTTCCCTACGGATGGGGATGGGGGGGGAAAGGGAAAATGGTAATCTCCAGCAACCCAAAGGGATATCAAAAGTGGCTTAGATAAAAAAACTAGATTATTATTACATTCACAGGTCCTGAAGTTTACCAAGAAATGGTTTTTGGGGGTCAAAGCCCCATGGCCCAGTCCCGACCAGGTTCTGGTAGGTGTCGATCATCGGTGTTTCTGGGACACAAGTTAACACAGCAATACAGCCCAACTGTCAGGAAAATAACCATTTCAGTTTTCCCCCTTTAAAACAACTAGGTTCTGTGGTAATTTTCCCTTTGAATGAAGGGTGCTGAAGTCTTGGTCCCTTCATGCTTACTGGTTCTCTTAGTGTGCATCCCTGTTTTCACTGGGGGTATTATGCACCCTCCCAAGCCTCTTGCTATTGTAGGGAGTGATTTCTGTATGCGATCTGGGACAAATTTCTTAATTTTTCCCGGTGTAAATTAGTGCCAAGCCCCTAAGGGTATACAGTTCTTGGAGGAAAGGAAGGTAATCAAGTCTAAATTTAAAGGGGTTGTCAGGTTTTAAATTTTTTTAATCTAGTTCCATCAATGAAAACCCCTTTAGGGGGAGAACTTCAGCCTTAAGGGGGGAGGGGGGGATGTAAAGGCCAAATTTCACTTTGGCAAAGAACTAGGCAGACAGGGCACCCCCAGCTGGCCCCTCTCCCCAAAGGGGCAAGGAAACATCTAGGTTTTTTACCACCCTTTTTAGACATTTTAAGGAAGATACTGTTTGCAAATGAAGTATCAAGTAAAAGGAAAAAAGAGTCTTACACTGGAAGTGAGAACAGAATATTTATCAATTTTTTCTTCACCACACAGATCAAGTATGGAAATTCCACAGATAGACTTCACCATATTTTTGGAAAAGATTTAAAGGTAATTGCCCGTCAGTTTCTTATATGGTTTTAGCAGTGAAATTTCTTCCCAACTGTATATCATTCACTGCATGTGAATGCTATTTTTGGAAAACAGAACCTGAACACAAAGCATGTTTTTTTTCCCAAAAACAATCAAAGAACAGCAGATGTAAAGAAGTTTGCCAAATGAAAATAGTGGGGGAAAGGGAAAGGGGGGGAATGGGGAGGGGGGAAAAAGTTGGAGAATTTGGGCTTTCCTGCCAAGTTTGGGCGATAGCCAAGTTACAAAGATAAAATCATCATGGTAATCCTTTATCAGACTTTCACCAAATCATTTTACTACTGTCAAAAGCTAGCTTTATTGCACTTTTACCCAGGTATCATGAAACTGTTTGTCAATTTTTTATTTAGAGGAAAGAAAAAAAATATTTGGGGTAAAACAACCACCTGAATTTTTTCTCTTTTTTAGTTATTATATCATTACATTTATGAGGGAAACGCTAAACCCATAAAGGGGCATACAGCGCCTGGGGATATTCTTTCCAAATGGATAATTAAAGCCCGGAAATGACACTTTCATAAACCTTTCATATATGTACCCACATGGTACGTTAAGTCATAGTAGTTTGGGTTTAGGTGATAGTTTTAAAAAACCCAAGGTCAGGGATCATTTGGGATAAGGGGAAAGTATTACAATTTTTTTGTAGACTGCATACTAAAAATTTTTCCCCATCCTGTCTCTCGGCCTTTTTCCCGCATTAGGGGAAAATTTTAAAAATTGACAAAAAAAACTATGAAAAAATTGCAAACAAATTTCAAAGAAAAGAAAGAGGACAACTTTGATAACCTACTTAGTTAAAAATTTTTTGCCTTTTTAAAAATAAAAAGAGTATTGTAGATTTAAATTAATGCCTTTACAGAGTTCTAGTTGGCAATGTATACTACGTAAATGTTTTCAGAATATCCCAAACATGGTTCCAAGTTGCTCAATCAAACCAAAGAATGGAACCTTTAAAATTATACATTTCAAAATTCCATTTTTAGTGAAATATTATGTTTTGCCCCCCGGGATGTAGACTTAATGCTGTGGGACGCATTCAATTTTGGCATGCAGCAACAAAGTTAGTTCCAGTGCTTAAAAAAAAAAAAAAATGCATTTCTTCTGCAAAAAAAGGAACAATTTTGTTTCAATTTTTACACCATGAGTTTTATATGGAAAAATTTTAAAACCCAATCACCCATCACAAAAGGAAATTAATAAAATTAATAATAATGAAAAATTAAATATAAAATAATTATATATTATAATATATATTTATTTATAATATTTTTTTTTTTATATATTTAATATATTATTTTTATTTATATATTATATATATATAAATATATAAATTATTTTATTATATATATATATATATATATATTTTAAAATATATATTTATATTATTTTTTTATATATATTTATATATAATATATTTATATTTTTTATATTTTTTTTTCAACAAGTCGGCCCCTACCCCGGGGTTTGTATAATGTTAGAAATTAATATTGTAGTGGTGTATATATATATAATATAAAATTTATATATATACACATGTATATATACACACACACACAATACATTATTTTTTAATATATACATATATAACCCTCGGTGTGAGACGGCAGACTTTTATAAAAAAAAAAAAAATTGAATTAATATATATATATAAAATGAACATAGTCCCTTTTAAAAAAAATAACACCGTTAGACAAAAAGCATGCAAAAAGTATTGCATAAGAAATTTTATCAGCTGTAATACAGGTTACATCCCCTATTTAAATTATAAACCCTATACTGTGCAAGAATTTCCACAACCAAGTTGTACAGATATCCATACATTTATACGCATGAAATTTTATGCAACTTTCTGTAAACTTTAAAATCTTGGATGGCACTTAACAGCAGTGGTTTTCATTTATTTAAGTTCCATAAAAAAAAAATCTTATGCATGGAGGTTATAAAAAAAAAAGTCCATCTCAATAGTAAATTGTTAGTTAGCATATATCCCCAATACAGGTACAGTTTACAAAAACTGCATTAACAATTTTATGGTAGTTGCATAGCTTTGAAGCATTTGTACTGCCAATTTTTCTTTGCCGTTGGGAAACCCCCCAAACTGCATAAAAAACCATTTTCCCCAAATAACCCAAAAAAAATTACTTTACGTAAAAAAACCCGCATGGTATTTGTAAAAGCCAGCTCCCTTCTCCCATCAGTCACCACCCCCAAACAGGTGCCAGATTTGATGAAACCAAGTTCTTTGCCATTTTGACAGCAAAATCGACACGAGCATTACATCTCCACAGTCTTTACACGCTCAGCTAAAAATTGAAAAATATTCAAATTAATTTTGTTTGCAATCCCATAAAAAATTTAAAATTGCTACTTTTCACAAAATTTTTACAAAGCTTCCATATTGAATTATGGAACGCCCTTTGGTTTGAAATATAAAATTTTTTAAAGCGGGAGGGAGGGGGATTAGTAAGAAAGAGAAGGCCTGTCAAATGACTAAGTGCCAGGGAAAATGTCGTGTAAACAGTCCACTCCAGAAGAAATTTTCCCCTTTCCTCCGATTAACAAATACCCCCATCCCCCCCGGCCTAGGAAAAAAAGATTTCTTTAATGTTGCAACACTTTGAAAAACCCCCATAATTTTTTTTAACACATGGGCCCTTTTCCCACCAAGGGGGTGGGCCTGAAAAAGAAAAATTTTCTCATTCACTCCATCACTGTTTTGCCATGGATGTTTTAATCCATTTGAAAAACTGCAACATTAACACCCCTTTTCCCCGAGTGCGGTACTGTATTTCCCCTCTCCGGAATAAAGTCCGGCCCGGGTTTCCCTGAAATCCCTTCATAAATGTTACCTTGCTTACACTTAACAACACATAAAGTCAAAAAAAACCATTTATCTCCATTCGCCCCTATCTAACATGTCACGAACTTGGGAAGTCCAAACCCTTGCACACAAAACCTCTTTTCCCCCCTTCCCCCAAACCTTTACTAGGCCCAACCCCTCCCACCATTTTTTTATAGAGTTATTTTTAAAATTCTGATCCTCAACAACCCTGCAAGAAAAACAACTGTAGGTAAAATATCAAGGCCTCTAAAGCTTTGAACCATTTCATGTGCCCCCCTCTTCCTCTAAAAAGAAATTTTCTGTGAGGGTTTTAGAGTATTTTTTTCCCGAGAGAATGGAATAAGTAAAAAATTGGATGGAAAACTAAGAAAACTTGCAGGTGAAAATTTTGCGTTCTTGGTTTAACTTCATTTAAAATGCCAACTTTCTTTATAAAAACCCAGGAATTAATTAAATTAAGATTTGTAACTCCTGAATTTAAAAACCCTTTAAAATTGGCTTTTGTAAAAAAAATTATTGAAGATCACTTTGTTAGTCATTATTACTGTTGCTTAAAAAAAAAACAAATCAAAATTTCTTAAAATTATTAGCATGATAAAAACATACCCACAAAAATTAACTATCAAATTACCAGTAAGATACTCAATTTTATTACGAATTCCCAAAGATTTGCCATATCTAAATACTCCGAGATTTGGGTCTACAGGCACCCCCCTTAATTACAATAAATACAAAAGAAAGCAAAATGGCTAACTGTATATTACTAGCCAAAAATGTCCCCAAATAATAACAAAAAGCTATATAGGTGAAAAGGGGGGCATTGTGGCAGTGTTGCAAATGTATTTGAAAAAGGTGTAAGCTATGAGGATAAGCAAGCCTCAGGTTAGGGATGAGGGGCAGGGAGATTATTTCCAGTAAAGTAAGCCTTAGACAGGGGTGAAAAGAGGAATGCTGGGTGTTGAGGGAGGAAGGGATTCAATTATGGGGAATCAAATACAAAAAGGGGGTTGACAGTTACTTTTTGCTGTGTCTGTGTTTTTGGGAGATTCTAAAGAAGTTGCAAAGGTTGTGAATGAGTTTGGGGGGGCATGTAAAGGAAAAAGAGTTGAAAGTTTTAGAAAAGGTAAGGGGTGGGGTATCAAAAAGTTAGGTAAAAAGAAAATGAATATTCTTGGGGGGAGTAGGAAAAAAGTGAATGTGTTCAATTTTTTGAGAGTAGACTTGAGCAGATGGGTTTTTTGAAGGACGGGTAAACCTAGAATTGATGAGAAAAAAGGATGGGTGGTGCGTTGAGGTAAATGGGAAGGGGCAAAGAAAGTTATCCATGGGCAAAAAAAAGGGAATGCAGGGGCGTATAGTGGTATGAATAACATATGGGTGTGAAGCATGGGTTGTAAATGCTGCAGCAAAGAGACTAGAGGCAGTAAAGATTCATGTTAGGGGTAAAGTGTGGTGTGAATATGAGAGAAATTTGTTGTTGGGAAAAAAGGAGGGTGTGGAGTTACTAAAAGTATTATTTAGAGGCCTGAGGAAACTTTGGTGGTATGGTCATTTGAGGGTGGAGCAAAATGGATGACTTGTGGGTTATAATTTATAGTGGAGGGGAGGAGAGGAGGGGTCATCCCGGAAAGGGGTGGAGGGTGGGAGATGAAAGTTTTTGTCAATGGGCTTGGAACATGTAGGGGCAGTTAGGAGTGAATGAAGATGAATGGTTTTTGGGACTTTAAATGTGGTGTGTGAGCGGGTTAAATTTTTTAAAGGGATTCGGAAAATCAACTAGCTGGAAGTATGGAGGTGGGAAGTAAAAGCCTGCCCTTTAAGGGAAGGTTTGGGATATTTGCGTTTTGAGTGACATTGCACTGTCATATTGGACACCCTTTCAAAGATGATTTTGTGAAATGATGGCGAAAAGTGTTTATTTTTTTGGGGCCCCCCAGATGGCCCCTGTTTAAAATGTTAAAATGTCCAAACGTAGATCTACGTTTATACGGTAGTGCTCAAAACCTTTCTCCATTTGAAAAAATGTAAAAAAAAAAAAAAAAAAAAAAATATATCTAATTCTAGATCTTTAAAAAAAGTATTTTTTGCTAGGTTTAAGGGCTGCCCCAGTCCTAAGTGGCTCCAAATTCTCTCTCTGCTGTGAGAGATACCAATTTCTTTTGTAAATACAGTCTAAACAATAATTTACTTCAAATTTTAACCCTTTCAGGGGCTGTGCCGTAGTCTACGGCTTTGTTGAGGGCCAAACCCTAGATTACACCTGAGTAGGGGCACTCTTATAACTGTGAGTAGTAAATTTGGGCCTGTATGAGAGAAAACATCTATTTATTTATTTATGTCCTTGAAATGTACACGAGATTAGTATTTACAATAATGGGTTGCAATGCAAAGGCCTCTATTATGCCTAGGCTTACGACTACTTAACATAAAGTTTTATCTTGTTGTACAGTGATCTATTAATTTAAGGAATAATTTTTTAGAAACAAAAGTTTTCATTTTCAAAATATTTTTGTTTAAACAACCCCATTCAATTATTTCTGTCGAAATGGGTAATGGTTCAAAGGTAATTATCGAAAATTTGACATGGGGAAAACGTATTGAGTTTGGGAATATGACATTAAAAAATTTCGTTTTTAGGGTGATTAAGGACTTTTGGAAGAGACTTTAAAAAGTTTTTAGACGGGTTATTTAGTATCTTTTTGGGAAGAATTCCAAATTTTGGGGCTCTATGTGATAGAGATTTTTCGTGTGATATGGACACGGGGGGGCATCAAAAAGAGATGTGTCTTGTGTTATGGTCATGTGTCCTGTTAAGGTTGGCGAGGAGAAGTTGAGTGGAGGGTTTTATTTGCATGTAATGTTCGGTGCAGTATAGGCCTGAAAAAAGTATGAATGTTCTTAATGGGAGCAATTTAGACTAAAAAATTAGTGGAGTATGCTGTTTGGGGGTGGCTGATCCGCAGCTTCTGCACTAAATCTTTGTGGGGAACTGTGTCAAAGGCCTTCCTGCAGTCTAGGAATAAGCAATCTAACCAACCCTATCTCTCGGTCTTACTTATGTTACCTTGTCTTAAAAATCCAGGGAAGGTTTGTGATACCAAGATTTGCCTTCCATGAACCATGTGGTTTTTCATTTATAATCTTGTCTCCTTTCCAGGTGTTCGACCCTCTCCTCCTGATAATCTTCTCCATGAATTTGCACACAATACATGTCAGAGGACACAGGTCTGTAGTTTAGTGCTCCTGTTTCTGTTTCCTTTACTTAAATATGGGGACTCCATTAGCTGTCTTCCTTCTCAGGTAGTTGCCCAGTTTCAAGGGTTGTGTGAAGATTGTGGTTCGAGGACACACAGCTTCTATGCTACTTCTCTCAAGGGCCCATTGGGAGATGTTGCCGGTCATCGCCTTTGAGGTGTCAAGGTCACTTAAGAGCTTCTTCACCTCCTTCACTTCAGTGTTCGTATGACATCCAACTACTTGTTGGTATATTCCCTCTTGATGTTCCCTTCTGTGCTGTCTTCACCAAGCCCTTCCTGTCTCTACTGTAAAAACTGCCTTAATTTTCTGTTCAGCTCCTCACATACCTCCTGACTATTTTTGTGAGTTCTCCACCTCTGTCCTTAATCTGATCACCTGGTCTTTGACTGTTGTCTTCCTCCTGATGTGGGCTATAACAAGTTTCGGGTCAGTCTGATTCTCCGATGCCTTGTCATTTTCATACTGTCGTGTGCGCCTCCCTCCTTACCATGTGCGTACTCATTCCTGGCTCTGCGAATGATCTCCCTATTTTCGTGTGGTTCTCGCCTTCGTACATTTTTCATTTCTATTTTGCACTTTTGTTTTTGCCTACTTTTAACGTCGGGTAAATAAACCAGGGGCTTGTTATCGGTCTTTCCGTTGTTACTGTTGCACTTGGGAATGAACCTTTACACTGCCTCCATGCATTTTGTTGCTACATATTCCTCATTTCATTTACTGGCTTTCTGCCAGTTCTCTGTCCCACTGGACCTCCCGCAGGAAGTATCTTCAACCTATGTTGGTCCCCTTGTTATAGTCAGGCTTTTACCTTCTACTCCTGTTATTCTCTCACTTGCAGCTCTAATATGTATTCAAAGCACAAGAACCATAGAACCATTTGGTCTCGCTAGCTCCTAGGGGACTCTCATACTTGATGTCCTCAAATGTCTGAGCCGCCCAGGGTGATCACAAGGTCCATCTTGCCTGGTTCATCCTTCCCCTCTCACAATCTGGTAGTGTCCTTAACATGTTGGTGCATGTGGTTTTCCAGCCCACCACGTCCAACATCCTGGCGCTCGATGTTTCGGGAACCAATGTGGATCCAGGTTTTACCGTCAATCTCACTGTGGTTGAAAATCCCCCATAACCAGCAAATTTTGCTCTGATGAGTGAGATCTTCTTGCCCACCTCAGCAAGTGTGTCACACCATTGGCTCTGTTAGCTATCTTCATATTTCACTCTCTTGGCTCCTGCAGTTCAGTGGTGGATTATACATCACTGCAAGACCACTTGTGTTCCCCAGGACTCGAAGTGTACCTGCTATGTAGTATCTCTCTCCCGGTTCTCATCTATTACCTTCCATTTTTCCCTTCGAATTTCACATCTGTTTTTTAGAGCAGAGCAACCCCACCTCCCACATGGCCCCTTTCATCTTTCCTCATGATCTGGTATCCTGGTGGGAAGAAGATTGCATCTGTTATTGTCTCCATGAGTTTTGTTTCTGTAACTGCTATGATGTCTGGGAATTCTCATGATTCATTCTTGCCATTCCTCATGGTTTATTCGTTAATCCATCTGCATTGAGTACCAAACCTTCAACTTTCTGTTTCTATACTGTAACTGTGGTGCGGGGGGTGGAAACTGAAGGGATCGGTGGTGAAGGTTGGTTGGATTGTTCAGTTGCCTTGGGACGGTGTCGTGGGCTGGAGTCCTTCTGCAGTGTTTCTGGGGGTTTGTGCTTGTCCTTCCATTTGCAACCTGGGTTATTCTGCTCTCCTTTTTCATTTCCTCCCATTTCTCCTTTCGTTTTTGAAACTATCTCTTTCATTGTCTTCCTTTCGTCCTGTGTCTTGTCTCGGTTGAGGTACACACTCCGGAACTCCTGCTTGCCTCTCAGCGTGCTTTCTTCCTGAGGATCATGGTCCGGGTTGAGTCCTTGCCTTGTAAATTACTTTGAGACGGCCCGAAATCTTTTCTTTTGTGAACCACCCAATTTCGAAAATTGCACTGGGTCAGTCCCCTCGCCTATCACGTCATGTTGTCATCAATCGCTTTTCTCCTCCAGCTTTCTTTCATCATTATGTTTCCCCTTGTTGCTTCGTCCTAGCCCATAGCCCCTGTGTGTGTTACTTAATGTGTTTCTTATATTAATTTTGAAAAAAATTTAATAGATAAGATTAAGGGAATGGTCTTATTAACGTAAACTATGCGACAATATTTACCACTACTTAATTAGTCCCTTTTTACACCTCTCTGAAATAATTCTCCTTATACCAATACCACTGTTACTGCCTTTATTCAGTTAATTGATATACTACTAGTTTAACAACAATTAAAGGGGGGCTACTTTCAAGAGATTTATTTTTTTTTTCGCTCTTGTTTCAAAATAGTCGCATTTTAAAATACTCAGGTGCTATTGACTACTCCAGTGCTATGATCTTGCTTTTATTACATTTTATATTATTTTCATTTGCTCCTTTATTTTAGCTGTAAATATCTACCGTTGTTCATAAAACTCACATTTGTTAAAATAATTAAGTGTGCTATTAGATGCTTATGAGTATAAGGAAATTATCGATTATGTAAGAATCCCTTTTTATTTCAAATTTTTACAAGTTTCTTAGAATAATCACAGAGTCTTATTTCATAAGTTCTAGTTGTAGCTTCAATGTAAATGTTGTATTAATTTAATCAGAAAATAAGTTTGGAAAATTACTCTCATCTATGATTACAGGCATAGATCCCTGGTAACTCTTTTTTCCAAATGAATTACACGAATCAAACAGCAAAACTGTATTACTATAACGCAGACACAAGCAAAGACATTACACGGTTGCAACAATAACACCATCTTCTAACTAAACAATTGTCAGTCCTTAAGCAAACTTTATGATGTCTCCAGGCATTACTTAATCCCTTCATTCCAATTCTTCACACACACACACACAAAAACTGGCTTAAGCATGATATTAAAAGATAATCTATACCATTCCTGGCTACTTGGCCATACCACAACTGTGAACAGACCAGCTAGGGGGAGGAAAAGCTGTATACTACTCAAATCAACTAGAATGTATCTAATTAATATTGCTACATGGACGAACATGGAGATTATATCACAGCCAAATTTAAATAAAATGACCTGCAAAAAAAAAAACCCTCACAGTGATAAAACATCTACAGAGTACCACCAGTCAAACATTTAACACTTTAGTGAAACAACTAAGGAAATGACTATGTTGCACACATGAATAAAGATCAACCCACTACTGATATGACAGGGAGGATTTAAAAAACCATTACATAACATGACCAGGACCCACATGTAACCGAATTCACAAACACGTGAGTAAATGCCTGTTGCTACCAGCAATGTCTACTAAACCTACAAGAATCACTGAGACAAGCATTCCTTTAATAGACCACATCTGGACAAACACCATATCCCCTTTAAAATCAGGCATATCACACCACAATCACTACAGACCACTACCCAACCTTATCATAACTAATCTGCAAAATGCCACAAGGACATAACTTATAAGAACCTTCAGATACATAACGAGACAGCAGTTAACTTTATAGCAGCTATTGAATAACAGATTGGGCAAATGAGCTCGAAACATATACAGGATATGGAATGAATGGTATAAAATAATTTTCTAAAAAAAAGCCCAAAAGCCATCTATTAATGAACATTTGACCCCAAAACTAAAAGATCACAGCAAAGAGACTGAAACTAATCCATGGCTAACACCAAGCATCCTCAAATCCATTAACACAATGCACAAATATGAAAATCAGTATAGAATGGCGTCTAATAACTAGAGGAACAGTCTAAGTTCCTGGTTCAGCACTTACCAGGCCCGATAAGGTTTGTTCTAAAAAATTGTATTATGAAAATATGATTACATAACATCAAACGCATATATGAAAAAAAAAACCTGGAAAACTATCGAAATTCTTTGGGAACTAAAAAGTTATCCAAAAAAACAAAACAACTAACAAAATCAGATGAACCCATAACTCACTCCAACCTGAAACAGCAAACAGACTCGATGTTTTCTTCTCACACCTTGGAAAAAAATTCTATGCGAACAAATAACAAGGCGGCAAACCCCGTCCATCAGGCTTAACCTCATAGGTTCCTACCCTAAATACGTTATTCCTAGCTCAACCAACCCATAGAAGTTACTATCATAAAACCTTAAAACAGGCAGGAGACAAAACAACTTGCCCATTCTTATGTACAAAAAAGCTTCTAAAGTATTGTCACAAATTATTGCAATGCTCTGTAACAAAATTTCCCCAAAACTGAATCATCTACACATCCAACAATCCTCAAAATAGCGAGGGTCACTCGAATCCACAAAGAGGTGACAAGATGACTTGGAATAAACTATAGACCAATTCTATCTTAACCACTGCTTTCTAAATCTTTGAAAAAATTAATTCATAGGGGATCTATTCCTACCTTGTTCACATCACAATATTAAACCCTTGTCAGTTTGGGATTCAGAATAATAAAAGCAACATATGATGCTATTCATACACATGATAGAACTAATAATACTGCACTTGGAAAAGGAAAAGTCCTGCTGGGCATTTTCATTGATTTACGTAAAGCTTTTGTACAGTTGACCTCTAACTGCTGGTACTTCAAATTAACGCACTATGGTATCAGAGGCCTCTCCCTCAACTACCTAAATATCATACCTTAGTAAAGAACTCTAGTGTGTATGGAAGGAAATGATGCCAAACTCTTCCACCCTAGCCAATCACAGTAGGAGTCCCACAAGGAAGTTGTCATTGGACCACTCTCTTTCTCATCTACATCAATGATCTCCAAATGATCACAGCTACTTCAAACACTATTTGCAGATGACACTACAAGTCTTTTCCCACCCAAACACAGTCATACTAGCAAACACTCCGGCATTGCCAAATTACAGAATATATTATGCCTGGATGATGACCAAAAACTTACCCTGAACAATGATAAAAACTATTTCATTCCGTTTGGAACAAAGGCTGCTAATGATCCAATATTAACCATAACGCATTAACGGATAATGCTCTTAGTCAAAAGAATGCAGAGGGGAAATTCCTAGGTATCACTTGACAGTAGCCTTAAGTTCTGGACACACACACACAAACCACCAAGAAATCTCAAGACTGTAGGCATTACTTCAAAGATAAGGGAACTACGTTCCACAATCAGGCTCTCATGGCACTGTACCATTCACATCTTATACCCTTATCTTACATACGGAATTGTGCATGGGATAAAAACATCCAATCAACCTAAAACCCCTAATAACCCATCAAATGGCAGCAGTAAGAATGATAAATTCCACTACCCGCCAGTACTTCCACCAATTTTCCAAAGTCTGAATATGCTCACCATTAAGATACATCACTTACTTATTAGGTGCCTACTACATACACAGAATACAAGCAAATAATAAACCTCGCTGAAACTTATCAGCACCAACCTAAACAGGGACATGACACAAAACAAGACACAGATCTCTTTGATTTACCTAGTGTCCATATCTACCACAGTGATAAAAACTATGCACATAAAGGGCCCCAAAAATATGGAATTCATTACAGAAGATGTTAAAAGTTAGAAACCCAGTCTGAAGAAATCAATTTAGACTTCTCAAAATGCCACTTAATCACCCTAGAAAATGCTAAATATTCAGTACACACACCTAGCTTATGTACCCCCATCTAACTGCAACAATCACTTTGAAACCTTATTATCAATTGTTGACTGGAATATAATTGAATCATTGTTTTAACAAAAAGCATTTTCAAAATATATGATATTTCGTTTTGTCTTATCAAATTTTGATTCATTTATAATTAATATCTACTGTACACCTTTGAAAATATTTATTATCTAATGTACAACTTTGTTATATTCCTTAGTGTTAAGTTGACTTAGCCAATAATGTTATGTTGGCCCATAATGCTAAGCATAATAGACGGCTTCTCTTTGATTGCAACCACTATTGTTAAAATGCAAAATCTCTATGTATGTTTGCAATGACAAATAAAATAGATATATCCTACCATCATGTAAAACACTTACATGCTTCTGTTTCAAACTCACTTCCGGCGGTGGGGACGGTAGTACCCCATGGGTGGTTGCTGTCTCACAGGCAATAAAGTTACATGAAAAAAATAAATATTAAAAACAAAGAAAAAAGAATTAAAAGTAAATATATTTTTACCAAGTGAGCGGCGGTCACCGATTTGCCAGTAAGCAGCATCACTTTGTCACTTTCGCCTCTATCTGGTAAGTACTGATCACAAAATTTTTTTCATTTTAAAACACTAGAAAAATATTCCATATAAAAATTTTTTATTCCAAATATTTTTTGACAGAGGTTCAACTGTGAATGGGTTTTAAGTAAGGTTTCAAACATCAAAAAAAAGTAAAGAAGTTTTGTCAATATTTAGTTAACGATTCACACAATCAGTGCCAAACCATTGCAAGATAATGTAACAATTACATTAATTTTAACTGCAGCTAGCTCAAATATGTTCCATATCATGGACAATAACAGGCCGGAGAAAATATACATGAAAAAATGTAATATACAGTATGTAAAGTTTAGGGATGCATACTGTTGTAAGAGATGACCAAAAAATGCAGGGAGCAAAGGACTTGTAACCCTTCGCACTGTATATATATTATTTTTTAAATAGTTTAGAAAGAGAAAACTTTAGTTTTTCTTACTGGGGGTCACATGCCGTGGTGGGCTATGGCCGCGGTTCAACGGAAAAAGAAAAAAAGTTAATTTTCACCAAAGCTGACAGCTGAGAGGAGCAAAACAAAAGCAAAAGCATTACAAAGTATAGTACCTAGGGACTGCAATTGCAACAACATCTGCTAGTAAACTGCAGCTTAATAGTATGATATGGCTGGTAAGTAGACCGTGTTTAACATGTTTTGTCTTGAAATTTGGTTATAGCACGATTGAAGAATAGTGGCATATTTTTATTTAACACTTATAAAATTAGGTTTAACACGGCTGCGGGGGGGGAGAAAAATTTTGAGCACAGTCACCCGCCCGGTGGTGGTCTATGGGTTTTACCATTGAGTCAGGTCAGCAGTCAAAGCCAGTTAGCTAGTTTTTAATTGTCATGTTCTTTTTAAACGAGATTCATTATGGCACTCGTAGTAAGATTATCTATCAGTGGACCCCCGCATACTGTCGGCATCACCATAAAGTTCTATCCGCATTACCGCTTGCTTTTATCGCAAAAAATTTTGCCCGCATCATTACCGCTAAAAAAAACCGCTCAAAGTGTTAGTCCGAGACGCGTCAATGTGCGCCATAGCCCAGACTCAACATGTGCCGACGGTGGCATTGTTTACCAGCCAGTCCTCCGCGGTAACATTCTAGCGTACAATCGGATCATTTAGTATTATTAGTGTTTTGGTGATTTATCTGACAAAATAAGTTGACCATGGGCCCCAAGGAAAGCTTCTTGTGCTTCACTACAGCAATAGGGTGAGAATTACTACTGAGAAGAGATTGAGACAGAGATCATTGATAAGTATGAAAAGTGGAGTGCGTGTCGCCGACCTGGCCAGGTTGTTCAAGTAAAGCCCCAAATCAAACATCGCTTACTATTGTGGGCAAACAGAAAAGGCAATCAAGGAAGCTGTGTTCTTCTCAAAGGTTTAATGTTTCGAAAAACAGAGATGCAAGTGATAGAAGATGTTGAGAGGACTCTTTTGGTGTGGATAAATGAAAAAACAGCTAGCAGGAGTAGCGTCTCTCAAGCGATATAAGCGAAAGGCTAGGAATGTTGCATGAGGATTTAATTAAAAAAATTGCCTGCAACTAGTGATGATGCGAGTGAATTTAAAGTCCAGCAAAGGTTGGTTTGAGAGATTTAGAAGGTTAGTGGCATAAATAGTGTGATATGGCAATGGTGAGGCGCTGCGTTTGGACCACAAAAGCAGCTGAAAAAAATGTGCAGAATTCAAGGAGGTACATAGACAGTGAAGGACTGAAACATGAACAAGTGTTTTTTGTGATGAAACAGAGCTGTTTTGGAAAGGAAAAATGCCAGCAGGACTAATACATATACTCAGGAGGAAAAGGCATACTCCCCAGGACATAAGCCTATGAAAGACAGGATTTACTTTGTTGATGTGTTTCCAATGCTACTGGTGATTGCAAAGTGAAGCCTTTTTTAGGTATCACTCTGAAACTCCCAGACCGTTAAGCAAGAATGTCCTCAAGGAGGAATGTGTGTGCTGTGGAGGGGCAAACTGTAAGGCTATGGGTCACTAGGACTTTTATATGATGGTTACACATATGCATTTGCCCCATATGTGAAAAGATTCCTAACTGAAAAGAAATTAGAACTTAAGTGCTCATGTTGTTCAGACAATGCCATGGTCACTCTAATGACGTGGCCAGAGCGACTTTATGGGGACATGAAATCATTAGGTGTTGTTTTTGTTTTTGCCTTCTAATACCAATCCATCTCTGCTGCACATGGACAGAGGTTATTGCAACTTCAAAAAACTTTTCAACAAAAGCTCTGTTTTGAAAAGGTGCTTTGTTAGTGACCTCAGAAACTCAAAATGATAAGAGAGTTTTGGAGAGAGACTTTAATATCCTCAATTGTGTAAAACTTATAGGTAAAGGCTTTGGGATAGGGGATGTGACCTAAGATGACCTTGAACTCTGCTTGGAAGAAACTGGAAAGAATGTGTAGACAAAAAGGGATTTGAAGGGTTGAGGATAACAATGATGAGAGGATTTGCCAGTTGAGGAATCCATTGTGGCATTGGAAAGTCCTTGGGGTTGGAGGTTATGTGGGGATGTGTGGAAGAGTTGGTGGAGGAGGTACAATGAAGACTAACCATGAATGAGCTGATAGATCATACTTCTACAGCAAGAGGCCAGACCTGAGGAAGGAAACTGGCTTCGACAGGAGGGTGAGAGACGAAATTTGAAGAAATTGCCCTACTTTTTTTTTACCAAATGATTAAGGGAAATCTGTGCAAAGTGGCTTGAAGTGCAAACCTTCATGGATGAAAATCACCCTCACACAGCTATTGCAAGCCGTGTTTGCTGGTGATGATTACACTGACATTTGTTTGTGAAACACTGTAGGGGAACGAAGTAATAACGAATCGAGAGGTACAAGGCCACTATGGACCAGTGTTGTGCGTAAGAAGTCCAGTGGACTCTGAAGTGGTCATAGTGGCATTAAAAGAAGAAGGGGAAGAAACCCAGAAAAGGACGAGACACCTGTCTTTATGGAAGGGGATTCCCTTCTAAACAATCAAACACACACACTCCCCTCCCTCCCATCCCATCAATTCATCCACACAGATCTTCTATAAAGTAAGTGTCACGTAATTGTGCAGCCTTTTTCAGTGTGTGTATTTAAAATTAACATTTTCTTGTGGTAAAATTTTTTTTTTTTTACTTTTGGGTTCTTGCACGGTATTTAATTTGATTTCATTATTTCTTATGGGGGGAAAATTCATTCGCTACCGATCATTTCGCATAACAACGAGCCCTTCTTGCACGGATTAAAGTCGCGAAGGGCGCGGGGTCCACTGTATCTCTATTTTCTTAGTAATTCCTAGACTTGAATGCATAAACCTTTCCTTTTTCTTGTCACTACAGGAATACTGTATACTTACTGGGTGCCATGATTGCTTGGAGATTTAACAAATGGCAATGAAAATAAGTAAATAGGTATGTAAAATAACGCAGCGACGTCAGAGTATCGTCGTCTACCATAGTTGGTATGAAATGAAGGTGAAGGCTGGGAAGGTGGTTAGTGGGTGAGGTGTGGGTGGCTGAGGGAGACCTACCATCATCCCTACCAACTCCCAGTTTGGTTCATAGGGTCGAAAATACTCGGGAAAGCTCACGGTGTTCATTTACATACGTATTTTCTTATTTTCATTGTCATTTGTTAATATGATATTTATGATTGACTGACTTAATGATTTAAAGTTAGACTTTCACTGAAGAGAGTTAGATGATGACTTAACATCAGTTGTTACAAGTACTTCAGGGTAAGTAGACACAGAAATCATTACAGAATTTCATGCACACTCCAGGTAACAAACCATCAACTTCAGTACCAGACCTCTTCCACCACCTCGCCCAGTTGGGCCACAGAATAACTCCATTCTTTCACAATCATTGACAACACCATCACCCAACAATTTACAGCTAAGGAAATACATTATTCCCTTTTATTTCTGTAACATCTGGACGGTCTAAAAAAAGTTTGGCTCTTTTTGGGGGCTCCCAGGAGATGTAACCCTATTTTTCTCCACAAGTTCTTCAGTTTGTCTAACACTGTTTTGTCTAACATGGCGTTATCAGGAACGTAACTACAGTAGTTAATGACTGTCTACTGTATTTGTGAAAAAGGTTTATAAAAACTGATTTTATTAAATGCCTACTTGCATTATTATAAATCATTGGCCTCAATGCAGCTTACAATATTCATATACAATTTTTATTAAAATTGGCAAGAGTCGGCAATTTAAGCGTACAAAATGGTTGCTTGAATTTCCGAGAGCTTCACTTCAAACTCTGAAATTGTCAAACTACGATGCTTACAAGTAAAAATAAAGATAATTTTCCCACGTACCATCCTCATCCGCTGCATGCACAGAGCAAACAAATTATAGAAAAATCACATTAGTCTAAATCATTCATTCATGTTTACTGTATAAACAAGTAAAGCATCATAAAATGAACCATTTTGAGTTTTTAATAAACTTGAAATGGAGCTGCATATTTTATGAGCTTTATCTTACAAAACATTGACTCACTAAATCGTAATGGACACGATTGCAAACAAACCATACCCGGCCGGGTTTGTTTATTTTTTCTACAACATAACAGTATAGTACATTATTAGGAAATTATCTTTTGGTAGACATTAAAAAGAAGATTCTAAAATTACTATTTTTTTAAAAGTAAATTACCAAACTGTCATAGACAAATCCTCAATGCCCAGAGTTACTGAGAAAATGAAAATTACTCTTTACAAATATTAGTACAAATGTCAGTCTAAGATCTATTTAGTAAGAAAAGATAACTTTTTCTTTTATCCTAACTAAGGGCCCAGGTATTCAGGGGGAATAAAAAAACCCCCCTTCTTTTAGGTGTTCCACAGATGGCTTTCAACAAAGCCATCGTTCATTATGTTCAGTGTTTTAACTTCCTGCCATTTGCACAATAGTTGCATAAGCTGAAGGTGACCCGGCACCATATTTTAAGGTAAGCTATTGTATGTACTGTGCATTTATTTAACTTTTTTCCTTTATGCTAGCGTATGAGCATTTAATACATGACAGCATTAAAAAATGTATCAGACATTTTGACATTTGATAATGAAAAAAAAAAATTCAGCCTTGGCATTTATAGCTTACTGCCGGCGGTCAGGGCACCGATGTCATTCAATTTGGAGCACTCCTGGTTTTGATGCTAAACATTTGAAACAAGGCGGTTGGGATGTTGTTGTTCAGAAGAGTAAACACGAGCTGTGATGTCAGTGACTTCTGGCAAGACAATGATTGAATTAATAGACAGTGATGTAAACTTTTTTCCTCCAAGGTCACACTACCTTGGTGGGAGACAGCCGATGTCGAAAAAATCTTAGGTTGTGTTTTACCTTGCTTTTGGAAAATTGAACTATATAATAATAATGATACTACTACTTACTTACTTACTATTATAATAATAATAATAATAAAAATTGCTTTGTCATCACTTGCAGTACCACTGTAACAAATTCTGAGATTTTAAGTAAAAGAAAATTTAAATTTTTTACAGGTCCATTTTTTCGAAACGACGATTGACAAAATATTTTTAACCATATCTGAATTACAATATTTTCCTGGAATATTAGAGATTACTGTTTCAAACATAAAGTGAACATTTCATAATTTGGCATCAATAAATTTTAAGCATGTCTTTGGCAAGAGTGATGGGAGTGAGTGGTGATAGAAGTGTTCATTTTTTTTTTGGGTCATTCCACCATTGGTGGGAATGGCTGATGTGTGAATAAAAAAAAATTAAAATGTAAATATAACTGGCATTTGAACCGTTGTTAAGTTTTTTTTTTTGCCAACATCAACACAAAAAAATTTTAAGCCTTTATCAGTATTCCTATTTTTTATTCCAATCATAAATGATGCACTCTTTCAATCTGTAAGAAAAGTTTTTTTTTTTATATCATGTCACATACAGGAAAATATATTTTCTGGTATACCACAGTTTGAAGGGCTTTAATACACTGAAATATGATCTCATACTTGCATTTCCAATTTATTCCATGACATTTCTGTACTAATGCTTTGTCATTTAATGTTATATACACTCATTCCACAAACATGAAAAAAAACTGTTTCTTTCATTTGGCAATTATTTCCTACAAACATGTGAACTTATCAAACTACTGCAGGACTAATCCATGTTAAAATTCAGTTAAAAGTTTAATTGGCAAGCTATCCAAGTAAATAAATTGACCAGGGTTGTACATGGTAAAAAATAAACTCTTACAACTAAATTTGTTAAACATTTTATATGAAAGAAAATTATGACAGAGATTCTCACAGGTCATTACGAGTTATATTTCTTAATTATTTGCGCAACAAAGTGAAAAAGGGCGCTATACCAAGTAACAAAGGGAATATAGGGTTTATTCTAACAAAACAGTTAAAATTATATACAACTTTACTATCTTTTGGCAACTCAGGATAAGTTACACAATGATTACAAGCATGAGCTCCTTGGCGACTGCTGTGATCGTAAGTTTAGACCAAGGGAAGGGAAAATATGGCAGTCAAACAATCAAAGTAGGGTGCTGCCCTCAACCACCAAAACATGCAAACTACACATCAGAGCATGGTTTCTTCTATACTGCATTTTTATTTTATCTATTACCTATGAATACAAAGTATATAAACCTTTTGTCAATGAATATTAGTAGGGCCCACTTATACTGGCAGGGTTAAGTTTCCATGATTCTGCTGTTATGCAGTGAACATTGGTTTCCCAGTTATAATTGCATAAAATGCAGATAAAGTTTACAATAAACAGACATTTAGCTAACAGTCGAACTAGGCATTAAAAAAATAAAAGTAAAATACATATACAGTACTTTCATGACTTACCTTAAAAACTTTGTAGTCTTAATGTAGGGCGAGAACAAGAGTAGTATTTATTTGTAGGAAGTTAGGTGTAGGTAGAGGGTAGTATAGGTAGCCAGGAAGCCCCATACACCAGCTACCCACACAGGCCCAGAGCGATTGATTATTACATTGACATGCCTTTTTCACCAAGTTTAGTTATTTCTACACTACTTTAGATGCATTAACATGAAGGTGTGAACGCAATGAGAGTTTATGACCGAACAATGGCATCAGAATGTAAGTGACGTGAGAGTTTATAAACTAAGGGGAGGAGGGGAGGTTAGGGTGAGATATGAGCAAACTTCTGGCAGAAAGTTGGACTAGTGCAACTATGGGTAATGGAGAGGGGGGAGGGGTGTTTAAAGAGGGACGAGATAGATTTAAAAATGCATTATTAGAATGTGAGAGCAAGGAGTTTGTGGCTATAGGAAGGTGGGTGCAGGGGATAGAGGAGTGACTGGATGGGAATGGAGGGTTAAAGGGTGCAAATAAAAGAAAAAAAGGTTTAGCTTGAGTTTTTTTTATTTTTTTTTTTTTTTTTTTTTCAAAGCAGATGTGATAAGCAGGGCGAGTATATGGAGAGTGAGAAAGGGGAAGAGGGGCATAGTGCACAAAGAGCAAATGACTAGAGGGGAGAGGGCACTGTCAAGAAATTGCTGTGGAATAAGAAAAATATTTGGGGCGCAGATAAAAAAAGATTAGAAGCCTAGGGATCGAATGGATTGTCAGTAAAAAACTTGTAGGGGAGTTTAGTAGATGGGGAGATGGAGGTAACTGGTAGATGTAGGAATTTTGTTGAGAACTTTTAATTGAGAAAGGGGAGGCAGGTTTAATTTCATGCACTGGCTGAGGGAGGTATAACATCTTTTAGGAGTGAAAGAAGAGAGGCTGTAAGTGTCGGGAGGTGCACGAGTTGTTACATAGAATGAATTGGGAATAAGGACATAAGAAGGAACCACTGTGCAGCAGACTTACTGACCCCATGCGAACGAAGCAGATCATGTCCCCCCCCCCAGATTAGCCGAATGACCAACCTCGTCAGGCACTCATACTTTATGGAAGAAGTACAGCATTCAGACCTAATAGACCATGCTAGTCAAGGTACAACTCACACCCACTAGTGTTAATTTATCTAACCTATTTTTAAAGCCCACATACCGTTTTCAGACTTAACTGTACGCGGAGGAGTTTGTTCCACTCATCCACAACTCTTTCAACCAGTGCTTTCCAAAATCTTCTGAAATCTGATTTAGAGGTAGAGAAAGAAGGATTGCAGTTGAGCAAGTAGGCTTTAGTATGGGTAGGGGATGGTGTAGATTTTAGGTTGATTACATTGAAAGCATGTCAAGTGAATAGTATTTAGACAAAGGTAGGGAAGTTTTCATGCATTTATGGATTCAGAAAGGCAATATGATAAGAGTGGATAGGGTAGCAATGTGGCAGATGTTTCTAGGTGCTATGGATTACATAGAAAACGTTACTAAATTCTCTAATTGAGAATTATGTGCGGCAGTGAGGCTCAGGTTAGTGTGTGTAGGAGAGAGGTTTACTTCCAGTAAAAAGTTAGGTCTTGGAACAAGGATGTGTAATGTCACATGGTTGTTTAACGCTTTAAAGTGAGGGCATACGAAAGGAAATATTTTTGATACAGTTATCCCTAGTTAGAGGTGTACGGGCTAGAGAAAAGTATTCTTCCGGACACTTCTACAAACCGTTTGGTAAACATCTCGTATATATTTGTATAAATTTTTATACTGTGGGTGCATGTATCATGTAGTACTCGCCTAATTGTGGGTTATGCAGGCCCGTCGAGACTCAGCTCCTGGCCCCGCCTCTTCACTAATCACTTCTGGATCACCTATCTCTCTCTGCTTCCTGAGCTTTGTCATACCTCTTCTTAATGATGTAATGAAGTTTCTTAGTGTATGGTTCCTGCCTCCATACTTCACCTGCTAGGCTTTCCATCTTGTGCTGACAACTCTATGACTGAAGATATACTTCATAACGTCCCTGTGACTCGTATGAGTCTTCAGTTCCAGTTGTGACCCCTTGTCCTGTTGTTCCCCTTCTGGAATCATCTATTCTCTGTCCCACCTTGTCATTCCCCGCAGTATCTTTAATGTCGTTTCATGTCTCCCCCTTGAACCTTCTGTCTCAGTGTCGTCAGTTCCGATTTCCCTTAACTTTCCTCGTACGACATTACCTTGAGCTCTGGGGATAGCCTTGTTGCACACTTTGTACTTTCTCTAACTTCTTGCCGTGCTTGACCAGGAGTGGGGGTTCCAGACATGGTGCTGCGCTTCTCAGTATGGGGCATAACATTTAAAACCCAGTGTACAGTGTCTTGACGTTTCCTTTATTAGGTATCGGAACGCTATTCTTCAAGGTTTGCCAGGCGCCGTATGCTGCAGCGGTATTTGGTTGATTGGGTGCCTCCTGGTTGATGTGCTCGGTGTTATGGTCTCCCCAAGGTCTTTCTCCTGAAGTGGGTCTGTTTTGTCTTTGTCCGCATAGCCTATACTAGGTCTGCGGTTTCTTTGCCCCTCTCCAATCTTCATGACTTTGCATTTGGCTGTGATTGAATTCGAAGAAGCCAGTTTCTGGGACACAGGTCTGCCTCTCCAGGTCCTTTGCAGTCCTGCCTCATACTCGTCGATTAATTCTTCTCAATCAAACTTTCACGTCATCTTGCGAAACAGGGACACTTCAGAGTCTATTCCTTACATCATGTCGTTCACATATATCAAAAATAGCATGGTCTAGAACTGAACCCCTGTGGGACCCCGCTCGAACAGCGGCGCCCCACTGTGATACCTCTTCAAGTATCCATGATCGTTGCTGCCTCATGTCAGTATTCCTTCCATTGCAGTGCCCTTCATTTTTCGTGTGCTGATCCGCAGCTTCTGCACTAAATCTTTGTGGGGAACTGTGTCAAAGGCCTTCCTGCAGTCTAGGAATAAGCAATCTAACCAACCCTATCTCTCGGTCTTACTTATGTTACCTTGTCTTAAAAATCCAGGGAAGGTTTGTGATACCAAGATTTGCCTTCCATGAACCATGTGGTTTTTCATTTATAATCTTGTCTCCTTTCCAGGTGTTCGACCCTCTCCTCCTGATAATCTTCTCCATGAATTTGCACACAATACATGTCAGAGGACACAGGTCTGTAGTTTAGTGCTCCTGTTTCTGTTTCCTTTACTTAAATATGGGGACTCCATTAGCTGTCTTCCTTCTCAGGTAGTTGCCCAGTTTCAAGGGTTGTGTGAAGATTGTGGTTCGAGGACACACAGCTTCTATGCTACTTCTCTCAAGGGCCCATTGGGAGATGTTGCCGGTCATCGCCTTTGAGGTGTCAAGGTCACTTAAGAGCTTCTTCACCTCCTTCACTTCAGTGTTCGTATGACATCCAACTACTTGTTGGTATATTCCCTCTTGATGTTCCCTTCTGTGCTGTCTTCACCAAGCCCTTCCTGTCTCTACTGTAAAAACTGCCTTAATTTTCTGTTCAGCTCCTCACATACCTCCTGACTATTTTTGTGAGTTCTCCACCTCTGTCCTTAATCTGATCACCTGGTCTTTGACTGTTGTCTTCCTCCTGATGTGGGCTATAACAAGTTTCGGGTCAGTCTGATTCTCCGATGCCTTGTCATTTTCATACTGTCGTGTGCGCCTCCCTCCTTACCATGTGCGTACTCATTCCTGGCTCTGCGAATGATCTCCCTATTTTCGTGTGGTTCTCGCCTTCGTACATTTTTCATTTCTATTTTGCACTTTTGTTTTTGCCTACTTTTAACGTCGGGTAAATAAACCAGGGGCTTGTTATCGGTCTTTCCGTTGTTACTGTTGCACTTGGGAATGAACCTTTACACTGCCTCCATGCATTTTGTTGCTACATATTCCTCATTTCATTTACTGGCTTTCTGCCAGTTCTCTGTCCCACTGGACCTCCCGCAGGAAGTATCTTCAACCTATGTTGGTCCCCTTGTTATAGTCAGGCTTTTACCTTCTACTCCTGTTATTCTCTCACTTGCAGCTCTAATATGTATTCAAAGCACAAGAACCATAGAACCATTTGGTCTCGCTAGCTCCTAGGGGACTCTCATACTTGATGTCCTCAAATGTCTGAGCCGCCCAGGGTGATCACAAGGTCCATCTTGCCTGGTTCATCCTTCCCCTCTCACAATCTGGTAGTGTCCTTAACATGTTGGTGCATGTGGTTTTCCAGCCCACCACGTCCAACATCCTGGCGCTCGATGTTTCGGGAACCAATGTGGATCCAGGTTTTACCGTCAATCTCACTGTGGTTGAAAATCCCCCATAACCAGCAAATTTTGCTCTGATGAGTGAGATCTTCTTGCCCACCTCAGCAAGTGTGTCACACCATTGGCTCTGTTAGCTATCTTCATATTTCACTCTCTTGGCTCCTGCAGTTCAGTGGTGGATTATACATCACTGCAAGACCACTTGTGTTCCCCAGGACTCGAAGTGTACCTGCTATGTAGTATCTCTCTCCCGGTTCTCATCTATTACCTTCCATTTTTCCCTTCGAATTTCACATCTGTTTTTTAGAGCAGAGCAACCCCACCTCCCACATGGCCCCTTTCATCTTTCCTCATGATCTGGTATCCTGGTGGGAAGAAGATTGCATCTGTTATTGTCTCCATGAGTTTTGTTTCTGTAACTGCTATGATGTCTGGGAATTCTCATGATTCATTCTTGCCATTCCTCATGGTTTATTCGTTAATCCATCTGCATTGAGTACCAAACCTTCAACTTTCTGTTTCTATACTGTAACTGTGGTGCGGGGGGTGGAAACTGAAGGGATCGGTGGTGAAGGTTGGTTGGATTGTTCAGTTGCCTTGGGACGGTGTCGTGGGCTGGAGTCCTTCTGCAGTGTTTCTGGGGGTTTGTGCTTGTCCTTCCATTTGCAACCTGGGTTATTCTGCTCTCCTTTTTCATTTCCTCCCATTTCTCCTTTCGTTTTTGAAACTATCTCTTTCATTGTCTTCCTTTCGTCCTGTGTCTTGTCTCGGTTGAGGTACACACTCCGGAACTCCTGCTTGCCTCTCAGCGTGCTTTCTTCCTGAGGATCATGGTCCGGGTTGAGTCCTTGCCTTGTAAATTACTTTGAGACGGCCCGAAATCTTTTCTTTTGTGAACCACCCAATTTCGAAAATTGCACTGGGTCAGTCCCCTCGCCTATCACGTCATGTTGTCATCAATCGCTTTTCTCCTCCAGCTTTCTTTCATCATTATGTTTCCCCTTGTTGCTTCGTCCTAGCCCATAGCCCCTGTGTGTGTTACTTAATGTGTTTCTTATATTAATTTTGAAAAAAATTTAATAGATAAGATTAAGGGAATGGTCTTATTAACGTAAACTATGCGACAATATTTACCACTACTTAATTAGTCCCTTTTTACACCTCTCTGAAATAATTCTCCTTATACCAATACCACTGTTACTGCCTTTATTCAGTTAATTGATATACTACTAGTTTAACAACAATTAAAGGGGGGCTACTTTCAAGAGATTTATTTTTTTTTTCGCTCTTGTTTCAAAATAGTCGCATTTTAAAATACTCAGGTGCTATTGACTACTCCAGTGCTATGATCTTGCTTTTATTACATTTTATATTATTTTCATTTGCTCCTTTATTTTAGCTGTAAATATCTACCGTTGTTCATAAAACTCACATTTGTTAAAATAATTAAGTGTGCTATTAGATGCTTATGAGTATAAGGAAATTATCGATTATGTAAGAATCCCTTTTTATTTCAAATTTTTACAAGTTTCTTAGAATAATCACAGAGTCTTATTTCATAAGTTCTAGTTGTAGCTTCAATGTAAATGTTGTATTAATTTAATCAGAAAATAAGTTTGGAAAATTACTCTCATCTATGATTACAGGCATAGATCCCTGGTAACTCTTTTTTCCAAATGAATTACACGAATCAAACAGCAAAACTGTATTACTATAACGCAGACACAAGCAAAGACATTACACGGTTGCAACAATAACACCATCTTCTAACTAAACAATTGTCAGTCCTTAAGCAAACTTTATGATGTCTCCAGGCATTACTTAATCCCTTCATTCCAATTCTTCACACACACACACACAAAAACTGGCTTAAGCATGATATTAAAAGATAATCTATACCATTCCTGGCTACTTGGCCATACCACAACTGTGAACAGACCAGCTAGGGGGAGGAAAAGCTGTATACTACTCAAATCAACTAGAATGTATCTAATTAATATTGCTACATGGACGAACATGGAGATTATATCACAGCCAAATTTAAATAAAATGACCTGCAAAAAAAAAAACCCTCACAGTGATAAAACATCTACAGAGTACCACCAGTCAAACATTTAACACTTTAGTGAAACAACTAAGGAAATGACTATGTTGCACACATGAATAAAGATCAACCCACTACTGATATGACAGGGAGGATTTAAAAAACCATTACATAACATGACCAGGACCCACATGTAACCGAATTCACAAACACGTGAGTAAATGCCTGTTGCTACCAGCAATGTCTACTAAACCTACAAGAATCACTGAGACAAGCATTCCTTTAATAGACCACATCTGGACAAACACCATATCCCCTTTAAAATCAGGCATATCACACCACAATCACTACAGACCACTACCCAACCTTATCATAACTAATCTGCAAAATGCCACAAGGACATAACTTATAAGAACCTTCAGATACATAACGAGACAGCAGTTAACTTTATAGCAGCTATTGAATAACAGATTGGGCAAATGAGCTCGAAACATATACAGGATATGGAATGAATGGTATAAAATAATTTTCTAAAAAAAAGCCCAAAAGCCATCTATTAATGAACATTTGACCCCAAAACTAAAAGATCACAGCAAAGAGACTGAAACTAATCCATGGCTAACACCAAGCATCCTCAAATCCATTAACACAATGCACAAATATGAAAATCAGTATAGAATGGCGTCTAATAACTAGAGGAACAGTCTAAGTTCCTGGTTCAGCACTTACCAGGCCCGATAAGGTTTGTTCTAAAAAATTGTATTATGAAAATATGATTACATAACATCAAACGCATATATGAAAAAAAAAACCTGGAAAACTATCGAAATTCTTTGGGAACTAAAAAGTTATCCAAAAAAACAAAACAACTAACAAAATCAGATGAACCCATAACTCACTCCAACCTGAAACAGCAAACAGACTCGATGTTTTCTTCTCACACCTTGGAAAAAAATTCTATGCGAACAAATAACAAGGCGGCAAACCCCGTCCATCAGGCTTAACCTCATAGGTTCCTACCCTAAATACGTTATTCCTAGCTCAACCAACCCATAGAAGTTACTATCATAAAACCTTAAAACAGGCAGGAGACAAAACAACTTGCCCATTCTTATGTACAAAAAAGCTTCTAAAGTATTGTCACAAATTATTGCAATGCTCTGTAACAAAATTTCCCCAAAACTGAATCATCTACACATCCAACAATCCTCAAAATAGCGAGGGTCACTCGAATCCACAAAGAGGTGACAAGATGACTTGGAATAAACTATAGACCAATTCTATCTTAACCACTGCTTTCTAAATCTTTGAAAAAATTAATTCATAGGGGATCTATTCCTACCTTGTTCACATCACAATATTAAACCCTTGTCAGTTTGGGATTCAGAATAATAAAAGCAACATATGATGCTATTCATACACATGATAGAACTAATAATACTGCACTTGGAAAAGGAAAAGTCCTGCTGGGCATTTTCATTGATTTACGTAAAGCTTTTGTACAGTTGACCTCTAACTGCTGGTACTTCAAATTAACGCACTATGGTATCAGAGGCCTCTCCCTCAACTACCTAAATATCATACCTTAGTAAAGAACTCTAGTGTGTATGGAAGGAAATGATGCCAAACTCTTCCACCCTAGCCAATCACAGTAGGAGTCCCACAAGGAAGTTGTCATTGGACCACTCTCTTTCTCATCTACATCAATGATCTCCAAATGATCACAGCTACTTCAAACACTATTTGCAGATGACACTACAAGTCTTTTCCCACCCAAACACAGTCATACTAGCAAACACTCCGGCATTGCCAAATTACAGAATATATTATGCCTGGATGATGACCAAAAACTTACCCTGAACAATGATAAAAACTATTTCATTCCGTTTGGAACAAAGGCTGCTAATGATCCAATATTAACCATAACGCATTAACGGATAATGCTCTTAGTCAAAAGAATGCAGAGGGGAAATTCCTAGGTATCACTTGACAGTAGCCTTAAGTTCTGGACACACACACACAAACCACCAAGAAATCTCAAGACTGTAGGCATTACTTCAAAGATAAGGGAACTACGTTCCACAATCAGGCTCTCATGGCACTGTACCATTCACATCTTATACCCTTATCTTACATACGGAATTGTGCATGGGATAAAAACATCCAATCAACCTAAAACCCCTAATAACCCATCAAATGGCAGCAGTAAGAATGATAAATTCCACTACCCGCCAGTACTTCCACCAATTTTCCAAAGTCTGAATATGCTCACCATTAAGATACATCACTTACTTATTAGGTGCCTACTACATACACAGAATACAAGCAAATAATAAACCTCGCTGAAACTTATCAGCACCAACCTAAACAGGGACATGACACAAAACAAGACACAGATCTCTTTGATTTACCTAGTGTCCATATCTACCACAGTGATAAAAACTATGCACATAAAGGGCCCCAAAAATATGGAATTCATTACAGAAGATGTTAAAAGTTAGAAACCCAGTCTGAAGAAATCAATTTAGACTTCTCAAAATGCCACTTAATCACCCTAGAAAATGCTAAATATTCAGTACACACACCTAGCTTATGTACCCCCATCTAACTGCAACAATCACTTTGAAACCTTATTATCAATTGTTGACTGGAATATAATTGAATCATTGTTTTAACAAAAAGCATTTTCAAAATATATGATATTTCGTTTTGTCTTATCAAATTTTGATTCATTTATAATTAATATCTACTGTACACCTTTGAAAATATTTATTATCTAATGTACAACTTTGTTATATTCCTTAGTGTTAAGTTGACTTAGCCAATAATGTTATGTTGGCCCATAATGCTAAGCATAATAGACGGCTTCTCTTTGATTGCAACCACTATTGTTAAAATGCAAAATCTCTATGTATGTTTGCAATGACAAATAAAATAGATATATCCTACCATCATGTAAAACACTTACATGCTTCTGTTTCAAACTCACTTCCGGCGGTGGGGACGGTAGTACCCCATGGGTGGTTGCTGTCTCACAGGCAATAAAGTTACATGAAAAAAATAAATATTAAAAACAAAGAAAAAAGAATTAAAAGTAAATATATTTTTACCAAGTGAGCGGCGGTCACCGATTTGCCAGTAAGCAGCATCACTTTGTCACTTTCGCCTCTATCTGGTAAGTACTGATCACAAAATTTTTTTCATTTTAAAACACTAGAAAAATATTCCATATAAAAATTTTTTATTCCAAATATTTTTTGACAGAGGTTCAACTGTGAATGGGTTTTAAGTAAGGTTTCAAACATCAAAAAAAAGTAAAGAAGTTTTGTCAATATTTAGTTAACGATTCACACAATCAGTGCCAAACCATTGCAAGATAATGTAACAATTACATTAATTTTAACTGCAGCTAGCTCAAATATGTTCCATATCATGGACAATAACAGGCCGGAGAAAATATACATGAAAAAATGTAATATACAGTATGTAAAGTTTAGGGATGCATACTGTTGTAAGAGATGACCAAAAAATGCAGGGAGCAAAGGACTTGTAACCCTTCGCACTGTATATATATTATTTTTTAAATAGTTTAGAAAGAGAAAACTTTAGTTTTTCTTACTGGGGGTCACATGCCGTGGTGGGCTATGGCCGCGGTTCAACGGAAAAAGAAAAAAAGTTAATTTTCACCAAAGCTGACAGCTGAGAGGAGCAAAACAAAAGCAAAAGCATTACAAAGTATAGTACCTAGGGACTGCAATTGCAACAACATCTGCTAGTAAACTGCAGCTTAATAGTATGATATGGCTGGTAAGTAGACCGTGTTTAACATGTTTTGTCTTGAAATTTGGTTATAGCACGATTGAAGAATAGTGGCATATTTTTATTTAACACTTATAAAATTAGGTTTAACACGGCTGCGGGGGGGGAGAAAAATTTTGAGCACAGTCACCCGCCCGGTGGTGGTCTATGGGTTTTACCATTGAGTCAGGTCAGCAGTCAAAGCCAGTTAGCTAGTTTTTAATTGTCATGTTCTTTTTAAACGAGATTCATTATGGCACTCGTAGTAAGATTATCTATCAGTGGACCCCCGCATACTGTCGGCATCACCATAAAGTTCTATCCGCATTACCGCTTGCTTTTATCGCAAAAAATTTTGCCCGCATCATTACCGCTAAAAAAAACCGCTCAAAGTGTTAGTCCGAGACGCGTCAATGTGCGCCATAGCCCAGACTCAACATGTGCCGACGGTGGCATTGTTTACCAGCCAGTCCTCCGCGGTAACATTCTAGCGTACAATCGGATCATTTAGTATTATTAGTGTTTTGGTGATTTATCTGACAAAATAAGTTGACCATGGGCCCCAAGGAAAGCTTCTTGTGCTTCACTACAGCAATAGGGTGAGAATTACTACTGAGAAGAGATTGAGACAGAGATCATTGATAAGTATGAAAAGTGGAGTGCGTGTCGCCGACCTGGCCAGGTTGTTCAAGTAAAGCCCCAAATCAAACATCGCTTACTATTGTGGGCAAACAGAAAAGGCAATCAAGGAAGCTGTGTTCTTCTCAAAGGTTTAATGTTTCGAAAAACAGAGATGCAAGTGATAGAAGATGTTGAGAGGACTCTTTTGGTGTGGATAAATGAAAAAACAGCTAGCAGGAGTAGCGTCTCTCAAGCGATATAAGCGAAAGGCTAGGAATGTTGCATGAGGATTTAATTAAAAAAATTGCCTGCAACTAGTGATGATGCGAGTGAATTTAAAGTCCAGCAAAGGTTGGTTTGAGAGATTTAGAAGGTTAGTGGCATAAATAGTGTGATATGGCAATGGTGAGGCGCTGCGTTTGGACCACAAAAGCAGCTGAAAAAAATGTGCAGAATTCAAGGAGGTACATAGACAGTGAAGGACTGAAACATGAACAAGTGTTTTTTGTGATGAAACAGAGCTGTTTTGGAAAGGAAAAATGCCAGCAGGACTAATACATATACTCAGGAGGAAAAGGCATACTCCCCAGGACATAAGCCTATGAAAGACAGGATTTACTTTGTTGATGTGTTTCCAATGCTACTGGTGATTGCAAAGTGAAGCCTTTTTTAGGTATCACTCTGAAACTCCCAGACCGTTAAGCAAGAATGTCCTCAAGGAGGAATGTGTGTGCTGTGGAGGGGCAAACTGTAAGGCTATGGGTCACTAGGACTTTTATATGATGGTTACACATATGCATTTGCCCCATATGTGAAAAGATTCCTAACTGAAAAGAAATTAGAACTTAAGTGCTCATGTTGTTCAGACAATGCCATGGTCACTCTAATGACGTGGCCAGAGCGACTTTATGGGGACATGAAATCATTAGGTGTTGTTTTTGTTTTTGCCTTCTAATACCAATCCATCTCTGCTGCACATGGACAGAGGTTATTGCAACTTCAAAAAACTTTTCAACAAAAGCTCTGTTTTGAAAAGGTGCTTTGTTAGTGACCTCAGAAACTCAAAATGATAAGAGAGTTTTGGAGAGAGACTTTAATATCCTCAATTGTGTAAAACTTATAGGTAAAGGCTTTGGGATAGGGGATGTGACCTAAGATGACCTTGAACTCTGCTTGGAAGAAACTGGAAAGAATGTGTAGACAAAAAGGGATTTGAAGGGTTGAGGATAACAATGATGAGAGGATTTGCCAGTTGAGGAATCCATTGTGGCATTGGAAAGTCCTTGGGGTTGGAGGTTATGTGGGGATGTGTGGAAGAGTTGGTGGAGGAGGTACAATGAAGACTAACCATGAATGAGCTGATAGATCATACTTCTACAGCAAGAGGCCAGACCTGAGGAAGGAAACTGGCTTCGACAGGAGGGTGAGAGACGAAATTTGAAGAAATTGCCCTACTTTTTTTTTACCAAATGATTAAGGGAAATCTGTGCAAAGTGGCTTGAAGTGCAAACCTTCATGGATGAAAATCACCCTCACACAGCTATTGCAAGCCGTGTTTGCTGGTGATGATTACACTGACATTTGTTTGTGAAACACTGTAGGGGAACGAAGTAATAACGAATCGAGAGGTACAAGGCCACTATGGACCAGTGTTGTGCGTAAGAAGTCCAGTGGACTCTGAAGTGGTCATAGTGGCATTAAAAGAAGAAGGGGAAGAAACCCAGAAAAGGACGAGACACCTGTCTTTATGGAAGGGGATTCCCTTCTAAACAATCAAACACACACACTCCCCTCCCTCCCATCCCATCAATTCATCCACACAGATCTTCTATAAAGTAAGTGTCACGTAATTGTGCAGCCTTTTTCAGTGTGTGTATTTAAAATTAACATTTTCTTGTGGTAAAATTTTTTTTTTTTTACTTTTGGGTTCTTGCACGGTATTTAATTTGATTTCATTATTTCTTATGGGGGGAAAATTCATTCGCTACCGATCATTTCGCATAACAACGAGCCCTTCTTGCACGGATTAAAGTCGCGAAGGGCGCGGGGTCCACTGTATCTCTATTTTCTTAGTAATTCCTAGACTTGAATGCATAAACCTTTCCTTTTTCTTGTCACTACAGGAATACTGTATACTTACTGGGTGCCATGATTGCTTGGAGATTTAACAAATGGCAATGAAAATAAGTAAATAGGTATGTAAAATAACGCAGCGACGTCAGAGTATCGTCGTCTACCATAGTTGGTATGAAATGAAGGTGAAGGCTGGGAAGGTGGTTAGTGGGTGAGGTGTGGGTGGCTGAGGGAGACCTACCATCATCCCTACCAACTCCCAGTTTGGTTCATAGGGTCGAAAATACTCGGGAAAGCTCACGGTGTTCATTTACATACGTATTTTCTTATTTTCATTGTCATTTGTTAATATGATATTTATGATTGACTG
Source organism: Cherax quadricarinatus (assembly GCF_026875155.1). Taxonomy (NCBI): domain Eukaryota; kingdom Metazoa; phylum Arthropoda; class Malacostraca; order Decapoda; family Parastacidae; genus Cherax; species Cherax quadricarinatus. The sequence continues at coordinate 41,412 of NC_069410.1, forward strand.
ACTTAATGATTTAAAGTTAGACTTTCACTGAAGAGAGTTAGATGATGACTTAACATCAGTTGTTACAAGTACTTCAGGGTAAGTAGACACAGAAATCATTACAGAATTTCATGCACACTCCAGGTAACAAACCATCAACTTCAGTACCAGACCTCTTCCACCACCTCGCCCAGTTGGGCCACAGAATAACTCCATTCTTTCACAATCATTGACAACACCATCACCCAACAATTTACAGCTAAGGAAATACATTATTCCCTTTTATTTCTGTAACATCTGGACGGTCTAAAAAAAGTTTGGCTCTTTTTGGGGGCTCCCAGGAGATGTAACCCTATTTTTCTCCACAAGTTCTTCAGTTTGTCTAACACTGTTTTGTCTAACATGGCGTTATCAGGAACGTAACTACAGTAGTTAATGACTGTCTACTGTATTTGTGAAAAAGGTTTATAAAAACTGATTTTATTAAATGCCTACTTGCATTATTATAAATCATTGGCCTCAATGCAGCTTACAATATTCATATACAATTTTTATTAAAATTGGCAAGAGTCGGCAATTTAAGCGTACAAAATGGTTGCTTGAATTTCCGAGAGCTTCACTTCAAACTCTGAAATTGTCAAACTACGATGCTTACAAGTAAAAATAAAGATAATTTTCCCACGTACCATCCTCATCCGCTGCATGCACAGAGCAAACAAATTATAGAAAAATCACATTAGTCTAAATCATTCATTCATGTTTACTGTATAAACAAGTAAAGCATCATAAAATGAACCATTTTGAGTTTTTAATAAACTTGAAATGGAGCTGCATATTTTATGAGCTTTATCTTACAAAACATTGACTCACTAAATCGTAATGGACACGATTGCAAACAAACCATACCCGGCCGGGTTTGTTTATTTTTTCTACAACATAACAGTATAGTACATTATTAGGAAATTATCTTTTGGTAGACATTAAAAAGAAGATTCTAAAATTACTATTTTTTTAAAAGTAAATTACCAAACTGTCATAGACAAATCCTCAATGCCCAGAGTTACTGAGAAAATGAAAATTACTCTTTACAAATATTAGTACAAATGTCAGTCTAAGATCTATTTAGTAAGAAAAGATAACTTTTTCTTTTATCCTAACTAAGGGCCCAGGTATTCAGGGGGAATAAAAAAACCCCCCTTCTTTTAGGTGTTCCACAGATGGCTTTCAACAAAGCCATCGTTCATTATGTTCAGTGTTTTAACTTCCTGCCATTTGCACAATAGTTGCATAAGCTGAAGGTGACCCGGCACCATATTTTAAGGTAAGCTATTGTATGTACTGTGCATTTATTTAACTTTTTTCCTTTATGCTAGCGTATGAGCATTTAATACATGACAGCATTAAAAAATGTATCAGACATTTTGACATTTGATAATGAAAAAAAAAAATTCAGCCTTGGCATTTATAGCTTACTGCCGGCGGTCAGGGCACCGATGTCATTCAATTTGGAGCACTCCTGGTTTTGATGCTAAACATTTGAAACAAGGCGGTTGGGATGTTGTTGTTCAGAAGAGTAAACACGAGCTGTGATGTCAGTGACTTCTGGCAAGACAATGATTGAATTAATAGACAGTGATGTAAACTTTTTTCCTCCAAGGTCACACTACCTTGGTGGGAGACAGCCGATGTCGAAAAAATCTTAGGTTGTGTTTTACCTTGCTTTTGGAAAATTGAACTATATAATAATAATGATACTACTACTTACTTACTTACTATTATAATAATAATAATAATAAAAATTGCTTTGTCATCACTTGCAGTACCACTGTAACAAATTCTGAGATTTTAAGTAAAAGAAAATTTAAATTTTTTACAGGTCCATTTTTTCGAAACGACGATTGACAAAATATTTTTAACCATATCTGAATTACAATATTTTCCTGGAATATTAGAGATTACTGTTTCAAACATAAAGTGAACATTTCATAATTTGGCATCAATAAATTTTAAGCATGTCTTTGGCAAGAGTGATGGGAGTGAGTGGTGATAGAAGTGTTCATTTTTTTTTTGGGTCATTCCACCATTGGTGGGAATGGCTGATGTGTGAATAAAAAAAAATTAAAATGTAAATATAACTGGCATTTGAACCGTTGTTAAGTTTTTTTTTTTGCCAACATCAACACAAAAAAATTTTAAGCCTTTATCAGTATTCCTATTTTTTATTCCAATCATAAATGATGCACTCTTTCAATCTGTAAGAAAAGTTTTTTTTTTTATATCATGTCACATACAGGAAAATATATTTTCTGGTATACCACAGTTTGAAGGGCTTTAATACACTGAAATATGATCTCATACTTGCATTTCCAATTTATTCCATGACATTTCTGTACTAATGCTTTGTCATTTAATGTTATATACACTCATTCCACAAACATGAAAAAAAACTGTTTCTTTCATTTGGCAATTATTTCCTACAAACATGTGAACTTATCAAACTACTGCAGGACTAATCCATGTTAAAATTCAGTTAAAAGTTTAATTGGCAAGCTATCCAAGTAAATAAATTGACCAGGGTTGTACATGGTAAAAAATAAACTCTTACAACTAAATTTGTTAAACATTTTATATGAAAGAAAATTATGACAGAGATTCTCACAGGTCATTACGAGTTATATTTCTTAATTATTTGCGCAACAAAGTGAAAAAGGGCGCTATACCAAGTAACAAAGGGAATATAGGGTTTATTCTAACAAAACAGTTAAAATTATATACAACTTTACTATCTTTTGGCAACTCAGGATAAGTTACACAATGATTACAAGCATGAGCTCCTTGGCGACTGCTGTGATCGTAAGTTTAGACCAAGGGAAGGGAAAATATGGCAGTCAAACAATCAAAGTAGGGTGCTGCCCTCAACCACCAAAACATGCAAACTACACATCAGAGCATGGTTTCTTCTATACTGCATTTTTATTTTATCTATTACCTATGAATACAAAGTATATAAACCTTTTGTCAATGAATATTAGTAGGGCCCACTTATACTGGCAGGGTTAAGTTTCCATGATTCTGCTGTTATGCAGTGAACATTGGTTTCCCAGTTATAATTGCATAAAATGCAGATAAAGTTTACAATAAACAGACATTTAGCTAACAGTCGAACTAGGCATTAAAAAAATAAAAGTAAAATACATATACAGTACTTTCATGACTTACCTTAAAAACTTTGTAGTCTTAATGTAGGGCGAGAACAAGAGTAGTATTTATTTGTAGGAAGTTAGGTGTAGGTAGAGGGTAGTATAGGTAGCCAGGAAGCCCCATACACCAGCTACCCACACAGGCCCAGAGCGATTGATTATTACATTGACATGCCTTTTTCACCAAGTTTAGTTATTTCTACACTACTTTAGATGCATTAACATGAAGGTGTGAACGCAATGAGAGTTTATGACCGAACAATGGCATCAGAATGTAAGTGACGTGAGAGTTTATAAACTAAGGGGAGGAGGGGAGGTTAGGGTGAGATATGAGCAAACTTCTGGCAGAAAGTTGGACTAGTGCAACTATGGGTAATGGAGAGGGGGGAGGGGTGTTTAAAGAGGGACGAGATAGATTTAAAAATGCATTATTAGAATGTGAGAGCAAGGAGTTTGTGGCTATAGGAAGGTGGGTGCAGGGGATAGAGGAGTGACTGGATGGGAATGGAGGGTTAAAGGGTGCAAATAAAAGAAAAAAAGGTTTAGCTTGAGTTTTTTTTATTTTTTTTTTTTTTTTTTTTTCAAAGCAGATGTGATAAGCAGGGCGAGTATATGGAGAGTGAGAAAGGGGAAGAGGGGCATAGTGCACAAAGAGCAAATGACTAGAGGGGAGAGGGCACTGTCAAGAAATTGCTGTGGAATAAGAAAAATATTTGGGGCGCAGATAAAAAAAGATTAGAAGCCTAGGGATCGAATGGATTGTCAGTAAAAAACTTGTAGGGGAGTTTAGTAGATGGGGAGATGGAGGTAACTGGTAGATGTAGGAATTTTGTTGAGAACTTTTAATTGAGAAAGGGGAGGCAGGTTTAATTTCATGCACTGGCTGAGGGAGGTATAACATCTTTTAGGAGTGAAAGAAGAGAGGCTGTAAGTGTCGGGAGGTGCACGAGTTGTTACATAGAATGAATTGGGAATAAGGACATAAGAAGGAACCACTGTGCAGCAGACTTACTGACCCCATGCGAACGAAGCAGATCATGTCCCCCCCCCCAGATTAGCCGAATGACCAACCTCGTCAGGCACTCATACTTTATGGAAGAAGTACAGCATTCAGACCTAATAGACCATGCTAGTCAAGGTACAACTCACACCCACTAGTGTTAATTTATCTAACCTATTTTTAAAGCCCACATACCGTTTTCAGACTTAACTGTACGCGGAGGAGTTTGTTCCACTCATCCACAACTCTTTCAACCAGTGCTTTCCAAAATCTTCTGAAATCTGATTTAGAGGTAGAGAAAGAAGGATTGCAGTTGAGCAAGTAGGCTTTAGTATGGGTAGGGGATGGTGTAGATTTTAGGTTGATTACATTGAAAGCATGTCAAGTGAATAGTATTTAGACAAAGGTAGGGAAGTTTTCATGCATTTATGGATTCAGAAAGGCAATATGATAAGAGTGGATAGGGTAGCAATGTGGCAGATGTTTCTAGGTGCTATGGATTACATAGAAAACGTTACTAAATTCTCTAATTGAGAATTATGTGCGGCAGTGAGGCTCAGGTTAGTGTGTGTAGGAGAGAGGTTTACTTCCAGTAAAAAGTTAGGTCTTGGAACAAGGATGTGTAATGTCACATGGTTTTGCAAAACCCCAAAACGAAAAAAATGTCCAAATAAAAAACCCCCGGACCTTCTAAAATGGGAAGATGGTGGAAAAAATGTGAAGCGTATAGTGGGGGGAAGGCAAGGGGCACCCACGGGCATTGAGCTTTGACAGGGAAAGGGTGAAAAGAACAGGCCCAACGTAATTCCCGGGGGGAAAAAAAAGGGGTTAAGCAAAAAAGGTGAAGGGAAAAGCAGGTGGGGCAAAGAAAAAACGGAAAAACCCCAAAAAAAAATTTTTTGGGTAAAAAAGGATGATTTGGGAACAGAGCGACATAGTCAGGAAGGGGAAGGAAAGGGTTAAAAGGGAAAGGAAAAGCCCGGCAAAGTTCCTTTGAGGGGGGGTTAAGTGAGGGTCCAGGAAACCGCAAAAAAACTGGCCCCTATATTTTCTTTTCGGGGTTTTTTAGGGAAAGCAGAGTTCAGATACCCCGGGAAAATTTGAAAAGGGGTTTTTTAAAAGGGTTCCCCGGGTTTTAAATTTTTTTTTTTTTTGGAAAAACCTGGAAAAAAAATAAACCCATTTTTGGGGTGGGGCCAGGAACAAGGTGACAGAGAAAAAAGGGTTAGTGAAAAGAAAGGCGGATACGGAAATTTTAACCCCGGTGGGGGGCCAAAAATTAAAAAAAAAAAAAAAAAAAAAAAAAAAAAAAAAAAAATATTGGTAAAAGATAAGGCCAAATCATTGATAGCAAGTAAAAAGTGTTTGCTTAGAACACACCCCTGAGGGACCCTTTTAGCTTGGACGAAGTTGGGGAAGATTATTATTGACTCAACCCGGAAATGTCTGTCTTTAAAAAAGTTTTAAGGAAGGTGGTAGTTTGCCTTGGAGGCCAAAGGAGTGGGCCTGAGCCAAAATATTTCCCTCCAATTGCAATGTCTCTAAGGCAAAAAATTGGAAATAACCAAAGTGTTATTGCAAAAAAAATTAAAAGAAATACGTTCCAAGCTTTGAAGGGGGTTTAGGGTAGGGCCCCTTACGAAAGCTATTGATAGGGGAGGCGTTGTTGTGTCTAAATACCACATTAAACTAATTTCGAGACTTTCCCATCATTTTGCAAACTGCATAGTAAGAGCGATGGGACGATGTGGGAGGCATATTCCTGTATCCCCGGGTTTGGAAGGGAGAAAATGGCAGATTTCCACGGGGGAAAACTCGGGCCCCAAATAAGATTGAAGGGGTTTAAAGAGGACTAAAAGGGGCGGGCCGATGTAAATGTTTAACTTTTAAAATATGAATGTCTCAGCCCAGCTGCCGTGATCGGCAACTGAGAGCGTTCCCCTCCGTTCTTGAAGTGTAAAAGGCACTTATTGTTCTTCTCTGAGAGAAAAAAGTCTAGGCAAACTTCTGCAGATTTTGAGGAAAAAAACGGGGGGCATAGATGGAGCCCCGGGAATACGGTCAGATGTGTGCCAAGTTCAATGGAAAACTCAGGGTTTGCTACATCACCAGCGCCCCGTAGAACAGGACCCGGGACAGGGGGGAGTTTTTTCCCACTAAATTTTTCTCATTTTTTCCAGACTGCAAAAGAAGAAGCAAGGTGATGGGGAAACAGTTTTCGCCAGCAAGTGCGTTTAGCTTCACGGATGACAGGTAAAGCGACGCCGCTTTGCTTAAAACAAGAAGTCTTCAGCGGGTTTTATTGTACCGGTTTCCTGCCCCATGCAGCGCATTTTAAAAGTACGCAGAGACAACAGGAGGCCCCCAAGGATCACTTTGAGAAGCCCCCCTGAGGTTTGGGTAAAGAATGAGAAGCTGCGGTATAAAATGACGTCAAGAAAGGGTAGGAGCTCTCAAGGGAGGATGAAAAGGAAAATCACTAAAAAACGGAGTTTTGAGTAAAGATCCCAATTTGCCGATCAAATTGCCCGAGGGGTACGGAAAGGGGTGAATAGGAAAGGGGAAAGTAAGATATTGGAAAATGATCGCTGTCTGCAAGCGGCGAACAGCCAGGTGAAATCTAGTGCGGGAGGAAGAGAGCTGATAGATCGAGCAAGAGGATATGAGTACGAGGATCAAAAAGGGTGGGGGGTCCCTCTTAAACTGGGGGGGTGAGAGGGGAGGGAAAAACCTCCCAATGGGATGCCCGTGTCACAATGAGACCCCCCCCCCCCGAGGAAATGGTGGGGGTTAAAACACCCCTAACAGAAGGGTGGGGGTAAAGGGTAAACAAGAAAGGTAAAGTTGGGGTAGAAATGCTCGAGAAGGAGAGAGTAAAAGAAAATTGTAAACACTTATTCAAGTGCATACGGGGGTGCATGTAATCAGCGGGTATGGACAAAAAACTGACAGTAGGAATATCATTGCGTAAAGAAAGGGGATTTCATTAAAAGTCCCCTCTGAGAAAGGGTCCCAAGAAACAATAAATTATAGCCTGGAAGGGTTTGGAAACAGCCGGTGTAATTTGGTTTTTGAAGCAAGCCCAACAGGGGGGAAAACCCGGAAGCAACATCTGAATCACCCGATTACCCGAGGCCGGGATATTCCACTGTAAATAGGGCCCTGATTTGGGGATGAAGAAAAAACCAGTAAAGATGGGAAAGGCACCTTTGGATAGAGGGGTTAGAAAAAATCAAAAGTGTGGTGGCACTGGGAAAAGTTCAAGCAGCGAAGGGAAAAGGGGCGTTTCGAAGAAAGGTTGTGAAGATGGAGGGAGGGAAAAGAGGAACAGGAATGAATCAAGTGTCCCTTGAAGGTTTAGTCTCTGCAAATATTTTGAAATGGCCCTTTAAGTGTTTCTGAAATTTAAAAATGTAGGAGGGGCCCTATTGGGGATAGAAGGGGAGGGTGATAAAAGATTGGGGTAGTAATGGACGACCAAAGTAGAGGGGGGGGGGGAAAAGTGTAAGGGACTGGAGATGAAGTGTGGGGGGGGGCAGAAAGGCAAAACCTGGGAGGTGCGAAGAGGAAAACTTGGGAGGGGACGGGGGGGAAGGCATTAGTACGAGGGGGGGGGTGAACTCCCCATTGTAAAAGAGCCCGAGAGAGGGGGAAAAACTAGGCCGAGACTGGAAGGTAAAGGTGGAGGTGGAAGAAGGGAAGGAAAAGGGGGAAAGAAGATTTAGCAATGTGGATTTTTTGGACTTTCGAAATAGAGGGCGATTGGGATTAGGGGCGACGAGGTCTTGTGATACTGGGGTTGTGAGGGAAGGACCAAGGTGAAACAGACTGAGTTGTAGTCGGGACGCAGAGCCAAGGAACAGCAAAAAGGATTAGTGCCGGAGGGCTATGGGGGGGGTAACAAAGAGGAGGTGCGAAGATGGGACCCCCGAATGGGGGGGGTGTTTTGAAAAAACGAGAATAGAAAAAAGGGGGAGCCCCTTTGGGGGCGGGGATGAGTAACTGCCCGCATAAGGGGGACCTTCTGCCCCCTTTTTAGGGAACGGGGTTTCACGTTCTTTAAGTAGACCGGCAACGGCGGGGGTACGAAGGGTGAGCTTTTTCAATTAAGGCAAGATGGAGGTTGATGAAGATGATTAGAATGGGCGTCGGCACCACAGACGGACTTCGGCCTGTCTGCAATATTTCGCTGGGGACCAAAACGCCACAATTTCTCACTGTTGCGGTTAGGTTCACCTTTCGAACTTGTAAAAGATGTCCGCGAAAAATTCAAGGACGGGGGTTTCGGCTGTCAAAATTAAGAGTACATTGCAAGGGTAACGTCCCACCCCCGGGCAGGAAGGACATAAGTGTCTACTTTGAGGATTGGGAGATCCTGGAGTTCCAGCTGTTCAAGAATGTCATTCCCACGTGACTGGAAAAATTCTGTAGGATTTATGGAAAGGGGGCAGAATGACAGTACCACTACAAGAATTGAGAAAAAGATGTTTTTCAATAGTGATAGGAGTAGTATCTATATGCGAAAGGAGAGAAAGATCAGGGAGTTTGGGTAGCATTCTGGACAGTGACGATGCACGTACTGCTCTTGAGAGCATGAAATGAAATATCTCTACCAACATGACGCAGGAGCGCTTTGCCAATACTATGGTCAGAAAGGTAGGCAGAAGAAGTGTCTTAAAGTAAAGAATTTAGTCCATTGTGTGGTCCGAAACTGAGCGTGGAGAGGGAATGCATGACGTGTCGGTCTTTTCTGAGTAGAATGGGAAGGTAACGAAGGATCATCATCAGGAGATTGACGTTGGCGTTCAGGAGTAGGACCGGAGTTGGTCCGGCGTGAAATGGGCGGGCGATTCGAAAATTGCCGTACCCTAGAGGGAGAAGCCGGAAGCATAGTCAAAGGAGAGCGGAGTTCAGACAAATCGAAGGAGTCAGTCTAAGCCCGGGTACCTGAAGCAGATGAGGAAACAGCACCAGCAAGAGGTACAGGGGCATCAGAAGTGTCCGAAGAATGGTCTAAAAACAAGGCAGGGTCAGAATGGGGTGCGGTATCAAGAAGGGGCCCGGGGGTAGTGGGTTCATGGATTGGGTTCTCCATGGTTAGGTTACTCCTTTGCTTTTTGTTTTTAAGAAAAAAAAAAAGAAAGAAAAGAAAATAATAAAAAAAAAAGAATAAAAAAAAAGGGGGGAGCGGGGAGGAATAGTTCCCATGAGGAATGAAAGGGCCGGAAAACTCCCTCCGCGCCCAAGAGGGCCTCAGCACTGCTAGTAGCACAGATGCAGCATGGAACCCGTGCCATACCCTACCCTTCAGCCAGTAAACCAGCAAACCGGGATAGCAACCTCACATCTGCCGAGCCCACCTCGGTGGACAAGAAAAGGGCGGCCGGATATCTGCCACAAAGCATACCTCCTTCGGCCACCACCCCAGGAATCGAAAGGTGGCTTCCAGAGATACACCTGTTGCCCGAAAGACACCCAAAGCTACTCCGGGATACCCGGGGAGGGATCGGGACATCCCCAGGCGATCCAGATTCCCGGGAAACTACGCCACCGCCAAGAACCTCAACAGAATGGGATGGACCGGTAAACCTTCCCCCACCTAGAACTAGCGCACCTGTGGGAGAAATCCCAAAGGCCAAAAAGAGGAAGGGTAAAAAGGGAGGGGTGGGGAGGAGGAGGAGGAAAGAAAAAGGGGAGGATGGGATGGGGGAGGGGAGATTGGGGGTAATTAGGTTCGGTCTGGGGAAGAAGACCCGACAGGTCAAAATTCCTCAGACCAAGAGCCTCTTCACCACGCCAAGGAGCCCCCTTGAAGAGGTCCCCAAGAAATAAGGTTTATTATTTTCAATGTATTTTTTTTTTTTTAAACTAACCAAATTTTATTAATTTAAATAATGGTATTGTAAAAACCCATGGAAATATTCATATTTTCAAAACTGCTTTTTATGAAACAAGATTCAATTATATTTCTGTCAACCATGGACTTGCTTGATACAACTTTCTCAACTTTTTGAAAATCAATTGGATGGTTAAAATCTCTCACATGAATAAATAGAGCATTGGAAAATCTTGTCCAGTTCTAATGCTATATTTATGTTGTTTTAATCTAAGTTCGAGATTTTTACCAGTTTGACTGTAATAAACTATCGCAAAATTTACAAGGAATCTCAGACACGTCTGTCAGCATTTTGGGGGGAATTCTTTATCAAAAGTTTTTTTACTGTTTCAAGATTTTTAAATAAAACTTTAATATTAAAAGTCTTAAGAAGAGAAGGCATATCAACCCAATTTTCATGTAAGGGAGAAAACCCAAAGTATTTTTTTTGTTGAATAAGGTTGGTTGTCCCTTTTTGGGTTGTAAAAAGCATTTTCAGGCAATTTTAAATGATTTTTCAATTACATTTCTTGGTATTTCAGATCAAGGCTATTTCATAAAATTTTTATATATTTCTTCATCTATAAACTCTGGACTACAAAAATGTAAGCCCTCAAAAAAACACTGAGGAGAAAACAGTCAGTTTAACTCTATCTTGATGGGAAGATAATAGTGTACATAGGAACAGTTATTTGTAGGTTTTCTGTAAATTTTAAATTTGAATTCATTATTACTCTTAATAATTAAAACATCTAGAAAAGGCAACGAGTTATTTTCCTCAAACTCGACAGTAAAGTTTATAGAATGGGCTAAGTTATTTAATTTGCCAAGGAAATGGTGTATATCTACATTCTTGGGCATAAGACATAAAATATCATTAACATATCTGAACCATTTTGCTCTATTAGGGAGGATTGTGTTTAGCAATCTTGTTTCAAAAAATTCCATGTATAGATTACTAAGAACAGGTCTAAGAAAATTTCCCACTGTTCATACCAAATTTCTGAGTATAAAACTTATCATTAAATACAAATTTTGCATCAACAATGCAAAGTTTAATAAGTTTAATGGTAGGAACTGGCAATAGTAAATCATAATTAACGAGTTCTTCAGATAAGAAAATAAATGAACAGGAACTTTCGTAAACAAGGAAGTAACATCAAAACTAACCATGTTAAAATCATTTAAGTCAGTCAAGGAGCTTAATTTATCAACTAGATCATGAGAGCGTACATAGTAGCGAAGGCAATGGGCATCACGGCAATCGGATAAGGATGGAACATTCGCTTCTACATAGAGGCTCTCAACTGGGGAAGAGCGAAAAGCACCAAGGCATAAACGTAATCCTTGGTGATGAATAGGGTTGAGGCTAGATAGAGTAGCAGGAGAGGCAGCTGAATAGATCTGGTCACCATAGTCAAGTTTCGATAAAATGAGGGTAGAATGTAGGCGAAGGAGAGTTCGATGCTCAGCTCTCCATGAAAGATGAGCAAGGGTTTTAAGAAGATTCAGTCGGCTGTGACAAGTTGTCTTCAGAGAGGTAATGTGAGGTTTCCAGGATAACCTATGGCCAAAGAGGAGGCCTAGAAACCTGACTATCACGTTCAGGGATACGGGTGTCAGAGGTATAAAGGATGATTGGAGATGACAGAGCGTCTAGTGAAAGTAATTTGGCGAGTTTTAGTACTGGAAAATTTAAACCCATGTGTGGTGGCCCAATTGGAAACAAGGTCAACCGCATGCTGGAGAGAAACTGTAATGAGGTGACAGTCAGCGCCTGCACAGGCAATAGCGAAGTCATCAACAGAGTGATGACCAAATATTGGATGGAAGACTAGAGGCCAAATCATTGATAGCAAGTAGAAAAAGTGTTGTGCTCAGAACACATCCCTGGTGGACACCTTCAGCTTGGATAAAGTCCGGGGAGAGCACATTATTAACCCGAACACGGAAATGTCTGTCAGTTAAAAAGTTCTTAAGGAAGGATGGTAGATTGCCTCGAAGGCCTAAGGAGTGGGCTTGGGCCAAAATATTATACCTCCAAGTTGTCATATGCCTTCTCAAGATCAAAAAATATGGCAATAACCGAGTGGTTATTCGCAAAGGCATTACGAACATACGTATCCAAGCGTAGTGAGGGGTCTATGGTAGAACGGCCCTTACGAAAGCCATATTGACGAGTGGAGAGACTGCCTCTAAATACCACACTAAATGTCTATTTACCAGGCGTTCCATCACTTTGCAAACTGCACTGGTAAGAGCAATGGGACGATAATGGGAGGCTTCATGTCCCGTAGTACCCGGTTTGCAGAAAGGGAGAACAATGGCAGATTTCCACAGCTGTGGAAGAACTTGTGACCAAATAAGATTGAAAAGGCATAATAGGACTGCAAGGGCTGACTGATGTAATGTTGTTGCATATGGGAAAATGAATGTCGTCGGGCCCAGCTTTCCGATGATCGGCAAGCTGAGGGGTGTTTGCCTCCAGTTCTTGAAGTGTTAAAGGGACATTATACTGTTCTTCTCAGAGAAGAAAAGTCCAAGGGTGCTAACTTTCTGGCAGACTTTGAGGAAAGAAACGAGGGGCATAGATGGAGCCCCTGAGAAATACGGACCAGATGATTGCCAATTTCATTGGCAACACCTAGTGGGTTTGCTATATCAACACCGGCAACCCGCAGAACAGGAGCTGGGTCAGGAGAATATTTACCACTCAGTTTTCCTACTTTTTTCCAGACTGCACTCAGAGGAAGCAGAAGTGATGGTGGAGACAATCTCGTCAGCAAGTGCATTTAGTGTCACGGATGACACAGCGAGCGATCACACGCTTCTGCTTAAAATCAAGAAGTCTCTCTGTGGTTCTATTATACTGGTACCTGCCCCATGCAGCGCGTTTCAAATGTACTGCACGAGCACAAGCAGGGGATCACCAAGGCACGCATTTCTGAGAATGCCTGCCCGAGGTTTGGGGTATAGAATGAGAAGCTGCGGTTAAAACCGAGGAAGAGGTGTAAAAGCTCATCAATGGAGGACAAAGAAGGAACCTCACTAAAAACAGTTGTGAGTAAAGGTCCCAATTTGCCCAATCAAACTGCCAGCCTGGGTTACGAAGAGGTGGTGAATATGAAAGGGAAGAAAGAATGACTGGAAAATGATCGCTGTCATGTAAATCCGGGAGAAAAGACCAGGTGAAGCCTAGTGCAGCGGAGGAAGAGCAGACAGATCGATGCAAGAGTGTGTAAGAGTATGAGGATCAAAATGGGTGCGAGTACCTGTATTTAAAACATGGAGGGGGTGGGAAGCAAGAAAAGCCTCTAGCTGAATGCCACGGGAATCACAGTGAGACCCCCCCCCCCTGGAGGAAATGATGGGCATTAAAATTGCCAAGTAACAGAAGTGGTGGTGGTAATGACGAAACAAGAAAGGCAATATCCGGAATAGATAATGCTCGAGAAGGCGAGGGATACAAAGAACAGTGTATACCACCTATGCAGGTGGATACGGGCTGCTGTGTAATGCAGCAAAGTACGAACAAATAGCTGATGGCACGGAATATCAGTGCGTAGAAGGGCACTTTCATTAAAGGTCCCATCAGGAGGAGGATCTGAAGAATACAATAAATTATGGCCCGAGATGGGACGGATAACAGTAGTGTAATTTTTATTTTGCTAGAACCCCATTTTTTCTATCGAACGAGTACAAGAAACCACCCATTTACCGATTTCAACTATCCAATACAGTGGTCAGAATTTAGCAATTTTGCCAATTTCACACAAATTTCTAAAGATGGCAATTTCCAAATAAGGTCCAGAATAAACAAGAAAGACATTCCTGGCATTAAAATAACATGTCCTCTGTTCATTAGTCACATCCCCATGCCCCTCTTACATTCTTTTGCTTTCCACTTTGAATTTTTATTCTCACAAAAAAAAAAAAAATAAAAGATTTACTGTTATGCAGACTACTGCATTGGTGTAGAAATGGTATAAATATTATCAGTGCACTTGTGAAAGAATATTAGACTCGCCAGTTGACGCGTATTGGACGCATAGCATGATTTGTTTACTTTTGAACTTAGGTAAAAATCAAACATTTCTGCTACTTTGAGGGCAATTTCAAGGTAGTTTTCTTTGTAAAACCAGTCAAAATCATCTCAATTTCTGTAATATGTCTTCCATTCTATAAAATGAGACCAGGAAAACTAGAATACAACAATAAATACCATACGAAAATACAGTGCAAAGTCGCTGTTTTAATCCAAAAACAGTCCAATTTTTTTTTTTTCTCATTACGTACTGTGTGCTGCAGGATTTTTTTATACCGTGCACACTGAGCACAGACCCATTCTTTCATATGTAGGCCTATCAGCTTTCTCTCACTAGATTTGAGGGCGCTAGAATTTAGGCGTACTAGTACGTAAAAAAACCCTGGTGCGGAACCCGTACTAATACGGCTAAAAACCCTAAAAAGGGTTTAAATTTGGGCTAAAAATTTTAAAGCAAAAGGGCCCAAATCTTACTCCCCAGTTAATTTCATTTTAGTGTCAATATATTTAAAGGTTTTTTTAACCACTATTTAAATTTTAGCCCCTTTTTACACTTCTGAAATAATTCTCTAAAAACCAAACACTGTACGGCCCTTTTTTCAGTAATTGCTATTCTCCAAAGTTCTAACAAAAATTTTAAAGGGGTATTTAAAAAGAGTTTTTAATTTTTTTTTTCGCTCTTGTTCAAAAGTCTTTTAAAAAATTTTCCCCCCCCCCCCAAAGGGTGCTATTGACTCCCCTCCAGTGCTACTGATTTTCCCTTTTAATACATTTTTATTATATTCTTTTAGCCCCTTTTTATTTTCCCTGAAAATTATCAACCGTAGTTCATAAACTCCATTTGTTAAAAAAATTTAAAGGGTTGTTTTAAGATGTTTAAAGTAAAGTGAATTTTTCAAACCCTAAAAAAAATTTCCCTTTTTTTTTAAAAATTTTTTTACAGTTTTAGAATAATCACGGGGTCTTTTTTCTAAGTTAGTTGAGATTCAATAAAATTTTGGGTTTTAATTTACTCAAAAAATTTCAAGTTTTTTAAAAATTACTCTCATCCTATGATTCCCGGAAAGTTTCCCTGGAAACCCTTTTTAAAAAATGTTTTACACAATCAAACAGCAACTGTAATTACTAACGGGCAAAACCAAGCAAAGACTTACCGGGGGAAAACTTTTAACAACCCATCTTTAATTTAACAATGTCGGGATCCAAAAGGGCAAACATTATAAAAGACCTCAAAAGCTTTACTCAACCCCCTTTTCCTTCCCAATTTATTAAACACACCCCACACACAAAAACCGGGGAAAAAGCCTGATTTTAAAAGTATCTTTTACCATTCCTGGCTATTTGGGCCATACAAAAACGGGAGAACAAACCAGCAAGGGGGGGGAACTGTGATACTACCCCAAATAAAACTCGAATGTTCAATAAACTTGCACAAGGGACGAACATGGAGAATATATCACACCCAAAATTTTTTTAAATTTCAAAAGACTTGCAAAAAAAAAAAAACCCTCACAGTGAAAAAACATCTACAGAGTCCCACAAAACATTTCCCCTTTTAAATGAAAAAACTGGGGAAACGGAAACTACTGTTGCAAACAAATAAAGATCCCCCAATACGACAGGAGTTTTTAAACAAAAAAACACATGACCGGACCCCCCCAATTTAACCAAATTTTCACAAACACAGTGAGAAACTCCCTGTTCCCTACCACAATGCCCTAAACCTACAAGAATCACTAAAGACAACACCCTTCCTTAAAATAGCCCCACATCTGGACAAAAAAACCAAATCCCCTTTAAAAAAAAACCCATAATCACACACAACACTACGGGCCCCATTTCCCAACCTTTATCAAAAACAAAATTCTGGGGAAAACTGCCAAAAAGACATAATTTAAAAGAAAACCTTCAATACATAACAGACAGCATTTAATTTTATAGCAGCTATGAAAAAAGATTGGAAAAATTTGGCCTGGGAAACATATACAGTTATAAAGGGAATGTATAAAAAAATTTTCCCTAAAAAAACCCCAAAGCCTCTTTAATAAACTTTTCCCCCCAAAAAAAACTAAAAAGATAAACCAGAAAAGGGAGACTAAAATTTTCCCGGGCCCAAAACACCAAGCATCCTCAAATCCTTTTTAACCAAGGCACAAATATAAAAAACTTTATAGAAGGGGTAAAATAACAAGAAAAAACGGGTCTAAACTTTAACTGGTCAGCATTACCAGCCCGTTTAAGGTGTTCTAAAAAATTGTATTTTTGGAAAAATTTTAAAAAAACAAAAAACGCAATAAAAAAAACCCCAGGAAAAACATCCAAATTCTTGGAACTAAAAAAGTTATCCAAAAACAAAAAAACTAACAAAATCAGATGAACCCTACTCACTCCAATAAACAGCAAACAGATCGATTTTTTTTTCTCCACCTGGAAAAAAAAAATTCTAGCGAAAAAAAATTCCCAAGCGCAAACACCCGTCCATGGGCTCCCTTTCATGGGTACCTACCCAAATCGTTTTTTCCCTAGCCCCAACCAACCCCATAAAAATTTAAATAAAAAAAAACCCCAAAACCCTTAAAAAAACAAGGCAGGAGACAAAAAATTTGCCCTTTTTTTAAGTCAAAAAAGTTTCTAAGTTTTGTCACCAATTATTGAAATGTTTTTAAACAAATCCTCTGAATCATCCCCTCCCAACACCTCAAAATGGCGAGGGTCACTCCATCCCAAAATAGGTGCCCAAGCTGTTTGGAATAACTATAGCAATATCTAACTTACCATGCTTTCTAAAATTCTTTTAAAAAATTTTTTTTCATAGGGGGGATCAATTCCAAACCTTTGTCTCACCAACATTTTAAAACCCCTTTGTCATTTTTGGTTTCCAGGAAAAATAAAAGCAAAATGATGTTTAAAAATACACAGGCTAGAACAAAAATTATACTGCACTTGAAAAGGAAAGTCCTGCTGGGCATTTTTTTGTTTTAAAGAAAAGGGCTTTTGATACAGTTGACCAGAATGCTGTACTTAAAATTTTAACGCACTATGGTATAAGGCCTCTCCCTCAACTCCCTTTAAAATAAACCCTTTAGTAAAGAAACTTTTGTGTGTAGGGAAAAAGATGCAAATCTTCCACCCACCAATCAAAAGAAAGGATCCCAAAAGGGAAGGGTGTCACTGGCCCATCCTCTTTCTCATCTAAAAATAAATGACTCCCAAAAATGAAATACAGCTACCAACCCCAAAATTTGCGATGACACTACATTTTTTTTCCCAAAAAAACCCCTTTTTTTATAGCAAACACATTTTCCAATCCAAAAATTACAGAAAATATCTCCCTGGATTTAACCAACAAACTTCCCCTGAACACTGAAAAAAAACCTATTTCTTTCCCTTTTTTGGGAAAAAAGGGCCCGGGAAAATGATAATTAACATAACGCTAAAAGGGATCATTAGTCCCAAGACTTTTCCCCGAGGGAAAAAAATTTCCCAAGGATCCACCTTGACAGTAGCCCTTTAAATTCTGGACACAACCCCACCAAACCAACCCCAAAAAAATTTCCCAAACTGTAGGGATACTATCAAAGATAAAAGGAAATAGTTCCACAATCAAACCTCCTGGCCTGTACCATTTCCCTTATACCCTTATCTTACAAAACGGAAATTTTTGCATGGGGTTTTAACAACATTTTCCAAACACCTAAAAAACCCCCAAAACCCTTTAAAAGGCAGCAGTAAGAAAGAAAATTTTTCCCCTTTCCGCCAGTATTCTCCACCAATTTTCCAAATCTGAATCTTTTCACCAATTTTTGGAAAAATCCATAATTATTCATGTGCCTACTAATACACAAAAATAAAAACCCCAAATATAAACCCCCGCTGAAATTTTTTTTTTTCCGCACCAAAACCCAAACAGGACTGACCACAAAACAAAACACAGAAACCTTTTTTTTACCTGTTTCCCCCCTCACACGGGTAAAAACTATGCCATAAAGGGGCCCCCAAAATATTGGGAAATTTATTTCCCGAAGATGTTAAAGTAAACCCCCGTCCCGGGAAAAACAAATTTTAAACTTTTCAAAAGCCACTTTAAACACCCCAGGGCTAAATGCAAATACTCAGTACACACACTCGTTATGTACCCCCAAAATCATAACTTTAAAATCACTTTGAACCTTTTATCCATTTTGACAGGGAAAATTTAAATTTAATTTATTGTTTTTACAAAAAGCAAATTTTTAAAAAATTTGAATATATCTTTTGTCTTATACAAAAATTTTTATTCATTTAAAAATTAATTTTAAACTCTGTAAAACTATGAAAAAATTATTATCCCACGTACAAAAATTGGGTATAAACCCTTTGTGTTAAGTAACTTAGCCAATAATTTTTAAGTTGGCCCCTAATGCCCAAGGGATAATAGAGGTCTCTTTGCATTGGGAACCCACTATTGTAAATCAAAAACCCCAAAGTACTGGTTTTCGGGAAAACAAAAAAATAAATTAAAACCTACCCTCATGTAAAACAATTCATGCTTTTGTTTTACCTCCAAATTTTTGGGGGACGGTAGTACCCCCCGGGTGGTTGCCCGTCCCCACAGGCAATAAAAAATTTTCATGAAAAAATAAAAAATTAAAAACAAAGGAAAAAAAAATAAAAATAAAATTTTTTACCAAGTGAGCGGCGGTCACCCATTTTTGGCCCTAAGCAGTTTTACTTTTTCATTTTTACGCCCCTTTTTTGGAAAATATGATCAAAATTTTTTCTTTTTTAAAAAACTCAAAAAATATTTTAATATAAAAATTTTTTTTTCCAAAAATTTTTTTAAAGAGGTCTCAACAGTGAAAGGGGTTTAAATAAGGTTTTTAAAATCAAAAAAAAAAGAAAAAGTTTTGTTCAAAAATTTGTAATATTCCCCCAAAACAGTGCCAAACCCTGCAAGAAAAATGTAAAAAATTACATTTAAATTTTAAACCCGCCTAGCTCAAAAAGTTCCATTTTTCAAGGACAATCACAGGCCAGAAAAAAAACATGAAAAAATGTAAATACAGTAAAGTATAAGTTTAGGGGTGCCCCGTTTAAAGATGACCCAAAAACCGGGGGCAAAGGACTAGTAACCCCTTTTCCTGTTTTATATTACTAAGGTTTTTTGAAAAAGAAACTTTAGTTTTTCTTACCCGGGGGTCCCTCTGGCCCTTTGGTTGGGGGTATGGCCGGTTTTAACGAAAAAAAGAAAAAAAGTTAAAAATTTTACCAACTGAAAACAGAGGGGGAGCAAAACAAAAGGGAAAAGCAGGGACAAGTATAGTACCCAGGACTGCAATTTCAAAAACCAACTGCTAGTAAAAAAACAGCTTTTTAAAGCATATGGCATGGTACAGTTTTAACCCTCGTTTTAAAAAAAATGGGTTTTTTCTTTCCAAAATTTTTTTTTAAAGCCGATTGAAGAATATGGATTTTTTTATTTAAACACTTATAAAATTAGTTTAAACGGCCTTGGGGGGGGAAAAAAAATTTTTAGCACGTCACCCCCGGGGGGGATGGGGCCCATGGGTTTTTTCCCTTGATTTAAGTCAGCCAGTAAAGCCAGTTAGCTAGTTTTTAATTTTTATGTTCTTTTTAAAACCCCGTTCTTTTAAAGGGCCCCTCGTTTTTTTTAAACTTTCTAAAACAGGGGGACCCCCCGCATCGGGCGGGGAACACATAAGTTCAATCCCCATACCCGCCCTTTCTTTTTTTCGCAAAATTTTGCCTCCCTACCGCTTTAAAAACCCCCTCACCGCTGTTCCCCCCAGACGCGTCCCAAATTTTCGCCCTTAGCCCGCCTCACATTTGCCGCCCCGGTTTTCATTGTTTACCAGCCAGCCTCCGCGGTTAACAAATTTAAGCCTTTCAAACGGGAAAAATTTCGTTAATAAGTGTTTTTGGTGATTTTATCTGGCCCCCCCAAAAAAAGTGACCATGGGGCCCCCAAAAAAGTTTTAAATGCCAACCCCCCACGCAATAAGGGTGAAAAATTACTACAGAGTTTAAGAAAGAGCATTTAAAAGTATGAAGGGGAGTGCGTTGGGCGCCGACCTGGCCCGGGGTTTTCCAAAAAAACCCAAACAACCAACCCCTACTATTGTGGGCAAAAAAAGGCAATCAAGGAAACTTTTTCTTGCCAAAGGGTTTAATGTTTTTGAAACAGAGGCCCCAAAGTGTAGAAGATGTTTTAAAGACACTTATTGGGGTGGATAAATTAAAAAACAGCTAGGGAGGAAATAGCGTCTCCTCAAGCGATCAATTTAACGAAAAAGGGTAGGAAGTTGCATGAGGTTTAATTTTAAAAAAATTCCTCAACTTGGGGATGATGTGATGAATTTTTAAAGGGCCAGCAAAGGGTTGGTTTTTTAGAGATTTAAGAAGCGTAGTGGGAACATAGTGTGATAAGGGATGGGTGAGGCTTGGGCCCGTTTTGGGCCCCCAAAGGGGCTGAAAAAAAAATGTGCAGGAAAATTTAAGGAGTACATAGCAGTGGGAAGGGAAATGAAACCTAACAAGTGTTTAAAATTTTGTTTAAAAATGGCCTGTTTTGGGAAAAAAATTTCCAAAACAGGGGCCAAAAATTACCAGGAGGAAAAGGCACCCCAAGGGGCATAACCTTGAAAGAAAAGGATTACTTTTTTTGATTTTGTTTCCCCTACTGGGGGATTGCAAAAATGAAGCCTTTTTTTTTGTGGGACACTCTGAAACTCCCAGACCCTTCAGGCAAAAGGGAAAGTCCTCAAAGGGGGAAAAGTGGGGTGCTGTGGGGGGCCAAAAAGTTAAAGGGATTGGGGCACAAAGGGGAAATTTTTTTATGACTGGGTTTCACCATGCATTTGCCCCCAATGGGGAAAGGTTTTCCTAACTGAAAAGAAAATTAAACTTAAATTTCCTCCCGGGGGTTTTGACAATGGGCCCCCGGTTTATCCTACAGACGTGGGAGACGAAATTTATGGGGCATGAAATTTATTTAAAGGGGAAGTTTTTTCCTCCTAATACCCCTTTCCCCCCTGCAAACCCCCGACCAGCCCGTTATTTCAAACTTCAAAAAAAAAAATTTACACAAAAGGGTCTGTTTGAAAGGTGCTTTGTAGTGACCTCAGAAAAATCAACGACAAGAGTTTTGGAGGGGAGCACTTTAAAATCCCCAATTGTGTAAAACCCTTTTTGGTAAGGCTTTTGGGGGGGAGTGACTAAGAAACCTTGAACTCTGCTTTGGGAAAAAACGGGCCCAAAAGTTGAAAAAAGGGATTTTGGGGGGGAAGGGGGGGGGAGGTAACCCTAAAAGGGGGTTTTGCCGTGAGGAATCCATTGTGGCTTGGGAAAGTCCTTTGGGGGTTTGGGGGTTTGTGGGGGTGATGTGGGAAATTGGTGGAGGAGGCAATGAAGAACTAACCACTGATGAGCTGAAGAAACAAAAATTCAAAAGCAAGAGGCCACCTAAGGGGAAAATGGTTCGAAGGGGGGGGAGAGGGAAAATTTAAGAAATTGCCTAATACAAAATTTAAAGGAAAACGTGCAAAATGGCTTGAAATGCAAACCTTCATGGATGAAAATCACCCTACACAGCTAAAGGGAAGCCGTGTGGTGATTTTTTTTCCAAAATGACAATGTTGGGGAAAAAATTTAGGGGAAAACCTTTAAAAGGGAAAGAGAGGGACAGGCCATAGGACACCCGATGTTGGCGAAAAGGGAAATCCAGGGACCTGGGAAACTGGTCCCCAGTGGCATTAAAAGAAGAGGGAAAATTTAAACCCCCGAAAAGGGCTAACACCAAGTCTTAAAGGAAGGGGGGTTTCCCCCTTTTAAACACTAAAAACACAAATCCCCCCTCCTCCCATCCCATCAATCATCACCAGATCTTCAATTTAAAATTTAAAAACATGTAAATTTGGGTGCCTTTTTTAGTGTTGTAAATTTAAAATTTTCATTTTCATTGGTAAAATTTTTTTTTTTCATAAGGGGGGGGGTCTTGCACGGATTAATTTGATTTCCATTATTTCTTTGGGGAAAAAATTTATTTGCATACCGACAAATTTCAATAACAACGAGCCCTCTTGCCGGATTTTAAAATCGCTATGCGGGGGGCCACGGGATCTCTATTTTCTTTGTAATTTTCCCAGACTTGAATCTTAAACCCTTTTTCCCTTTTCTTTCACTTACAGGAATAAACCCTTTTTACTTACTGGGGGGCCCTGATTTCTTTTGGGAGATTTAACAAATGGCAATGAAAAAAGAAAAAAATGTTTTTTAAATAAACGCAGCGAGTCCTGAGTATCGTCGTCCTACATGAGTATGAACTGAAGTGAAGGCTGGGAAGGTGGTGTGGGTGGGTGTGGGTGGCTGAGGGAGACCTACCATCATCCCCTACCACCCTCCAGTTTGGTTCATAGGACGACAATACTCGGGAAGCTCACGGTGTTCATTTACATACGTATTTTCTTATTTTCATTGTCATTTGTTAAATCTGATTTACTGACTTGACTGACTTAATGATTTAAAGTTAGACTTTTCACTGAAGAGAGTAGCTGATGCCTTACCATCAGTTGTACAATGTACTTCAGGGTAAAGTAGAACAGAAATCCATTACAGAATTTATGCACACTCCAGTACAACCATCAACTTCAGTACCAGAACCTCTACCATCCACCTCAGCCCAGTAGGGCCACAGTATAACTCCATTCTCTTCACAATCATTGACAACACCATCACCCACAATTTAAGCTAAGAAATACAGTCCTATTATTTCTGTTGCATTTCTAGTCTTAAGCAGTAAAAAACAATGCATCACAATAATGAACTACAATTACATATTCCTTTTATTTCTGTAACATCTGGAGGTCTAAAAAAAAGTTTGGCTTTTTGGGGGCTCCCAGGAATGTAACCCTATTTTTTCCACAAGTTCTTCAGTTTGTCTAACACTGTTTTGTCTAACATGGCGTTTTCAGGAACGTAACTACAGTGTTAAATGGTTAAATGACTGTCTACTGTATTTAGTGAAAGGTTATAAAAACTGATTTATTAAAATGCTACTTGCATAATTATAAACATTGGCCTCATGCAGCTTACAATATTCATATACAATTTTTATTAAACTAGGCAAGATTCTGCAATTTAAGCCGTACAAAAAGGTTGCATGAATTTCGAGAGCTTCACTTCAAACTCTGAAATTGTCAAACTATGATGCTACAAGTAAAAATAAATATAAATTTTCCCCACGTACCATCCTCATCCGCTGCAAGCACAGAAGCAAACAAATTATAGAAAAATCACATTAGTCTAAATCATTCATTCATGTTTTACTGTATAACAAGTTAACACTCATAAAATGAACCATTTTGAGTTTTTAATAAAACTTGAAATGGAGCTGCAATCTTTTATGAGCATTAACTCTACAAACATTGACTCACGAAATCGTAATGACACGATTGCAAACAAACCATACCCCGGCCGGGTATGGTTTTTTCTACAAACATTACAGTATAGTACATTATTAGGAAATTAACTTTCTGGTAGACATTAAAAGAAGATTCTAAAATTACTATTTTAAAAGTAAATTACCAACTGTCATAGTCCAAACCTCAATGCCAGAGTACTGAGAAAATGAAAATTACTCTACAAATATTAGTACCAAATTCAGTCTAAGATCTATTTAGTACAGAAAGATAACTTTTTCCTTTTAATCCATCACACAAGGGCCCCAGGTATTCAGGACCTTCTTTTAGGTGTTCCACATATGGCTTTCAACAAAGCCATCGTTCATTATGTTCAGTGTTTTAACTTCCTGCCATTTGCACAATAGTTGCATAAGCGAAGGGTGACCGGCACCATATTTTAAGGTAAGTATTGTATGTACTGTGCATTTATTTAACTTTTTTCCTTTATGCCTAGCTGTACTGAGCATTTAATACATGACAGCATAAACATGTTATCAGACATTTTTGACATTTGATAATGAAAAAAAAATTCCAGCCTCTGGCAATTTTAGCTTACTGCCGGGGTCAGGAACCGAAGTCATACAAATGGAGCCCTCCTGTTTTATTAAACATTTGAACAAGGGGTAGGGATGTTGCTGTTCAGAAGAGTAACCGAGCTGTGATGTCAGTGCACTTCTGGCAAGACAATGATTGAATTAATGACAGTGAAACTTTTTTCCTCCAAGGTCACCCTACCTTGGTGGGAGACAGCCGATGTGAAAAAAATCTTAGGTTGTGTTTTACCTGCTTATGGAAACTTGAATAAATAATAATAATGATACTACTACTACTACTACTACTAATAATAATAATAATAATAAAAAAATGCTTTGTCATCTTGCATTACCACTGTACAATTTCTGAGATTTTAAGTAAAAAGAAATTTAAATTTTTTACCAGGTCCATTTTTACTTAAACGTACGATTGACAAATATTTATAACCATATCTGAATTACAATATTTTCCTGGAAATATTAGAAGATACTGTTTCAAACATTAAAAAGTGAACAATCATAATTTGGCATCAATAAATTTTAAGGCATGTCTTTGGCAAGAGTGATGGAGTGAGTGGTGATGAAAGTGTTCCATTTCTTTTTTGGGTCATCCCACCCTTGGTGGGAAATGGCTGATGTGTTAATAAAAAAAAATTAAAATGTAAATATAACTGCATTTGAACCGTTGTTAAGTTTTTTTTTTTGCCAACATCAACACCAAAAAATTTTAAGCCTTTATCAGATTCCAATCTTTTTATTCTCAATTCATAAAGATGCACTCTTTCAATCTGTAAGAAAAGTTTTTTTTTTATATCATGTCACATACAGGAAATATATTTTCCTGGTATACCACAGTTGAAGGGTTAAATCACACTGAAAATATGCTCTCATACTATGCATTTCCAAATTATTCATGACATTTCTGTACTAATGCTTTGTCAATTTAATGTTATTACACTCATTCCCACAAACATGAAAAACTGTTCTTATCACTTTTGGCAATTATTCCTACAAAAATGTGAACATTATCAAACTACTGCAGTACTATCCATGTAAAATTCAGTTAAAAGTTTAATTGGCAAGCTATCCAAGTAATCATAAATTGCCAGGGTTGTACATTGGTAAAAAATAAACTACTTACAACTAAATTGTTAAACAATTTTATATGAAAGAAACATTATTTACAGAAGATTCTCACAGACATCCGAGTTATATTTCTTAATATTTGCGCAAAAAGTGAAAAGACGCTATACAAAGTAACAAAGGGAAAATAGGGTTTTATTCTAAACAAAACAGTAAAAATAATATACAACTTTACTATCTTTTGGCAACCAGGCTAAGTTACACAATGTTTACCAAGCAATGAGCTTCTTGGCGACTGCCTGAAGTAAGTTTTTGACAAGGGAAGGGAAAATATGCCAGTCAACAATCAAAGTAGGGTGCTGCCCTCAACCACCAAAACATGCAAAACTACACATCAGTGCAATAGTTTCTTCTATACTGCATTTTTATTTTATCTTTACTTAAGAATTACAAGTATATAAACCTTTGTCAATGAATATATAGTAGGGCCCCACTTATACAGCAGGTTAAGTTCCATGATTCTGCTGTAAAGCAGTGACATTTTTCCCAGTTATAATTGCATAAAAATGCCAGATAAGTTTACAATAACATACATTAAGCTAACAGTAGAACTAGGCATTAAAAAAAATAAAAAGTAAAATACATATACAGTACATTCATGACTTACCTTAAAATATTTGTAGTCTTAATGTAGGGCGAGACAAGAGTAGTATTTATTTGTAGGAAGTTAGGTGTAGGTAGTGGGTAGGTATAGGTAGCCAGGAAGCCCCCATACACCAGCTACCCACACAGGCCCAGAGCGATATTATTACCATTGACATGCCTTTTTCACCAAGTTAGTTATTTCTAACAACTACCTTTAGATGCCATTAAAAATGAAGGGAGAAGCAATGAGAAGTTATGCCGAAAATGGCATCAGAAAGTAAGAGACGTGAGAGTTTATAAACTAAGGGAGGAGGGGGTTAGGGTGAGATATGAGCAACTTCTGGCAGAAAGTTGGACTAGTGCAACTATGGGTAATGGGAGGGGGGGGGGGTAAAGAGGGACGAGATAGATTTAAAAATGCAGTATTAGAATGTGAGGGCAGGAGTTTGTGGCTATAGGAAGGTGGGTGCAGGAGGATAGAGGAGTGACTGGTGGAATGAGGTAAAGGGTGCAATAAAAGAAAAAAAGGTAGCTTGAGTTTTTTTTTTTTTTTTTTTTTTTTTTTTACAAAGCAGATGTGATAAGCAGGGCAGAGTATATGGAGAGTGAAAGAAAGGGGAAGAGGGGCAATAGTGCAAAAAGAGCAAATGACAGAGTGGGAGAGGCACTGTCAAGAAATTTGCTGGGAATAAGAAAAAATTTGGGGCGAGATAAACAAGTTAAGAAAGCCTAGGGAACGAATGGATTTGTCAGTTAAAAACAGTAGGGGAGTTAGTAGATGGGGAGCTGGAGGTACTGGGTAGATGGCAGGAATTTTTTGAAGAACTTTTAAATGAGGAAAGGGAGGCGGTAATTTCATGCACTGGCTGGGGAGGTATAACATCTTTTAGGAGTGAAGAAGAGCAGGCTGTAAGTGTGTGGGAGGTGCACGAGTAGTTACATAGAATGAAAGGGAATAAGGACATAAGAAGGAACACTGCAGCAGGCCTACTGACCCCATGCGAAGCAGATCCATGTCCCCCCCCCCCAGATTAGCCGAATGACCCACCTCGTCAGGTCACTTCTACTTAAGGAAGAAGCACAGCATCAGACCTAATAGCACAAGCTAGTCAGGTACAACTCACACCCACTCGTGTATTTATCTAACCTATTTTTAAAGCCACATAACGTTTTAGCCTCTAACTGTACGCGGGAGTTTGTTCCACTCATCCACAACTCTTACCAAACCAGTGCTTTCCAAAATCTTCCTGAATCTGAATTAGAGGTAAGAGAAAGCAGGATTGCAGATGAGCAAGGAGGCTTTAGAATGGGTAGGGGATGTGTAGATTTTAGGTGATTACATTGAAGCATGTAAGTGAATAGTATTTAGACAAAGGTAGGGAAGTTTTCACTGCATTTATGGATTCAGAAAAGGCATATGATAAGAGTGGATAGGGTAGCAATGTGGCAGATGTTTCAAGTGTATGGAATACATAGAAAGTTACTAAATTCTCTAAAGAGAATTATGAGGGCAGTGAGGCTCAGGTTAGTGTGTGTAGGAGAGAGAGATTACTTCCCAGTAAAAGTAGGTCTTGGACAAGGATGTGTAATGTCACCATGGTTGTTTAACATTTATAGATGGTATTGTAAAAAGTAAATGCTAGGATGTTGGGGAGAGGGGCGAGATTAAATTATGGGCAATCCAATACATACAAAATGGTAGTTGACAGTTACTTTTTGCTGATACTGTGCTTTTGGGGGAATTCTAAAGAAGAGTTGCAAATGTTAGTGAACAAGTTTGGGAGGGTGTGTAAAGGTAGAAAGTTGAAAGTGAATATAGAGAAGAGTAAGGCGATTTTTTTTTTTTTTTATTAACACATCGGCCGATTCCCACCAAGGCAGGGTGGCCCGAAAAAGAAAAACTTTCATCCTTCACTCCATCACTGTCTTGCCAAAGGGGTGCTTTACACGACAGTTATAAAACTGCAAAATTAACACCCCTCCTTCAGTGTAGACACTGTACTTCCCATCGCCAGGACTCAAGTCCGGCCTGCCAGTTTCCCTGAATCCCTTCATAAATGTTACTCTGTTCACACTCCAACAGCACGTCAAGTATTAAAAACCATTTGTCTCCATTCACTCCTATCAAATATGCTCGTGCACGCTTGCTGGAAGTCCAAGCCCCTCGCACACAAAACCTCCTTTACCCCCTCCCTCCAACCCTTCCTAGGCCGACCCCTACCCCGCCTTCCCTCCATTACAGATTTATACACTCTCGAAGTCATTCTGTTTTGCTCCATTCTCTCTACATGTCCGAAGCACCTCAACAACCCTTCCTCAGCCCTCTGGATAATAGTTTTGGTAATCCCACACCTTCTAATTTCTGAACTACAAATTCTCTGCATTACATTCACACCACACATTGCCCTCAGACACGACATCTCCACTGCCTCCAGCCTTCTCCTCGTTGCAACATTCATCACCCATGCTTCACACCCATACAGGTGTGTTGGTACAACTATACTCTCATACAATCCCCTTTTTGCTTCCACAGACAAAGTTCTTTGTCTCCACAGACTACTAAGTGCACCACTCATCCTTTTCCCTTCATCAATTCTGTGATTCACCTCATCCTTCATAGACCCATCTGCTGACATGTCCACTCCTAAATATCTGAATATTCATATTCACCTCCTCCATACCCTCTCCCTCCAATCTGATATCCAATCTTTCATCACCTAATCTTTTTGTTATCCTCATAACCTTACTCTTCCCTATATTCACTTTTAATTTTCTTCTTTTACATACCCTACTAAATTCATCCACCAACCTCTGCAACTTCTCTTCACAATCTCCCAAAAGCACCATGTCATCAGCAAAGAGCAACTGACAACTCCCACTCTGTTTGATTCTTTATCTTAACTCCACACCTCTTGCCAAGACCCTAGCATTCACTTCTCTTACAACCCCATCTATAAACATGTTGAACAATCACGGCAACATCACACATCCTTGTGCAAGGCCTCCTTTTACTGGTAAATAATCTCCCACTCTCCTACATACTCTAACCTGAGCCTCACTATCCTTGTAAAAATTCTTCACTGTTTTCAGTAACCTACCTCCTATACCATACACCTGCAACATCTGCCACATTGCGTCCCCTATCCACCCTGTCATATGCCTTTTCTAAATCCATAAATGCCACAAAAATCTCTACCCTTATCTAAATACTGTTCACCTATATGTTTCACTGTAAACACTTGGTTTACACACCCCCTACCTTTCCTAAAGCCTCCTTGTTCATCTGCTATGCTCCTCTGTCTTACTCTTAATTCTTTCAATAATAATTCTACCATACACTTTACCAGATATACTCAACAGACTTATTCCCCTATAATTTTTGCACTCTTATCCCCTTTGCCTTTATACAAAGGAACTATGCATGCTCTCTGCCAATCACTAGGTACCTTAGCCTCTTCCATACATTTATTAAATAAGAGCACCAGCCACTCCAAAACTATATCCCCTCCTGCTTTTAACATTTCTATATTTATCATATCAATCCCAGCTGCCTTACTCCCTTTCATTCTACCCACTGCCTCACGAACTTCCCCCACACTCACAACTGGCTCTTCCTCTCTCCTAGATGTTATTCCTCCTTGCCCTATACATGAAATCACAGCTTCCCTATCTTCAACAACATTTAACAATTCCTCAAAATATTCTCTCCATCTTCCCGATACCTCTAACTCTCCATTTAATAACTTTCCTCTCCTATTTTTAACTGTCAAATCCACTTGTTCCCTAGGCTTCCTCAACTCATTAATCTCACTCCAAAACTTTCTTATTTTCAACAAAATTTGTTGATAACATCTTGCCCACTCTCTCACTTGCTAGATAAAGAAAAATTGGATATTACATTGGAGGGAGGGCACATGGAAGAAGTGAATGTTTTTGGACATTTGGGAGTTGACTTGTCAGCGGATGGGTTTATGAAGGATGAGGTAAATCATAGAACTGATGAAGGAAAAAAGGTGGGTGGTGCGTTGAGGTATCTGAAGACAAAGAACATTATCCATGGAGGAAAAGCAGGGAATGTACAAGAGTATAGTGGTAGCAACACTTATATGGGTATGAAGCATCGGTTGTAAATGCTGCAGTGAGGAGGTGGCTGGAGGCAGTGGAGATGTATCTTAAGGCAATGTGTGATGTAAATATTATGCAGAGAATTCGTAGTGTGGAAATTAGGTGGTGGTGTGGAGTTACTAAAAGTATTAGCCAGCTAGCTGAAGAGGGGTTGTTGAGGTGGTTTGGTCATATAGAGAGAATGGAACAAAGTACTGTACAGTGGAACCTCTGTTTACGAGTGCACCCAAGTTCGAGTTTTTCCAGACACGAGCAGTTTCTTGCTCTTGATCTAGGGAACTGGATCTCATTTGTTTGTTGAATTATCTTATTGAAACTTGGGTAATGTAAGATGGAAAGATGCTTCTTAACGTACACCAAAATTTAAAGAAATCGAACCATAAATAACAGAGTTCACTTTTTAGCCATTAGCCGCCCCTTAGCGGTATATTTTTGTATGGTTTTTATGGTTGTATTCTCATTTTTGTGGTCTCATTTGATAGAATGGAAGATATATTACAGAAATAGATATGATTTCGGTTGATTTCATGACAAAAAGTACCTAGAAATTGAGCTCAAATTAGCAGAAATGTTTGATTTTTGCCGATGCTCAAGAGTAAAAATACTTGTCCGAGTGGCCATCCCAAATACGCAGTCATGAATGGGTCGACATTATACAATTATTACAATAATGCAGTAGTGTGCATAACAGTAAATTTTCTATTGTGTGAATAAGAATTCCAAGTGGTAAGCAATAGTATAATAATAATAATAATACATATATAATAATTATACAATAACACGCTTCATAAATTATTCTAATATAAATTATAATTCGTACGTACTACTAATAATAAATACTACTATAATAATACTATGTATAAGCGAGTTTGAGAACACCACCACAAGATGGCATTATGTGTATGAAAACACTCCGCGTGTGCTTCAACTGGCGGTGGAAATAATTCTTTTAATTTCCTTACGTTTCGTGCAGTTATTTTGCAGAATTTCTTGTTTCTAACCATGGGTCTTAAGAAAGCATGTGCAAAGGACAGTTATAAGAAAAAGAGGATGATTTCCATGGAATTAAAACAGGAAATCATTGATAAACACAAACTAAGTGTACCATTAAGAGTGAACCATTAAGAATGAACCATTAAGAGTAGTAATTAAGTGATAGAAAAAGAATGAAACGAAATGAACTCCTGACAGCATACGCTGCTGTGCCCAGCATCTCTTTTCCCTCATCAACCTTCATCAGCACCTCTTCTCCAAGGTAAATGCTGTATTATTATTATTATTATTGAATCAAGTGAGAGAATAATGGTGGTTGGGGATTTCAATGCTAAAGTGGGTAAAAATGTTACGGAGGGAGTAGTAGGTAAATTTGGGGTGCCAGGGGTAAATGTAAATGGGGAGCCTTTAATTGAGCTATGTGTAGAAAGAAATTTGGTAATAAGTAATACATTTTATGAAAAAGAGGATAAATAAATATACAAGGTATGATGTAGCACGTAATGAAAGTAGTTTGTTAGATTATGTATTGGTGGATAAAAGGTTGATGGGTAGGCTCCAGGATGTACATGTTTATAGAGGGGCAACTGATATATCGGATCATTATTTAGTTGTAGCTACAGTTAGAGTAAGAGGTAGATGGGAAAAGAGGAAGGTGGCAACAACAAGTAAGAGGGAGGTGAAAGTGTATAAAACTAAGGGAGGAGGAAGTTCGGGCGAGATATAAGCGACTATTGGCAGAAAGGTGGGCTAGTGCAAATATGAGTAGTTGTGGGGGGGGGGGGGGGGTTGAAGAGGGTTGGAATAGTTTTAAAAATGCAGTATTAGAATGTGGGGCAGAAGTTTGTGGTTATAGGAGGGTGGGGGCAGGAGGAAAGAGGAGTGATTGGTGGAATGATGAAGTAAAGGGTGTGATAAAGAGAAAAAGGTAGCTTATGAGAGGTTTTTACAAAGCAGAAGTGTTATAAGAAGAGCAGAGTATATGGAGAGTAAAAGAAAGGTGAAGAGAGTGGTGAGAGAGTGCAAAGGAGAGCAGATGAAAGAGTGGGACATGCACTGTCAAGAAATTTTAATGAAAATAAGAAAAAAATTTGGAGTGAGTTAACCCTTTGACTGTCGCGGCCGTATATATACGTCTTACGTCCTGGTGTCGCAAAATTTCAAAAAAAAAAAAATATATATTTTTTTCTTATGAAATGATAGAGAATCTTTTCCCGATTGTAATGACACCAAAAAAACGAAATTTGATGGAAAACTGACGGAATTATGCTCTCGCGAAGTTAGCGACCTCGGCGCCGTTTACAAATCGGCGATTTCGCCACTTTGAGCCCTATTTTTGGCTAATTCCATTGTTCCAGTCGCCCAAACTCATAGCTATTTCTTTAGAACTCCATTTTTTCTATCGATTGAGTACAAGAAACTGCCCATTTACCGATTTCAACTACCTAATAATGTGGTCAGAAATTTGCAATTTGGCCAATTTCACGAAAACTAAAAAATATGACAATTTCAAAATAAGGTCCAGAATGAACAATGCAGACATTCCTGGCTCTAAAATAACATTTTCTTTGCTCATCAGTCGTGTTTCCAGGCCCCTCTGATATTACTCTTGCTTTCTATTTTGAATTTCTATTCAAACAAAAAATTGAAGACTTACTATTATGCAAAATACTGTAATACTGTAATAATTGTATAAATAACATCAACCCATTTAGGGACTGCATATTAGAATGGCTAGTTGGACATTTGCTGGAAAATGGCATCATTTGTTTTACTTTTGAACATTGGCAAAAATCAAACATTTCCCCTACTTTGAGCTCCATTTCTAGGTTCTTTTTATAGTAAAATCAATCAAAATCATCCTATTTCTATATATGTCTTCATTCTATCAAATGAGACCAACAAAACGAGAATACAACCATAAATACTATAAGGAAAATAGACCACAAAGTCGGATTTTAATTAAAAAAAAAAGGTCGGAGTTTTTTTTTTCTCATTAGCACTGGCGTCTCCAGGATTTTTTTTATATGGTGCACATGACACACAGACCCATTTTCACATGTAGGCTTACCAGTTTCTCTGCTTGATTTGAAAGCCGCTAGAATTTATGAGTATATATACGTCAAAACGGTACCTCGTAAAACGTTTTATACATACGGCGCACAGAAAAGGGTATTAAACAAGTTAAGAAAGCCTAGGGAAAGTATGGATTTGTCAGTTAAAAACAGAGTAGGGGAGTTAGTAGATGGGGAGAGGGAGGTATTAGGTAGATGGCGAGAATATTTTGAGGAACTTTTAAATGTTGAGGAAGAAAGGGAGGCGTTAATTTCATGCACTGGCCAGGGAGGTATACCATCTTTTAGGAGTGAAGAAGAGCAGAATGTAAGTGTGGTGGAGGTACGTGAGGCATTACGTAGAATGAAAGGGGTTAAGTAAAGCAGCTGGAACTGATGGGATCATGACAGAAATGTTAAAAGCAGGGGGGGGGATATAGTGTTGGAGTGGTTGGTACTTTTGTTTAATAAATGTATGAAAGAGGGGAAGGTACCTAGGGATTGGCGGAGAGCATGTATAGTCCCTTTATATAAAGGGAAAGGGAACAAAAGAGATTGTAGAAATTATAGAGGAATAAGTTTACTGAGTATACCAGGAAAAGTATACGGTAGGGTTATAATTGAAAGAATTAGATGTAAGACAGAATGTAGAATTGCAGACGAGCAAGGAGGCTTCAGAGTGGGTAGGGGATGTGTAGATCAAGTGTTTACATTGAAGCATGTATGTGAACAGTATTTAGATAAAGGTAGGGAAGTTTTTATTGCATTTATGGATTTAGAAAAGGCATATGATAGAGTGGATCGAGGAGCAATGTGGCAGATGTTGCAAGTACATGGAATAGGTGGTAAGTTACTAAATGCTGTAAAGAGCTTTTATGAGGATAGTGAGGCTCAGGTTAGGGTGAGTAGAAGAGAGGGAGAATACTTCCCGGTAAAAGTAGGTCTTAGACAGGGATGTGTAATGTCACCATGGTTGTTTAATATATTTATAGATGGGGTTGTAAAGAAGTAAATGCTAGGGTGTTCGGGGAGAGGGGTGGGATTAAATTATGGGGAATCAAATTCAAAATGGGAATTGACACAGTTACTTTTTTGCTGATGATACTGTGCTTACGGGAGATTCTAAAGAAAAATTGCAAAGGTTAGTGGATGAGTTTGAGAATGTGTGTAAAGGTAGAAAGTTGAAAGTGAACATAGAAAAGAGTAAGGTGATGAGGGTATCAAATGATTTAGATAAAGAAAAATGGATATCAAATTGGGGAGGAGGAGTATGGAAGAAGTGAATGTTTTCAGATACTTGGGAGTTGACGTGTCGGCGGATGGATTTATGAAGGATGAGGTTAACCATAGAATTGATGAGGGAAAAAAGGTGAGTGGTGCATTGAGGTATATGTGGAGTCAAAAAACGTTATCTATGGAGGCAAAGAAGGGAATGTATGAAAGTATAGTAGTACCAACACTCTTATATGGATGTGAAGCTTGGGTGGTAAATGCAGCAGCGAGGAGACGGTTGGAGGCAGTGGAGATGTCCTGTCTAAGGGCAATGTGTGGTGTAAATATTATGCAGAAAATTCGGAGTGTGGAAATTAGGAGGTGTGGAGTTAATAAAAGCATTAGTCAGAGGGCAGAAGAGGGGTTGTTGAGGTGGTTTGGTCATTTAGACAGAATGGATCAAAGTAGAATGACATGGAAAGCATATAAATCTATAGGGGAAGGAAAGAAAGAGGGGTAGGGGTTGTCCTCGAAAGGGTTGGAAAGAGGGGGTAAAGGAGGTTTTGTGGGCGAGGGGCTTGGACTTCCAACAAGCGTGCATGAGCGTGTTAGATAGGAGTGAATGGAGACGAATGATACTTGGGACCTGACGATCTGTTGGAGTGTGAGCAGGGTAATATTTAGTGAAGGGATTCAGGGAAACCGGTTATTTTCATATAGTCGGACTTGAGTCCTGGAAATGGGAAGTACAATGCCTGCACTTTAAAGGAGGGGTTTGGGATATTGGCAGTTTGGAGGGATATGTTGTGTATCTTTATACGTATATGCTTCTAGACTGTTGTATTCTGAGCACCTCTGCAAAAGCAGTGATAATGTGTGAGTGTGGTGAAAGTGTTGAATGATGATGAAAGCATTTTCTTTTTGGGGATTTTTTCTTTTTTGGGTCACCCTGCCTCGGTGATAGACGGCCGACTTGTTGAAAAAAAAAAAAAATATACAGTAGACCCCCGGTTAACGAACTTTTTCCATTCCAGTAGTATGTTCAGGTGCCAGCACTGACCGAATTTTTTCCCATATGAAATATTGTGAAGTAGATTAGTCCATTTCAGACCCCCAAACATACACGTACAAACGCACTTACATAAATACACTTACATAATTGGTCGCATTTGGAGGTGATCGTTAAGCGGGGGTCCACTGTATATATAAAATATGCAGACATAATGGAGAAATGTGCTCACAGAATATAAAACTGGGTGGCACTTGGTGACTATTAGAAAGCCAGGTGGCAGGAGCCACATAGCAAGCTTTGGTCATAATTCGAAATTAGCGGAATGCTGCAAGGCAAAATGCCATAAAGTGGGGCCTACTACATTAGAGGAATGACAAGAGCACAGAAAAAGCTTTTAACCCGTAAACGGTCCAAACGTATATATACGTTCACTACCCCAGTGCCCCGAATATTTTGAAAAATAAAGTTTTTTTTTTATTGAAAAAAAGGGGCACATTTTTCTAAGTGTTATAGGATAAAAAAAAAAATTGTAGGGTCAGTACTTACCGAGATATGAGGCTGCGAAGTTGGAACTTGGCAATCACCTGACGGCAACATGGAGCACAGCCGCTTGCAGAAACTACATATTTACAGTTTTTTTTTTTTTTCCCCCCATTTTTTTTTTTTTTTTTTTTTATACTTTTCTTGGTTTTCTTGATATGATACTTATGTTTTACAGTAATTCTTCTGATTTCAATGTCAATTGTTGCTTATACACCAATAATATATACAAAATTATCATCATATTGTCACAGACATATGTACACACTGACAGGTGATTTTGCACACCTGGCTGAATCACACATTATTATCTACAACTATATACAAGTGTTTACATGTCCCACTTATGTTTCTAGAACTCCACGACTGTATGATACTCCATGAAGCATGGATTCATACAGAGTGCCACCCACACTGGTGACAAATGTATCGTGTGTCCTTTCGCTGTTGGGTCGTTTTGTGGTGGTAGCGCACACAACACTTTCTGGGAATGCTTCTTCTTTGGGGTAGGTGGTATTGGTACCAAGTAGTGACAGTTAGGGATGATTTGGTCTGGCACTTCCCCCACTGGCTGTGGTTGGGGGACAGGTTGTGGTGTGACAGGTCGTTGTTGAGGGGCAGGTACAGGTGTGGTACCATACTTTTTTGCAATCTGTTTTACGACATTCAAGGAGAATTCTGCAAAACGTTGTCGTTTTCCAGCCTATTTCGTACATATTGAATGCATTGAGCACTGCAATGTCTACAAGGTGGAAAAAACAGTTTTATATACCACTTGCGACTCCTACGCACACAGTCAACGAACCCTATCATCATGTCACACTTGTCAACGAGTTGCATATTGCTTGTATAGTCGACAACAGCAGCTGGCTTGACAATACGTTCATTAGTCTCCCTGTTCACTTTGTTTGTACCATCTCGTTTCTGTGGATGGTTGACAGCAATGTCACGTCCCGTTTGTCATGCCACGTCAGTGCCATGATGTCATTGGCACGAAATGCTTGCACTGCACCTTCAATACTGCCTCCACTGAACCTTGGCACATGTTTTCTATTCCTTCTCACTGTTCCACATATATCAGTATTGTTCACACGTAGGAAATCAGCGAGCATAGGGCTTGTATACCAGTTGTCTGTGTACAATGTATGGCCCATGCCAAGGTATATTTCCATCATTTTTCGAACATCACCAGAAATGCCCAACATGCGTCTGGTATCAACATCAAGGAAGGTTCCTTGATGTTGGTGAGGGGCTCTTCATTTAGGGAATTGGATCTGTGCTCCAGTTCCCCGAATTAAGCCTGAATGCCTTCCACATCCCCCCCCCCCCAGGCGCTGTATAATCCTCCGGGTTTAGCGCTTCCCCTTTGATTATAATAATAATAATAATCCGGTGTATACAATCACATCTAATACAAGACCACTCTCACAGTCACACAAACAGTTTTATACCAAAGCAATGACGTCTGCTTGGTATATATTGTTTGAATGACAAGTGTCCCTTGAACAAAATCAAAGACTCGTCAACAACAATATTCTTGAAGGGATAAAAGTAGGCACTGAATTTCTGCTTCGTATAGATAACCACTTCCCGGATTTTGTATAGGTGGTCATTCCTGTTGGGCCTATTCCTATCTGAGAAGTGCAACATTCGTAGCAACAGAATGAATCTGTTGCAGGGAAGGAGGTCACAGAAGACAGGAGTACTGATAAAGTGGTCTGTGGTCCAGTAGTTACATATATTGTTCTTATGGGTATGTGGCATAAGCATGACAGTGCCAAGGAATAAATACATTTCATCCGTTGTTGTATCTTTCCATCTGCACAGCTGTGACGATTCCCCAACATCTGGTGTATGTATTGTCCATGATATAACGGTAATAATTGTTCGTCTGGGTCACTATCAAGTTCATTATAGGCTCGTCAAAGTATAACTGGAAAAAGTCTAACTCTGTAGACTCCTTCGTTATGGGACATTCTGGCAGGATGCCACTTCCACTCGCATCAAAATCAAAAGGCTCTGGCACGAATATACTTTGTGTCCAGTTCCACTCTCGGTCACATGGTGCACGGTGGACCTCTGGCATGGGGCGAGGGGGAGCAGGAGGGGGGGAGCAGGAGGGGGGGCAGGAGGGGGGAGCAGGAGGGGGGGAGCAGGAGGGGGGGAGCAGGGAGGGGGGGAGCAGGAGGGGGGAGCAGGAGGGGGGGGGACAAGAGTGGAGGCAGCACATGGTTGAGGGGGTGCCGGACGGTCCTTTGTCTGTCCACCCACTGCGCCATGTGGTCCAGGCACCATGCTACCCACCACTATTTCCCCATTCCCCGACATATTTCACCTTCATCATCACTTTCACTATCAGTGGCAGGGGTTTCGGATCATGACCTGCCACGACCCTTGCCTCTGATTGCACATGGCACACTGCCTGAACGTAGGTAATGACGCCTAAAAGTACGCTTCGCTGGTAAATAATGGTCACTGTCACTAGACGAATCCTCTAATGGCATAAAATCAATCTCATCATCACTTATATCACTTTCACTATCACTACTAAAACACCGGGAAAATGATAGTTTCCTCTTGCGTAGTTGCCTATGGGTAACACTCGCCACTCCAGAGGTGCTGGGCCCAGGGTCTTGTGTGGCCACACTGGCCACCCCAGAAGTGCTTGGCCCAGGGTCTGGCGTGGCCACACTGGCCACCCCAGAGGTGATGGGCTGAGGGTCATCTGGGTTATCGTCTATATTTTCACTATTTCCTTGATTATTAGTAGCCACATGTGTGTCAAATCCACTAAACTGACCTTCCATATCACCTTCCTCAAATAATAGTGTTAATATGACGAGGCATGAGTGAATCACGAGGATGTGCCATGATGTTGACCCAAGATGGAGCTGAATGTAACTGGTCTTACCATGCGGTACCCAGGCGTCCCAGATTTTTTTGATACTGCGCACACTGAGTGCGCACATCCATTCTCTCATGTCTAGGCGACTCAGGCCTATCGCACCAATTTTGTAGGAATGAAAAATAAAACTTAAATATACGTTTGGGGCAGTAGCGGTAAAAACGTATATACATATACGTTTGGACCGTTTACGGGTTAAATACAGTGGAACCTTGGTTTTTGTGATTAATTAGTTCTAAAAAGCCTGACAAAAACTGAATCATACGAAAAATGCAGAAATATTTCCCATAAGAAATAATGTAAATCCAATTAATCTGTTCTAGACATCCAAAAATATTAACAAACTATATTTTATAGAGAATAACTATAGTTTTACATACAGAAAACAATGAGAAAAATATAAATGACTAATGAAATGGATAAATGAACATTTAACATCACTTTTACCTTCATTAAAGACTTGTTGGTGTATGGAAGACAGCAAGGAGGGGAGAGGGAGGAGGGGAGGTTATTGTTTGGAAGGGGAATCCCCTTCTATAAGGATTTCAGGTATAAAGGCCCTATCCGGAGTTACTTCCCTTCTTTGTCTTTTACTGGCACTAGGACCAGCTTGAGTCACTGTACCCCTGTTGCACAAAAAATCTGTCCAGAGGTCTGTTTCTGGCATCTCTAAGATTTACCTAAAATGGGACAAGGCATTGTCATTGAACATGTTGTAGACATGACTTGCAACAGATTTGTTAGGGTGATATTTCTCCACAAAACTCTGCAACTCTCACCACTTTGCACACGTCCTTAACCACTGGACGAGGCACATTCTCCCCTCTCTCTTCCTCCTCCTCTAAAGCAATTTCCTCAGCTGTGGTCTGTTGCTATTCCAGTTGAAGGTCTTGCAGCTCTTCAGTGGTTAGCTCTTCCCTGTGGTCATCCACCAACTCTTCCACATCCTGGCCACTCACATCCAACCCCATGGATTTTCCTGAAGACAATAGATTCCACAATAGGCACAGGGTTGTCAGGAGGGTCAGCCTCAAACCCTTCAAAATCCTTCTCAAGGACACATTCTGGCCACAATTTTCTCCAAGCAGAGATGATCATCCTGGAAGTCACTCCTTGTCAACCCTTACCTATAGGACTTATGTAATTGAGGATAATGAAGTGATTCCTCCAGAACTTTTAGGGTTAATTCAGTGTCTCAGGTCACTACAAATCACTTTTGAAACAATGCTTTGGTGTACAGTTTTTTGAAGTCTGAAATAACCTGCTGGTCCAAGGGCTGGATGAGAGGAGTGGTATTAGGGGGCAAGAACTTCACTCTGATGAAACTAAACTCCACCAACAATTGGTCTTCCAAGTCTGGAAGATGAGCAGGTGCAATGTCTATTACCAGGAGGTACTTGAGTGGCAAATGATCTTCCAGGAGGCATTTCTTCACACTTGGGCAAAAACGCTTCACTGACCCACTCAATGAAAATTTGCCTCGTGTCCCATGCCTTATTGTTTTTCTTGAACACTCAGGGATTTTCAGAGTGATACACAGGTAAACGCTTCATTTTGAAATCCCCACTAGCATTACCACAGAAAAGTGTTAGCCTATCCTTCATAGGCTTGTGTCCTGGCAATGTCTTCCTCCTGCATGATGTAGGTCCTCTTTTGGCATTTTCTTCCAAAAGAGGCCTGTTTCGTCAGGTACATAGAGGCTGAAGGAATCCTTCAGCCTCTACGTACTCCTTGAACTCGT
Source organism: Cherax quadricarinatus (assembly GCF_026875155.1). Classification (NCBI taxonomy): domain Eukaryota; kingdom Metazoa; phylum Arthropoda; class Malacostraca; order Decapoda; family Parastacidae; genus Cherax; species Cherax quadricarinatus. The sequence continues at coordinate 81,812 of NC_069410.1, forward strand.
CAACAAATTCTTCGGTCCCATGTTTGTCTGAACTTGCGGCCTCGCCATGCTTTATCACACCGTGTATGCCAGTTTGCTTCTTTAATTTGTCAAACCAGTCTCTGCTGGCCATAAATTCACTAACAGCATAATTTGTTCCAGGCATTTTCTTTGCGAGATTCGCATGCAACTGCCTTGCCTGTTCGCAAATTATCGCCTCTAAAACACTATCTCCCACTAACTTTTTTGTTGATCCACACCAACAACAACTTCTCAACACTTTCAACCGTTTGCTATCTGTTTCATTAGCACATTTACCCCCCCCCCCCCACCCTCGCAATATCAGCTTCCTCAATTTCTTTTTTCTTCACCAGGATGGAACTGATTGTTGATGCAGACTTCCCGTACATCCTGGCGATACGTTTTGGATGAACGTGAGAGGTGATGCTCACTCAACGAGAAAAATGCAGACAGTCACAAATGCATGGGATGTTTTGTGTGGGCGAGTCACGCTGACGCTTTTGGTATGGACCATTTTCAACTCTACAAAAACCAAGCGGATGTACAAAAACTGATAAAATTTCAACGAAAAAAGTCATCGAAAATTGAATCCTATAAAAACTGGGGCATACAAAAACTGAGGTTCCACTGTATATACAATATTGGCATCACAGTAGTATATCAAAGTACGTACAAGTGCTAAACTTGCCTGTCAGCCACTGCAGTATGGGCTTAAAATCATCCATGCCACCTTGTCAGACCACCAAGTAACTGGTTCTAGTTTATAAAGAGGACCTACACTATAAATCTCGTGATGTACTGGAGCTTAGATGCAACCTAAACTGGCCCCCTGAATGCCTTTAAACTAGGTGCAAATCATTCCTGCTTACCAATGTAGGTTTTATAGGACATCCACTTCCAACATACAGTAACTGTCTCATTGGCAAAAGATGGTCCCAGAATTCAATGGATTACCATAGGTTGTGAGGGTGGTGGAGACTGGAAGATTGGGGAGAGGATGGGAACCAAGGTGCCATGTGGATGTAAAAGCTAAGTGGAAGGCAATCTGTACACCTGCTTGCTCCATGGTGGGCAATCAAAAAATTTGAATTCTCCACTGCTCTTCGCCATGCATTTTAACAAATTTTGAGCATGTCTTAAATGTACAGTTACACTTTTGAGTGATACAACAAAAATGCACTATGCATCTTGAGAATCTACTGAATATTTTCTTCTTTATCTACTTCCTTTAATTTTTTTAACCTGTCAGGTATCATAGAATTAATTTATAGGTGTTCAGACTAGCAATGGTTTTTGTTAAAACAGTGCCAAAAACTTAACATGACAAACTTGCAAAACAAAAAAAAAAATCATTAAAGTAATGATGCCATGATTAGGTAAAACAAATTAGTATAAACTATGCTCACAGTTCACTCAAAATTCTCTCAAACCAACGTACCCTTCTGAGGCACTGGATTACAGGTGAAGGAGGGAAAAAAAAAATAAGAATTAATGTTAAGAAATTACATATTTTAAATTTAAGCACAGTAATAGAAAATTAATTCCACTGTTACTAACACCTTAATACCCAATTCCTCTGAATAAATTAACATTCAAGGACAATGCTATTAAGGTCTATAAACATTTGCACACTTCTACTTACGTGTGTAGTGAACAGGAATAATGCCACGATAAAGATGGCACTGTCTAGCAACTTGTGGGAAGCGCGTTACAGCCATGATCGGGCAGCGTGGTCGATACTTGGAAACTAAATGGGCTGAGCGACCAGTAGTGGTGATAACAATAATAGCAGATGCCATTGCTTTGAATGATGCCTCTACAGCTGCAATAGCTGTGGTGTGTGTTGAGTCTGTAGGAAGTTTAACCTACAAGAAAAAAAAATTGCCAAACTAATAAAAATCCCAAGAGTAATAAAGACGACACTTTTTTAACAGTGTACTAGCATTAGGATGAATCATGTTACATGTCTTATTCCAACCATTTTCACAAAAGAACTGCTATTTACCTGCTGAGAAAGCTCAATGAATAACTGCTTGTGCCACAAGGCGGCTTCAGCTTCTCTTGCAATGTTAGCCATCGTACGCACACACACCAAAGGGTAGTCTCCTTTGGCAGTCTCTCCTGACAGCATGACACAGTCTGCTCCATCCATAATAGCATTGCCCACATCTGATACTTCAGCCCGAGTTGGCCTTGGCTTTTTAACCATGGACTCTAACATCTGAGTGGCACATATCACTGGTTTTCCAACCTAGAATGAGATTTTTAGTAAAACTAAGCTATGCAATCATTCCCATTATGTTACTTTTATCAATCATAAAATCTATTACAGTACTGGTTTTGTTTCTGGTACAATACTTGAAAGTTTAGAACAGATGTAAACCACCCACAAAATTGCTTATTCAAAAGATTTAAAAGTGACTGAGCCAACTGCAAAATTACTGGAGGACCTCAATTAAATTACGAGGGAGAGATTATTATAACAGTAATTAAGTGGGTTATAGTAAGTGTTTATGCACCTGGAGAAGAGAAGTGTAGAGGAGAGAGATATTATGGGAAATGTTGAGGAAGTGCGTGGGGAGTTTTGAACCAAGTGAGAGAGTACATGTGGTTGGGGATCTCAATGCTAAAGTGGGTAAAAATGTTGTGGAGGGAATAGTAAGTAAATTTGGGGTGGCAGGGGTATATGAAAATGGGGAGCCTTTAATTGAGCTATGTGTAGAAAGAGGTTTGGTAATAAGTAATACGTATTTTAGGAAAGAGGATAAATAGGTATACAAGGTATGATATAGCACAATGAAAATAGTTTGTTAGATTATGTATTGGTGGATAAAAGGTTGATGGGTAGGCTTCAGGATGTACATGTTTATAGACAGACAATGGATATATCAGATCATTATGTAGTTGTAGCTACAGTTTGAGTAAGAGGTAGATGGGCCAAAAGGAAAATGGTAACAGCAAATACGAGAGGTGAAAGTGTATAAACTAAGGGAGGAGGAACTTAGGGTGAGATATAAGCAACTAAAGACAAAGGTGGGCTAATGGAAGTATGAGTAGTAGGGGGTTAAGAGAATTGGGATAGTTTTAAAAATACAGTATTAGAATGTTTTTGCAGAAGTTTGCAGCCACAGGAGGGTGAGTGCAGGAGGAAAGAGGAGTAATTGGTGGAATGATGAAGTAAAGGTGTGATAAAAGAAAAAAAGGTAGCTTATGAGAGGTTTTTATGAAGCAGAAGTGTTGTAAGAAGAGCACATTATATGGAGAGTAAAAGAAAGGTGAAGAGTGCAAAAGGAGAGCAGATGAAAGTGGGAGAGGCACTGGCAAGAAATTTTGCTGAAAAAAAGAAAAAATTTGGAGAGATAAACAAGTTAAGAAAGCCTAGGGAATGAATGGATTTGTCAGTTAAAAACAGTAGGGGAGTTAGTAGATGGGGATTTGGAGGTAGTGGGTAGATGGCGGGAATATTTTTAGGAACTTTTAAATGTCGATGATGAAAGGGAGGCGGTAATTTCATGCACTGGTCAGGGAGGTGTAACATCTTTAGGAGTGAAGAAGAGCAGGATTTGAGTGTGGCTCAGGCACATGAGGCATTACAAAGAATGAAAGGGGGTAAAGCAGCTGAAACTGACGGGATCATGACAAGAAATGTTAAAAGCAGGGAAGGATAGTGTGTTGAAGTGGTTGTCATTTTTGTTTATAAATGTATGAAAGAGGGGAAGGTACCTAGGGATTGGCAGAGAGCATGAATAGTTCCTGTATACACAGGGAAGGGAGACAAGAGAGACTGTAAAAATTATAGGGAAATAAGTTATTTTTATATAGCCAGACTCTAGTACTGGAAATGGGAAGTACAATGCCTACACTTTGAAGGAGGGGTTTGGGATATTGGCAGTTTGGAGGGATATGTTTTTTTTTATTTTATTTTTTATTTATTTTTTTTTTTTTTTAACAAGTCAGCCATCTCCCACCGAGGCAGGGTGACCCAAAAAGAAAGAAAATCCCCAAAAAGAAAATGCTTTCATCATCATTCAACACTTTCACCTCACTCGCACAATCACTGTTTTTGCAGAGGTGCTCAGAAAACAACAGTTTAGAAGCATATATGTATAAAGATACACAACATATCCCTCCAAACTGCTAATATCCCGAAACCCCTCCTTTAGAGTGCAGGCATTGTGCTTCCCATTTCCAGGACTCAAGTCCGGCTATATAAAAGTAACGTTTCCCTGAATCCCTTCACTAAATATTACCCTGCTCACCCTCCAACAGGTCATCAGGTCCCAAATACCATTCGTCTCCATTCACTCCTATCGAAAACGCTCATGCACGCCTGCTGGAAGTCCAAGCCCCTCGCCCACAAAACCTACCTTACCCCTTCCTTCCAACCTTTTCGAGGACAACCCCTACCCCCCCTTCCTTCCCCTACAGATTTAAATGCTCTCCAAGTCATTCTACTTTGATCCATTCTCTCTAAATGACCAAACCACCTCAACAACCCCTCTTCTGCCCTCTTGACTAATACTTTCATTAACTCCACACCTTCTAATTTCCACACTCCGAATTTTCTGCATAATATGTACACCACACATTGCCCTTAGACAGGACATCACTGCCTCCAACCACCTCTTTGCTGCTGCATTCACAACCCAAGCTTCACACCCATGTAAGAGTGTTGGCACTACTATACTTTCATACATTCCCTTCTTTGCTTCCATAAATAACGTTTTTTGTCTCCACAAACCTCAACGCACCACTCACCTTTTTTCCCCTCGTCAATTCTATGATTAACCTCATCCTTCATAAATCCATCCATCAACACGTCAACTCCCAAGCATCCGAAAACATTCACTTCTTCCATACTCCTCCTCCCCAATTTGATGTCCAATTTTTCTTTATCTAAATCATTTGATACCCTCATCCTACTCTTTTCTATGTTCACATTCAACTTTCTACCTTAACACACTCCCAAACTCATCCACTAACCTTTGCAATTTTTCTTTAGAATCTCCCATAAGCACAATCATCAGCAAAAAGCAACTGCGTCAATTCCCATTTTGTATTTGATTCCCCATAATTTAATCCCACCCATCTCCCGAACACCCTAGCATTTACTTCTTTTACAACCCCATCTATAAATATATTAAACAACCATGGCGACATTACACATCCCTGTCTAAGACCTACTTTTACTGGGAAGTAGTCTCCCTCTTTTCTACGCACACTAACCTGAGCCTGACTTTCCTCATAAAAACTCTTTACAGCATTTAGTAACTTACTACCTATTCCATATACTTGCAACATCTGCCACATTGCTCCCCTATCCACTCTCGTATGCCTTTTCTAAATCCATAAATGCAGTGAAAACTTCCCTACCTTTATCTAAATACTGTTCACAGATATATGCTTCAATGTGAACGCTTGATCTACAACCCCCTACCCACTCTGAAACCTCCTTGCTCATCCGCAATCCTACATTCTGTCTTACCTCTAATTCTTTCAATTATAACCCTACCGTACACTTGTCCTGGTATACTCAGAAAACTTATTCCTCTATAATTTTTACCATCTCTTTTTACCTTCCCTTTATATAAAGGGACTGTACATGCTCTGCCAATCCCTAGGTACCTTCCCCTCTTTCATGCATTTTTTTTTTTTTTTTTTCTCCCAACAAGTCGGCCGTCTCCCACCGAGGCAGGGTGACCCAAAAAAGAAAGAAAATCCCCAAAAAGAAAATACTTTCATCATCATTCAACACTTTCACCACACTCGCACATTATCACTGTTTTTGCAGAGGTGCTCAGAATACAACAGTCTAGAAGCATACACATATAAAGATACACAACATATCCCTCCAAACTGCCAATATCATGCATTTATTAAACAAAAATACCAACCACTCCAACACTATCCCCCCATGCTTTTAACATTTCTGTTATGATCCCATCAGTTCCAGCTGCTTTACCCCCTTTCGTTCTACATAATGCCTCACGCACCTCCCCCACACTCGCATCCTGTTCTTCACTCCTAGAAGATGGTATACCTCCCTGGCCAGTGCATGAAATTACCGCTTCCCTTTCTTCGTTGACATTTAAAGGTTCCTAAAAATATTCTTGCCATCTACCCAAAACCTCCATCTACTAACTCCCCTACTGTTTTTAACTGACAATTACATTCGTTCTCTAGGCTTTCTTGTTTAACTCACTAAAAATTTGTCTTATTTTCATTAAAATTTCTTGACAGTGCCTCTCCCACTATCATCTGCTCTCCTTTTGCACACTCTCACCACTCTTCATCTTTCTTTTACTCTCCATATACTCTACTCTTCTTATAACACTTCTGCTTTGTAAAAACCTCTCATAAGCTAACTTTTTCTCTTATCACACCCTTCATGATTCCACCAATCACTCCTCTTTCCTCCTGCACCCACCCTCCTATAACCACGAACTTCTGCCCCAAATTCTAATACTGCATTTTTAAAACTATTCCAACCCTCTTCAACCCCCCCACTACTCATACTTGCACCAGCCCACCTTTCTGCCAATAGTTGCTTATATCTCACCCGAACTTCCTCTTCCCTTAGTTTATACACTTTCACCTCCCTCTTGCTTGTTGTTGCCATTTTCCTCTTTTCCCATCTACCTCTTACTCTAACTGTAGCTACAACTAAATAATGATCCGATATTTCAGTTGCCCCTCCTAGTGGCATTAAAATACAGAGAAGGGAAGCAACCCCAGAGAGGGCTTTGATACCAGAAGTCCTCATGAAGGGGGATTCTCCTTCCAAACAGTAACCCCAACTCCCTCTCTCCTCCTCCCTATCTTCCTGATGCCATCACCAATCTTCAATAAAGGAAAGTAAAAATGTTATTTTATATTACTATACATAATTAAAGACTAGCATTTGTTGTGTGTATGTGAAACTGTAATTAATCTCTATAAAATGTATTTTTTTTTTGTGAATATTTTTGGGTTTCTGGAATGGATTAATTGTATTTCCATTATTTCTTATGGGAAATATTGCTTCGAATTTCAAATTTTTTGAATTTAGAACTAGCTCCTGGAATGGATTAAGTTTGAAATTTGAGGTTCCACTGTATATGGGAGCTGACTTGTCAGCGGATGGGTTTATGAAGGATGAGGTTAACCATAGAACTGATGAAGGAAAAAAGGCGAGTGGTGCATTAAGGTATATTTCTTTCTTTCAACACACCGGCCATATCCTACCAAGGCAGGGTGGCCCAAAAAGAAAAACGAAAATTTCTCTTTTAAATTTAGTAATTTATACGGGAGAAGGGGTTACTAGCCCCTTGCTCCCGGCATTTTAGTCGCCTCTTACAACACGCATAGCTTACGGAGGAAGAATTCTGTTCCACTTCCCCATGGAGGCAAGAGGAAATAAACAAGAACTAGAAAGAAAATAGAAGAATACCCAGAGGAGTGTGTATATATATGCTTGTACATGTATGTGTAGTGTGATCTAAGTGCAGGTAGAAGTAGCAAGACATGCCTGAAATCTTGCATGTTTATGAGAGACAAAAGACACCAGCAATCCTACCATCATGTAAAACAATTACAGGTTTTCGTTGTACACTCACTTGGCAGGACGGTAGTTCCTCCCTGGGCGGTTGCTGTTTACCAACCTATAGGTATATGCGGAGACAAAAAACATTAACCATGGAGGCAAAGAGAACGTATGAAAGCATAGTGGTACCAACACTCTTATATGGGTGTGAAGCTTGGGTTGCAAATGCTGCAGCGAGGAGGCGGCTGGAGGCAGTGGAGATGTCCTGTCTAAGGGCAATGTGTGGTGTAAATATTATGCAGAGAATTCGGAGTGTGGAAATTAGGTGTGGAGTTACTACAAGTATTAGTCAAGAGGTCTGAAGAGGGGTTGTTGGGGTGGTTTGGCCATTTAGAGAGAATGGATCAAAGTAGAATGACAGAGCGTATAAATCAGTAGGGTAAGGCAGGGTAGGGGTCATCGTAAAAAAGGTTGGAGGGAGGGGGTAAAGGAGGTTTGGTGGGAGAGGGGCTTGAACTTCCAGCAAGCATGTGCGAGTGTTAGGAGTGAATGGAAGTGAACGGTTTTTGGGACCTGACAAGCTGTTGGAGTGAGAGCAGGGTAATATTTAGTGAAGGGATTCAGGGAAACCGGTGATTTTTATATAGCCGGACTTGAGTACTGGAAATGGGAAGTACGATGCCTGCACTTTAAAGGAGGGGTTTGGGATATTGGCAGTTTGGAGGGGTATGTTATATATATTTATATATGCTTCTAAACTGTTGCATCTGGGTACTTCTGCAGACAGTGATATGGGTGAGGTGAATGTGTTGAATGATAAAAGTATCTTCTTTTTTTGGGGATTTTCTTTCTTCTTGGGTCACCCTGCCTCGGTGGGAGACAGCCAACTGGGGGGAGGGAGATTATAGTGAAAGAGCAGTAAAGCAGAAAGGGTTATATAGTGCCTGGGAAAGAGGCTAATTAAAAAGAGAATAAAGAAGAACAGAGGTAAAAAGTTAATATCATAACAGTTATGAAAGCACTTTCATATTAGCAAAATTGCAGACTATTTCACTGTCAAGTACCATGACATGTCTAGAAGCATTGATTTAAGGTGGAATTTTGATTAAGAAATAATACTTTATTGTCTGATCTAGACAGTACTACAGAGTAAAACAAACCAGATTGGCATAGAATACTTTAGTACTACAGCAGAACCAACTACTGACAACTCCACATCACAAGAGCTACAGTCATCTACCCTGTACCCAGTACGGCCACATTACCCTTCACACACACACTTCAATAGCAATAAGAAATGACATGTAGAGTGCAGGCAAGATAAATTATAGCAATTTGTGGTTAGTAGGATATTTAAAATTAAGTTACTTGGCAAATTTGGAAATCTTAAGAATGTAATCCATTTTTCCCATACTTTCTCAGTTACTTCCAATATTGCTAATTCCCAGAAAGCATCAATTTTCAGGAACATTTTCCACATGGTATGAGGGTTTGCTGCATTAATCATAATAGTACTACTGATACCAATGTCTTTCATTGAAACTGTACATACAGCAAGTAATGTAATTAATGTTGTTTACATTTTGTGAAGCAGTTGTTAAATTCAGCATTATTGCATGCAAATTAAGCTCCAATTTGCATACACCTTTGTTCTCAACCTAATGACAGTCTTCCAAAGCACAAAATGAAATATAATTACTTCCCACTTTTAATCTTAATAGTGCTTCTGGAAATATAATTACCTTATTACACTTTGCAAGCATTTGTTTTTGTGCAATGAAAACTTTTTCTGCAGGTATTTCAATGCCCAAGTCTCCACGGGCAATCATTATGCCATCACCTTCTTCAATAATGGAATCAATGTTCTTACAACCTTGGTGATTTTCAATCTTGCTAATAATTTTTATGTCTTTTCCCTTGTCGCCTGGAACAGGAAGCAGTCATATTAAAAACACACTTCAAATGAAAGAATTATATAATGAAGCTAATACATTTTTAAAACCACAACTACTTTTACTATAAAAAAATTTATCCACTAACTTTCCTTTTTATAGCAGAATTTATAAATCATTAGATTTTAATATCTCAAATTTCACTTTCTAATTTCCATTACTTAATCACTGGTATTGCAGTACCTTAATACTAGACTAATATTGAGATTTAAACAAGTTGATCTAAGCTTTCAACCTTCATAGTTTAACTTCATATAATACAGCACTCCCTACAAGTAATTGTCTTTTTAAACTTCTAAGATGGTAATAAAGATATACAGATGCAGATTATATGTGAACACCTTTCCTTCTGCATTAACCCTTTCAGGGACGAGAGGCCCTCTCCTAAACTCGTCCTCAGGGTCGAAAATTTTTCAGAAAAAAAAAAAAAATCTTATGAAATGATAGAGAATCTTTTCCCTATCATAATGACACCTAAAGTATGAAAATTGATGGAAAACTTACGGAATTATGCTCTCACGAAGTTAGCAGTCTCGATGTTTACGCATTGGTGATTTCGCCCACTTATCCCTATTTTCGGCCAGTTCCTGTGTATTAGTTGACAAAAATCATATTTATTTCGCTAGAACTCCATTTTTTCTATCGAATGAGTACAAGAAACCACCCATTTACCAATTTCAACTATCCAATAAAGTGGTTAGAAATTGGCAATTTTGCCAATTTCACACAAATTTCAAAAGATGCCAATTTCCAAACAGGATCCAGAATAAACAAGACAGATATTCCTGGCACTAAAATAAGTTCTCAGTTTGTTAGTCACGTCCCCAGGCCCCTCTTATATTTCTTTTGCTTTCCACTTTGAATTTTTATTCTCACAAAAAATAAAAGATTTCCTGTTATGCAGACTACTGCATTAGTGTAGAAATGCTATAAATAATATCGGCGCACTTGTCAAAGAATATTAGACTCACCAGTTGACGTGTATTGGACGCATGGCATGATTTGTTTACTTTTGAACTTTGGTAAAAATCCAAGATTTCTGCTATTTTGAGCTCAATTTCAAGGTACTTCTCATTGTGAAACCAATCAAAATTATCTCAATTTCTGTAATATGTCTTCCATTCTATAAAATGAGACCAGGAAAACTAGAATACAACCATAAATACCATACAAAAATACAGTGTAAATTCACTGTTTTAATCCAAAAACAGTCAGTTTTTTTTTTTCGTTACGCACTGTGCTGCAGGATTTTTTTTTACACTGTGAACATTGACCACAGACCCATTCTTTCATATACCAGCTTTCTCTCGCTAGATTTGAAGGCACTAGAATTTAGGCATTCTAGTATGTACATCAATAACCCTGGTGCACAAGCCGTACTAATATGTCGGAAACCCTGAAAGGGTTAAATCTCAAATAAAAATTGTAAGAACACAACATACCAAGAACACTCCTGATCTCCCGCACACCAGCAGCATCACGGATAAATGAAGCAAACACCATGTCTACCTCCATCTCAACACCTAGCAAGAGGTCACCCCTGTCCTTCTCCGACACAGCAGGAAGATCAACTGGAACACCTGGCAGGTTAACACCTTTCTTGCTTCCCAACATTCCCCCATTCTCAACTTCACACACTATGTAGTCATCTCCTGTAAATACAAATTTAGAAATAATAGAAAGCAGACTTTCTATGCTATAAAGCATTACTGTTATTTACACTACTTCACATCCAGAAATATATTCCTTCAGGGGTGTTTTTATGGTGGCAAAGAGCTCTTGAGCCAAGAAATTGGAACTACTCTTCCCCTTCTCAACTCAAATGTGATTACCTCCCATTTCCTATGTGGTGTGACCTTGTATCTTCAACCCTTTCCAATGATAATTATTTTGCAATTTATACATGAATTCAGTTAATAAAAAGGGAGCACAAAAGACCAGTATACAAATACACAACCCCCATTTTTTTTTTTTTTTTTTTTTTTTGAACACTGGAAATTTTCTCCACTAACATAGGGTGACAAATTTACAGCCTGCAGCTGTAAAGCAAGACTGACAACTCGAGAGTGATTAACCTCACTTTTAATTACAGTACAGTAGACCTGTAAAGTTCCTCTAAATAGTGGGATTTTTGTAAATTTGACTGAAAAAGCACATTCAAATTTCAATAGTACATACTATGAAGGCCTTTCCACATGCTATTCAATTTTGGTCATAATTTTTCAATCACATTTACTGTATTTTAAAAAGTTGTAATGGAATACAAACCTATTTCTTTGGCAATGAGAGAAATTAAGCCATCATCAACAAAAATGCGGTTGTTTGTCTTGACAACCTTTGTAATGTTGACATAGTCAAGGTAGACTACTTCTGCAGAGCACTTCTCGTACCATGACTTGTCAGTAGTTAACTTTACTTTCTCTCCAGTTTTCAGCTCTATTTCTGCACTAGCACCCTGGGAAAATATTTAATGCTTTAGAAACAAAATATCTTGAATGCAATTTTAAATTTACCAAGAACACCACTTAATGCACAATGTACCTTCAATGGACACATTAAAATTCCGTATACAGTGAACCCCTGCGAATTAGCGGTTCCAAATTCGCGGCTTCAGTAATTCACTGATTTTTCCTTAGAACCTAACTAATAATTGTTTGTGGAAATCCCCACAAATTGCTTTTTTTATGGCAATACAAAATTTATGCATTTTAACGCTTAATATTAAGAAAAATATAATTTAATTTTTTAACAATTAAATTCACCAAAAATTCCATATAAATTACAATACTCTTACTAAATTAAATTACTACATGTCGACCATCACTAATCCGGCAATCAGTTATCCAGTTCCATCAGTAATCCGGCACTAATTTCAGCTAGCATTATTTCAAATTTCATCATTATACTGACTCAGAATTAGTGCAGATGGTTGTACATCCACAGCAGCAAGCCAGTGGAGGAGAAAGCAGTGATGAAAATGAGGAAAATGTAGCAGTCTCTCTATTGACAGATTAATTAAGTGCATGCTAACCTAACCACTCTGTAATCCAGTGAAATCACTAATCCACCACACTACAGTTGCCAATGATGCCGGATTAGTGATGGCCAACCTGCACCGTATATTTACCATACGTATACCAAAGAAAACGGGGTTGCATGAATTACAGCATTCCAAAGAAACCTGGCTTGAAATTAAATTAGTGTTTTGGGGACATGCTTAGGGTTTAGGTATTTTTTTAACCACATCCAGAATTTGTGGTTGGTCTTGGAACGTAACCCCGAGAATTTGGGGGGACTACTGTATGTATACATAAAGTATAAATAGCACTTTTTTTTTTTTTTTTTTTTTTTTTTTAACATGTTGGCCATCTCCTACCGAGGCAGGGTGACCCAAAAAAGAAACTTTCATCATCATTCATACACAGCACGTTGTGCTTATATTCGACAAAGAAAAGCCTTTTGATCTACAGAATTATTCTTTTGGTGTCTTTTTGTCTGTGGGTTTTGCCTGCAAGTAAGGTAACATTTTATAAAGGGATTCAGGAAAACCAGTTAGCTGGGCTCGAGTCCTGGAGGTGGGAAGTACAGTACCTACACTCTGAAGGAAGGGTGGAGATATTTGCAGTCTGAAGGGGCATCTGAGCTGTACCATTAGCATATCTATGGCAAGACTGATAAAGTGAATGGTGGTGAAAGTTTTTTTTTTTGTCACCCTGATGTGTTAAAAAAAAAAACTGGAGGAAAACTGAAGACCAGAGTCACCAATGATATAATTCAGAAAGCTAAGGAGGGGTTGAGAAGGTGGTTTGGGCAGAAACGATAAACGAGATAGGATGATGAAAAGGGTGCATAAAGCTGGAATGGAAGGCAAGAAGGATAGGGGTCATCCCAGGAATGGTAAGAGGGAAGAGGCAAGTGAGGTTTTAGTGTTAAAAGACAGCATTCAACAGGCTTGTGCAAACATGTTGGGGTAAATACCTCTATACATACATATATACCTACATACATACAAAACAGTTCAAATTGTTACTTACTCCTTCCAAGAGACCAGTACGGATTTCAGGCCCCTTTGTATCAAGAGCAATAGCTACAGGATAGGAATGTCCAATTTTCTTGGAGTAATTTTCAGCAGCTTGACGGACATTATTCATTGTCTCAGAGTGGTACTCATGTGTCCCATGAGAGAAGTTCATACGTGCAATGTTCATGCCTGCTTCCATCATCTGCTCCAACATTTCCACTGACCGGGACACAGGACCTGAAATTCACCTATTTACTTATACATCTTCTAATATGATCTCTAAATTTGGTTCTCGTGTAAAAAACTGCAAATAGTTGACCAGACAGTATGGCAATTGTTCACCTACTAGTCTAGGTATGCAACCCTATTTTCCTACTTGTATGCAAAAAAATTATTTTAATCAAGGGGAAGCACTAAATCCAAAGGGGCCATATCCCCTTTAATATCAGGCATAATCACAGATAATACCACAGACCACTACCCTACCTTCCTCATAACTAATCTAGGCAAACTACCCCAAGACACTACTAAAGTCACTTTCAGACTTCATAATGAGGCAGCTATTAATAACTTCACAACAGCAATGACAAACATTGACTGACACATGAGCTAGAAATCTATACGTTTGACGAATTTTATTTAACCCTTTTACTTCAAGGGGCCCAAACCTGAAGGTCTCCGGTGTCGCAAAAAATTCGAAAAAAAAAAAAATTATTTTTTCTTATGAAAATGTTTAAAATTTTTTTCTGTTTGGGGTTTTAGCCCAAAAAAAAAAATTTTTTTCCCAAAAATAAGACCCCAAAATAAATAATTTTTGGGAAAAAACCCCGTTTCAAAAACCCAATCCCAAAAAATTTGTTTACTTTTTTGGGGTTTTTTTTTTTTTACATTTTAAATTTTTCCAAACTGGGGGCCTTGGGGAAACCAAAGAAGGTGAAATTACACAAATTTTTTTAAAAAAACCCCCAAACCACAAAATAAAAAAATTTTTTTTAAAAAAGGAAAAAAACCAATAAAAAATTGGTTTTTAGCAAGGTTCTAAATAAATCCCCAATTGTCATAAAAACCAGGGTGTTTCACTTGTTTCCCTCAAAAACAGGGTGTCATACAAAAGGGGGGTTTTACCCCTAAACAAAATAAAACATGGGGGTCATACAAAAGGGGGGTTTTTTAAACCCCTCCCCCACAAAAAAAACTTTGGGTTTTCTACACGTGGTTTTTCCCCCCCCCCACACATAAAACAGGTGTCAAAACCACAGTGTGTTTTAAAACCCCCCCCCCCCACACATAAAACATGGGTCATACACATGGTTTTTTTAAAAAAACCCACACTTTAAAACATGGTGCCCAACACATGGTGTTTTAATTCCAAAAAACAAAAAAACAGGGTGTAAATACACAGTGGTTTTTTTAAAAACCCACAAAATAAAACATGGGGGTCATACACAATGGTTTTTAAACACTCTCACAAAAAAATCATTTGTGGTGCATTTTTTTTAAATTTTTTTTTTTATGTGGCAAAGACAAAAAACCTCGTCTAGCAGTTTTCTTCAAAGTTTTTACAGGATTTGTGTTTATTTGTTATCCTGGGTAAATGGCCCGTGTGTCATAAACCCCTTCCCTATTTTCCCTTCATTCCTTTCCTACCTGGAGGGCATTCCCCCCCTCTCTTCCTACATTCCTTCATCTGTCCTTCTTTATTTTTTTCCCTTCCTTATCAGTCCTTCCTTCATTTCCTGCCTTCCCTTCTTGCTTCTGGGTTTTTATAATATATAAAACACATATATAGTCACTAGATACTTTCTAAAACTCCTATTATCAACCCCTTTAGGAAACTTGTCCCGGTCGTCGTCTCATCTCCATCTCCTCCCTCCTCCATCTTTCCTCCCTCCTCCATCTCCCCTCTCCCCCCTCCTCCATCTCCCTCCTCCCCCTCTCCCTCCTCCTCCATCTCCCTTTCCCCCTCCATCTCCAAACTCCTCCCCCCTCCTCCTTTTCCCCCTCCTCCATCACCCCTCTTTCCCCTCCCTTCCTCCCCCTCCTCCATCTTTCCCTTTTTCCCCCTCCCTCCTTCCCCTCCTCCTTCCTCCTTCCCCCCTCTTCTCCTCCTCCTCCTCCTTCCTCTTTCTCCAACTCCCCTTTCCCTTTCCCCCCTCCTTCCTCCCCTCTCCCCTCCATCCTTTATCTCCCCTTTCCCCCTTTTACTTCCCTTCCCCCTTTTTCCCTTAACCCAAAAAAAATTTTTTTTTTTAATTTTTTTTTTTTTTTTTTTTCCCCCCTTTCCCCCCCCCTTTTTCCTCCCCTTTCCCCCTTTTTTCCCCCCCTTCCTTTCCCTTTTTCCCCCCCTCTTCCCCCCTTTTTTTTTTTCCCCCCCCCTTTTTTTTCCCCCCCCCTCCTTTTTTTCCCCCCCCCTTTTTTCCCCTTTCCCCTTTTCCCCCCCCCCCTTCCTTTCCCCTTCCCCCCCCTCCTCCCCCCCCCCCCCCCCCCCCCCCCCCCCCCCCTTCCCCCCCCCCCCCCCCCCCCCCCCCCCCCCCCCCCCCCCCCCCCCCCCCCCCCCCCCCCCCCCCCCCCCCCTTCCCCCCCCCCCCCCATCCTCCCCCCCCCCCCCTCCTCCTCCTCCCCCCCCCCCCCCCCCCCCCCCTTTCCCCCTCCCCCCCCCCCCCCCTTTCCCCCCCCCCCCCTCCCCCCCCCCCTTTTTTTTTCCCTTTCCCCCCTTTTCCCCCCTTTCCCCCCCCCCCCCCCCCCCCTTTTTTTTCCCCTTCCCCTTTTTTTTTTCCCCCCCCCCCCCCCCTTTTTTTTTTTTTTTTTTTTCCCCCCCCCCCCCCCCTTTTTTTCCCCCTTCCCCCCCCCCTTCCCCCCCCCCCCCCCTTTTTTTTTTTCCCCTTTTTTCCCCCCCTTTTTTTTCCCCCCCCCCCCCTTCCCCCTTTTTCCCCCCCCTTTTTTTTTTTCCCCCTCCTCCCCTTCCCCCCCCCTTTCCCCCCCCCTTTTTCCCCCCCCCCCCCCCTTTTTTTTTTTTTCCCCCCCCCCCCCCCCCCCCCCTTTTTTCCCCCCCTTTTCCCCCCCCCTTTTTCCCCCCCCCCCGGGGGGGGCCCCCCCCCCCCCCCCCCCCCCCCCCAAAAACCCCCCCCCCCCTTTTTCTAAACCCCCCCAAAAAAAAAAACCCCCCCTTTTTCTTTTGGGGGCCCAAAAAAACCCCCCAAAAAAGGGGTTTAAAACCCCCCCTTTAAAAAAAAAAGGGGGGAAAAAAATTTTAAAAAAAATTTTTTCCCCCCGGGGGTTTTTAAGGGGAAAAAAAAAAGACCCCCCCTTTTGGGGAAGAAAAAACCCCTTTTTCCCCCCAAAATGGAAAAAGGCAAACCAAAAATTTTTTTTTTAAAAAAAAAAAGGGGGCCCCAAAAATTTTTTTTAAAGGGGGGAAAAAAAAGGGGGCCCAAAAACCCCCCGGGGGGTTTTTAAAAAAAATTTTACCCCTTTTTTTTTTTTAAAAAAAAAAATCCCCAAAAATTTTTTTAAAAAAAATTTTCCTTTTTGGGGGGGAAAAAAAAAAATTCCCTTGGGCCCCCGATTTTTTTTTTTAGGGTGCACACTGACATGGAGACCCATTCTCTCACATGTGGGCCTACCAGCTTTCTCCTGTTTGATTTGAAGCCGCTAGAATTTATGCGTATAGATACGTCAAACACGGTATCTCCTATGACGTACATATACGACCGCGACAGTCAAAGGGTTAATAATTTTCTAAAGGCTCAATACCTCTATAACAAGCACGGCCCTAAAAAAACTGAACAGATAAGAGGAAATAAACAATAATAATATCTTTATTTACTACAAGTACATGTACAAGGTATACAGTCCTAGCTGACAACAATGACATACTACTATATAGAAAGTCCCTTGTTATGCTCCGCATTTTGGGCAAATTAGGCCAGTGTCCCAGGATGCGACCCACACCAGTCTACTAACACCCAGGTACCCATTTTACTGATGGGGAACATGGGCAACAGGTGAAAAGAAACACGCCCAATGTTTCTACTCTGGCTGGGAATCGAACCTAGACCCTCGCCGTGTGAAGCGAGAGCGTTAAGCCACCAGGCCACCAGTAAGAAAATAGAAGAAAACCCAGAGGGCTGTGTATACATATGCTTGTACATGTATGTGTAGTGTGACCTAAGTGTAAGTAGTAGTAGTAAGACATACCTGAAACCTTGCATGTTCAGGAGAAAGAAAAAACACAGCCAATCCTACCATTATGTAAAACAATTACAGACTTTCATTTTACATTCACTTGTCAGGACGGTAGTACCTCCCTGGGCGGTTGCCGTCTACCAACCTACTACCTAGCTTTGACATATATATACAGGTCCTCCATCACAAATCCGGCATCATTGGGACCTGTAGTGTGCCGGATTACCGAGTTTGCCGAATTACAGAGTGGTAAGGTTAGAATACACTTAATGAAATTAACCAACTTGACTTGCACAGTTCATTGAACATCGGCAAAAATCGAACATTTCCGCTGCTTTGAGCTCAATTTCAAGGTACTTTTCGTCATGAAAGCAATCAAAATCATGTCTATTTCAGTAATACATCTTCCATTCTATCAAACGAGTCCAAAAAATGAGAATACAACCATGAAAACCATACGAAAATATACTTCAAAGAGGCGGCTAATGGCTGAGAAGTGAACTCCCTTATTTATCGTCCGTCTTTTTTATTTTTGTTGTACGTTAAGAAGCATCTTTCCATCATACATTGCCCAAGTTTCAATGAGATAGCCCAACAAACAACCGAGAAAAAAAAATATTTACCAAAAATCATATATGGCAAGCCCAAGCCAGGTACTGGAAATAAGTCACTTTGTCTGGCTTTTCTGTGTTATTCTAGGTTCTCTATACATACACTGCTATGTATGATAATCTATGTAACTATTTGTGTATACCTGAATGAACTTATTTACTTCTAGTCTGTCAACTGAGTACAAGAAACCGTCCATTCACTTATTTCAACTACCCAATAAAGTGGTCAGAAATTGGCAATTTGGCCAATTTAACAAATTTCAACAGATTTCAATTTCAAAACAGGGTCCAGAATAAACAATGCAGACATTCCTGGCACTAAAACAACTTCCTCTGTTCATTAGTCATGGCTACAGGCCCCTCTTATATTACTCTTGCTTACCATTTGGAATTTTTATTCACAAAAAAAAAAAAAAAATGATTTACTGTTATGCAGACTACTGCATTATTGTAATAATTGTATAAATAATGTCAATCCATTCTTGACTCCGTACTGGAATTTAGACTGGCAGGCGGACAGGTATTGGACGGTGACGTCATTTGTTTACTCTTGAGCTTCGCTAAAGAATAGAACATTTTCGCTACTGTGAGCGCATTTTCAAGGTACTTTTCGTCATGAAAGCAATCAAAATCATATCTATTTCTGTAATATATCTTTCATTCTATCAAATGAGACCGAACTGAGAATATAACCATAACCATACAAAAATATACCACTAAGCAGCCACTAATGGCTGAGAAGTGAACTATGCTATTTATGGTCTGATTTCTTTCATTTTTGGTGTACGTGAAGAACATCTTTCCATCGTACATTGCCCAAGTTTGAATAAGATAACCCAACAAACAACTGAGAAAATAATAATAATAATATCTTTATTTACTACACATACATGTACAAGGTATACAGGCCTAGCTGACATCAGTGACATACTACTGTATAGAATGGCACTTGTTATGCTGAGTATTTCAACAAAATTAGGTCAGTGTCCCAGGATAACACCCACACTAGTCGACTAACACGCAGGTACCCATTTACTGATGGGTAAACAGACAACAGTTGTAAAGAAACACGCCTAATGTTTCTACCCTGGCTGGGAATCGAATTTTTTTTATTTATTTATTATCACACTGGCCGATTCCCACCAAGGCAGGGTGGCCCGAAAAAGAAAAACTTTCACCATCATTCACTCCACCACTGTCTTGCCAGAAGGGTGCTTTACACTACAGTTTTTAAACTGCAACATTAACACCCCTCCTTCAGAGTGCAGGCACTGTACTTCCCATCTCCAGGGCTCAAGTCCGGCCTGCCGGTTTCCCTGAACCCCTTCATAAATGTTACTTTGCTCACACTCCAACAGCATGTCAAGTATTAAAAACCATTTGTCTCCATTCACTCCTATCAAACACGCTCACGCATGCCTGCTGGAAGTCCAAGCCCCTCGCACACAAAACCTCCTTTACCCCTCCCTCCAACCTTTCCTAGGCCGACCCTACCCCGCCTTCCTTCCACTACAGACTGATACACTCTTGAAGTCTTTCTGTTTCGCTCCATTCTCTCTACATGTCCGAACCACCTCAACAACCCTTCCTCAGCCCTCTGGACAACAGTTTTGGTAATCCCGCACCTCCTCCTAACTTCCAAACTACGAATTCTCTGCATTATATTCACACCACACATTGCCCTCAGACATGACATCTCCACTGCCTCCAGCCTTCTCCTCGCTGCAACATTCATCACCCATGCTTCACACCCATATAAGAGCGTTGGTAAAACTATACTCTCATACATTCCCCTCTTTGCCTCCAAGGACAAAGTTCTTTGTCTCCACAGACTCCTAAGTGCACCACTTACCCTTTTCCCCTCATCAATTCTATGATTCACCTCATCTTTCATAGACCCATCCGCTGACACGTCCACTCCCAAATATCTGAATACATTCACCTCCTCCATACTCTCTCCCTCCAATCTGATATCCAATCTTTCATCACCTAATCTTTTTATCCTCATAACCTTACTCTTTCCTGTATTCATTTTCAATTTTCTTCTTTTGCACACCCTACCAAATTCATCCACCAATCTCTGCAACTTCTCTTCAGAATCTCCCAAGAGCACAGCGTCATCAGCGAAGAGCAACTGTGACAACTCCCACTTTATGTGTGATTCTTTATCTTTTAACTCCACGCCTCTTGCCAAGACCCTCGCATTTACTTCTCTTACAACCCCATCTATAAATATATTAAACAACCACGGTGACATCACACATCCTTGTCTAAGGAATCGAATATTTACCAAAAATCATATATGGCTAACCCAAGCCAGGTACCAAAAATAAGCCACGTTGACTTTTTGGGGGTTATCCTAGGTTCTCTACACACGTGCTGCTATGTGTGATAATCTATAGAGAGAGAATAACTTTTTTTGTTTCAGGTTTATGGTGCAGTACGAGTGTATATCATAGTTAACCCTGTGCTATACTCCGTTTTCTCTAATACTAGCCCCCAAGACAAGGATAGGAGAATGGTATTTGTTTACCATATCCTCTTTGTAACTGTCAAACTGCTCGGTGTTATGCCAAATATTATTCATTCTGGAGTATTTAACATGTTTTATATTATTTATATTGTTTATTATGTCATATTAGATCAATTGTGATAGGCAAATAAGCTGTAGTGTTGATATTAGCGTAATAAAGCATATTCTCCTGCTTCATGAAACTGAGTTCATGACAACCGACAGTGGCTTCAAAGCCACCTTATCTTTAATGGATAATGTAGTGTAGGTGCTTTACATAATGAGAAGCATTTCTTTTATTCATTGGAACCATGGCTAGGGCTAAAAGCAAGCAGGTTAAAACAATAAATGGAGAAAAAGAAATTGGAATGACTTATGCAGCAAGTAGTGCCTCCAAACAGTACCAGCAGGTTGGTGTGGCGTCCCTGGAAATTTGAAATTATGCTAGCCAAAATTAGTGCCGAATAACTGAAGAAACCAAATAACTGATTGCCGGATTTGTGATGGCGGACCTGTACTCAAATTCTAGCGGTTTCAAATCAAGCAGGAGAAAGCTGGTAGGCCCACATGTGAGAGAATGGGTCTGTGCACCATATAAAAAAATATCCTGGAGCACACAGTGCATAAGAGGAAAAAAAAAAAAAACCGTTTTTTTTAATTAAAATGCTGACTTTGTGGTCTATTTTCATTTAGTATTTATGGTAGTATTCTCGTTTTCTTGGTCTCATTGATAGAATTGAAAACATATTATAGAAATAGAGGTGATTTTGATTGGTTTTACCGTGAAAAGAACCTCAAAATGGAACTCAAAGTAGGGGAAATGCTTGATTTTTGCTGATGTTCAAAAGTAAACAAATGATGTCATTGTCCAATAAATGTGCAAGTAGGCATTCTAATATGCAGTCGTGAATGGGATGACATTATTTGTACAATTATTACAGTATTGCAGTAGTCTTCATAACAGTAAATCTTCTATTTTTTGTTTGAATAAAAATTCAAAATAGAAAGCAATAATAATATCAGAGGGGCCTGGAGATGTGACTGATGAACATAGAAAATGTTATTTTAGAGCCAGGAATGTCTGCAATGTTCATTCTGGACCTTATTTTGAAATTGTCATTTTTTAATTTTTGTGAAACTGGCCAAATTGCAAATTTCTGACCACGTTACTGTATTTGGTAGTTGAAATCAGTAAATGGGCAGTTTCTTGTACTCAATCAATAGAAAAAATGGAGTTCTAAAGAAATAGCTATGAGTTTGGTTGACTGGAACAATGGAATTAGCCGAAAATAGGGCTCAAAGTGTGCAAAATCGCTGATTTGTAAATATCGCCGAGATTGCAATCTTCGCGAGAGCGTAATTCCATCAGTTTTCCATCAATTTTTTTTTTTTTTTTTTGAAATTTTGCGACACCAGGAGACACCTCAGGATTGGGGGTTGCAACAGTCAAGGGGTTAACCCTTTCAGGGTCCGTCCCGTAGATCTATGGCTTCACATTCAGGGTCCAAACCGTAGATCTATGCCAAAATTCTAGTGGTGTTAAATTTAGCGCAAAAATGCTCGTAGGCCTACATGTGAGACAACGGGTCTGCATGGTGGGTGTGCGCCGTAAACAAAAATTCTAGGGGCCCGCATAGCATTGTGGGAATGCCGACTCAGTTACCTTTGTTCACCATGCCTCGTCACAAGGCAGCTCTCACTCCAAGGAAAATTGGGACACTCCTCTTCCTATCTGATAGTTCTGACTCTGATGGAAGTGGAAATTAAGACGAATTCTTTGGCTTTGATCAGTTAGCGACCGAAAGGAATGACCATTATACCAATAGCGCAGAAAACCCTGACGATCTTCAACCTTCTACCTCTGGTGTGGGCACTCCTCCGTCACAGTCAGCTGTACCTCAGCGCAAGAGAAAACTATTATTTTCGCGTGGGCAGGCCTCTGACTTCAGTAATGATGATGATAGTGACGTGAATTGTGATTTTATTGCTCTTGACGATCGTTCGAGTAGTGATAGTGAGGAAACATTCACCAGTGAAGCGTCGGTATGTACGCCGCCGCATGCGCTCGGGTAGTGTACCCTATACAGTGCCCAGGGGACTGAGTACATCCCGTGGCCCTACACCAGGAATAGACAGTGAAAGTGAGCATGATGTGGCTACACTTGGCATGGATAGACCACAGGCATCAGTAAATGGTGGTAGTGGTGATGGTAGTGCCACAGCCATGTGTGACTCACCAGCCCAAGCTGGGACCCACGCTGCTGACTCCTCAACTACCCACACAACCAGCCTATGATGTCCAGTATCCACCAGCAAACCATATCTGGGATTGGCAGCAAAATCCCAATTTTGTTCCCAAGCCCCACCACTCTGACGACTCTCAAAGTGGAATTCTACCTACTTGTCCCCTTGGAACCACGGCAAATGAACTGGAATTTTTTGAAATATTCTTTGATCAGCCCTTGATGGAAATTATTGTCAGGGGAAGTAACAAGTACAGTGGTCCCTCGTTTTTCGTAGTTAATCCGTTCCTGGAGCTGCTACTATTAACGAAATCTACGATTTGCGAATCAATTTTCCCCATTATAAATAATATAAATACAATTAATCCGTTCCTGACACCCAGAAGTATTAAAACAAAAATTTTTTACATGAAATATACATATAGTACATAAACAATACAATGGGAAATGATGAATGAAACATTAACAGCATAACACTTACCTTTATTGGAGATTCTTCTTAGTGTATGGGAGACTGGAGGAGAGAGTGGATTGTTTATAGTTTGGAAGGGGAATCCCCTTCCAGCAATACCTTAGGTACCAATTGCTTTTCTGGGGTTGCTTCTCTTTTCTGTTTCTTAATGCCACTAGGACCACCTTGAGTGTCACTGGAGTCCTGTCTCGCAAAATAACTGTCCAGAGAGCTCTGCTTCTGGCGTCTCTAACACTTCCCTAAAATGGCCCAAGACACTCACTGTACATGTTGCCAACATAGCTTGCAACAGCCTTGTCAGGGTGATGTTTCTCCATAAATCTTTCCATCTTACCCCACATAGCAAAAATCTCTAATTTCTGAAGAAGGCACCATCTTCCATCTCTCTTCCTCCTCCTCTGCAGCAAGATTCTGAGCTGCGATCTGTTGCTGTTCCTGCTGAAGCTCTTGCAGCTCCTCAGTGGTGAGCTCTTCGTTGTGGTCTTCCAGCAATTCTTCTACATCCTCCAAACTCACATCCAACCCCATGGAACTCCCCAGTGCCACAATTGATTTTACAACAGACAGGCTCATCAGGGTCAGTCCCAAACCCTTTAAAATCCCTCTTGTCGACAGAATCTGGCCACAATTTTCTCCAGGCAGAGTTCTAAGTCCTGGTAGTCACTCCCTCTCAAGCCATACCTATAAGGGTTATGCAATGGAGGATGCTGAAGTGTTCTCTGCAAAATTCCCTTAGGGTCAAGTGAGTGTCTGTGGTCACAGTCAAGCACCTGTGAAACATTGCTTTGGTATAGTTTTTTTAAAGTTTGCAATTACCTGCTGGTCCATGGGCTGGAGGAGAGGAGTGGTATTCGGGGGCAAGAACTTTACTGTGATGAACCCAAACTCCTCAAAAATTAGGTCATCCAAGTTAGGAGGATGAGCAGGTGCATTGTCCATTACTAGCAGGCACTTGAGATCCAATTTCTTTTCCAGAAGGTAATTCTTCACACTAGGGCCAAACACTTCATTGAACCACTCTACGAAAAATTTCCCTCGTGACCCATGCCTTACTATTAGATTTCTACAACACGCACAATTTACTTTTCATAACATTGTTTTTCCTAAACACACTGGGATTTTCAGAATGGTACACTAGTAATGGCTTCACTTTGAAATCCCCACTAGCATTAGCACAGAACATTAGCGTCAGCCTGTCTTTCATAGGCTTGTGTCCTGGCATTGCCTTTTCCTCCTGTGTAATGAAGGTCCTCTTTGGCATTTTCTTCCAAAAGAGGCCTGTTTCGTCACAATTGAACACTTGTTCAGGTTTCAGTCCTTCAGCCTCTATGTACTCCTGGAATTCATGCACATATTTTTCAGCCACCTTGTGGTCCGAACTGGCAGCCTCACCATGCCTTACCACACTGTGTATGCCAGTACGGTTCTTAAATCTCTCAAACCAACCTTTGCTGGCCTTAAATTCACTCGCATCACCACTATTTTCAGGCAATTTCTTTACCAGATCGTTGTGCAACTGCCTAGCCTTTTCACAAATAATCAAAGGCTTAAGAGTATCTCCTGCTAATTGTTTCTCATTTATCCACACCAATAATAACTTCTCAACCTCTTCGAGTACTGGTTATCTCATTTTTGTCAGCATAGTTACTCCCTTTGCAACAACAGCGTCCTTGAGTTCCCTTTTCTTGGCCACTATGGAACATATGGTTGTGTAGGGTTTCTTATACATCCTGGCCAGTTCGGCCGCACTTGTACCACTTCCATATTGTTCAATGATGTTTTTCTTAAATTCAATCTTATTTCTCACCTTTACCACAGGCTTGGCACTAGGAGCTTTCTTTGGAGCCATGGTAGCTTATTTAGTACTTGCAAGCACTAAAATAAATGGAATATTATGAAATATTTCGCTGGAGCATGTGAGGGGACCTTCGCTCGCTGGTAAACAATGCCAGACTGGCTGCCGCCCCGGCTCACTCCGTGGGTACGCGTCCCGGACGAACTACGACTGGCGAGTCAACCTATGAAAAGCGAGCCCATGTCTATACAAAAATACCCCTACGATTTCCAAAATCTATGATTGCCGAGAACTACGAAAAGCGAGGGACCACTGTATTTTGAGTACACCATGGCAAATACGATCATATCACAGTCAAGACTACACCGGTGGAAAGAGATGACTGTTGCAGAAATGTATTTGCTTTTTGCAACAATAATGCTTATGCCTCATGTCTAAGCATAATATAAAAGCATACTGGTCCACAGATCTGCTAATTTATACCCCGGTCTTCAGTGAAATCATCCCAGTGAACAGGTTTATTTTACTGTTACGTATATTGCACTTTTCTGACAAAACCAGGCCTGACAGAAGTGACAGGCTATACAAGATTAGAAATGCTTTTATGTATCTCAAACAAAAGTTCAACATGTACTTTTATCCATTCAAGAATCTTGTAATTGACGAGTCTTTGATTTTGTTCAAAGGTAGGCTGTCATTCAAGCAGTATATACCGAGCAAGAGAAAACGCTTTGGTATAAAACTGTTTGTACTCTGACTGACTGTGGCCTGGTATTGGATACTGTTGTATACACTGGATGTAAAACACTGAAAGATACCAAGATGTTATTGGGTATCTCAGGCAACGTAGCGAGAAGCATGATGGCACCTTATCTTGGTAAGGGGCATACATTATATACCGATAACTGGTACACAAGCCCTTTACTCAGTGATTTCTTGCGAGTGAACAAGACAGGTGTGTTGTGTGTGTGTGGCACAGTGCGTTCTTATCGTAAATATATGCCCAGGTTCAACGCAGGTGCTCATGGTGATGACGTGCAGGTGTTTACTGCCAATTATATCATGGCATTATGGTGGCATGACAAACGAGATGTCACATTGTTGACAACCATTCACCGTAATGAAATGCAAGACAGTGGCAAAGTTGAAAACCAGTGACAGTGATTGATTATACACAAAACATGCGCTTGGTTGACAAATGTGACATGCAGATTGGCTTTGTTGATTGTGTTCGTAAGAGTTACAAGTGGTACATGAAACTTTTCTTCCATCTCATGGACATTTCAATGCTCAATGCATATAATATGTACCAAATGAAGACTGGCAACAGACCACCGTATGGTGAATTTTGTTTGTCTGTTGTCAGACAACTCATAATGAAGTACCAGGTAACAATACCTGCTATACAACAAGGTCCTCGAATTCCTCAGAAAATACCCAAGCGTTTGAGGAGGGAAGGTGATCATTTCATAATACAGCTTCCTGCAACTAAGAAGAAATTTGCTCAGAAGAGATGCTTTGTCTGTGCACAACCAAACGACGGCAACAAAGACGCAAAGACACACTGTTTATGTGCGACGAATGTAAGGTACCTCTGTGCATGGTGCCTTGTTTCAAGGAGTTCCACAAGCTCCAGCAGTTCTAAAACCATGTCCAGTGATTGTAAATATGTAAATATATGATAGAACATTTGTATTATACAAGATTTGTGCATGTTTATTGTAATAAACAAAAGTGGTAAACAATAATATGGTAATTTATTTATTTATTTATTTATTTATTTAAAAATTTGAGCACACATACAGAGGTACAAAAAAATACAGATAAGAGCAGCATGCCAAAGCCACTTATACTATGCATAGCATTACGAGTTACAAGTGGTACATGAAACTTTTCTTCCATCTCATGGACATTTCAATGCTCAATGCATATAATATGTACCAAATGAAGACTGGCAACAGACCACCGTATGGTGAATTTTGTTTGTCTGTTGTCAGACAACTCATAATGAAGTACCAGGTAACAATACCTGCTATACAACAAGGTCCTCGAATTCCTCAGAAAATACCCAAGCGTTTGAGGAGGGAAGGTTATTGTGTTCAATACAGCGAGTTTATATATATATACATTATATACAGTATTGGTCTCTCAGGCCCCAAATGTAAGTAGGAAAAGAAAAAAATTAGAAAAAAAAAAAACTACAAAAAAAAAAAAAAGTTAAATAAAGTAATGCGTGTACATGGAAATCGTCGATGTTGCCACCACCCAGTCATTTTGGGTAAACTTCTCGGCAGTGTATCTCGGTAAGTACTGATCAGAATTTTTTTGTCTCATTACCTTCACAAAAATATACTCTAATTCTGTAAGAATTTTTTTTTTTTTTTTTTTTTTTTTTTTCAAAATTTCTTGGACACTGGAGCACCACTTCAGATTTTGGCCTTGGACCCTGAAAGGGTTAAATATCTTACCACCCAATATATACAAAAAAGCATCATAAGTATGGCACCAATCAATGCAACACTAACAAATCCATTGAATCCTCTACCTTCCCTCCAGTTCTCAAAATAGCGAGGGTCACCCCGATACATAAAGGAGACCAGACTTGAATAACTATAGGCCAATATCCAACTTACACCCTCTCTAAAATCTTTGAGAAATTAATTCATAAGCGAATCTATTCGCTACCTCATCTCCCACAACATACTCAACCTGTCAGTTTGGGTTCAGGCCTAATAAAATACGAATGATGCTATTATACACATGCTAGAACAAATATACACTGCACTCTAGAAAAAAAGAAATTCCACTGGGTATCTTCATTGATTTACGTAAAGCTTTTGATACAGTTGATCATGATTTGCTCCACAAAATTGTCACTCTACAGTATAAGAGGGCACTCCCTCAACTACCTAAAGTCATACCTCAGCAACAGAAGCCAGTATGTGTACACAAATGGAGCAAACTCTTCCGCACAGCCAATTACAGTTGGTGTCCCACAGATAAGTGTCCTTGGCCCTCTTCTCTTTCTCGTTTACATAAATGACCTACCAAATGCATCGCAACTACTCAAATCCACACTATTTGCAGATGACACTACATACGTCTTCTCTCACCCAAGCCCAATCATGCTAGCCAATATTGTAAATACCGAATTACAGAAAATATCTACCTACTTCATTCAGTTTGGAAACAGAGCTACAGATGTCCCTTGTAACAATGATAAACGGATCACCTATCACAAAGCTCAGAGGAAAAATTCTTTGGAATCCACCTTGATAATATACTCAAATTTCATACACATGTACAACAAATTTCCAAAACTATAGGCATACTATCGAAGATACAGTACTATGTTCCACAGTCAGCCCTCCTGGCCCTATATCACTCACTCATTTACCCCTATCTCACCTGTGGAATTTGTGCATGGGGCTCAACAACAATAAACCATCTCAGACCACTAATTACCCAAGAAAAGACTGCAGTCAGAATGATAAATTCCCACTACAGACAGCACACTCCGCCAATATTTCCAAACTCTAAACCTACTCACCGTACAAAACATCCATACTTATTATTGTATCTACATAGAACACTTAACTCAGATATTAACCCTCCCCTCAAACTTCTCCTTACCAACCTCAACAGAACACATGACCATAACACAAAGCACAGATCACTCTTGGATGTTCGTGTCCATCTCACACTATGCAAAAACTCGTACATAAAAAGGCCCAAAAATCTGGAATTCATTACCTGTGAATATAAAAAACACTGTTTATAAATTCAAGTCTTCTCAAAAATCACTTACTCACCCATAACTAAAATACTGAATAACTGTATCTCATAAATGTATAACCTGTGACCCTATCAAACTTTAATAGAATACTCAATTCTATCAAACCTAATAGAATACTCAATTCTACTGAATGCACAGCAACTCAGCAAATGACCACATGACCTGTCTTTGAAATATTCATTTGTGGTTATTTGTTCGCTATAATTTTTACCACTGATTATATCATTGCTTAGTTAATCTTAAGTTAATTTTAAGCCTGCCCATAATGCTCTGCATGCAAGGGGCTTTTGGCATTTTACACTTAACCGCTGTATTTCTTTCTACATCTATATATCATGTTCAAATTAAATAAGTAAATAAATAGTACATGGGAAATGGGAAGCATTCAGGCTTAATCCAAGGAAGAATAAGATAAGTTCAGTTCCTTGGTTGAAGAGCTCAGGCATCAAAATACCTCCCTCAAGGGGATTTACTGCATCAAAAACTAATTAACTGCTCAATTATTAATTTACAATAAAAAGGAGTGCTAGGAAACATGCGTAAGAAAGAGCATAATTCTGGTTTAACAAGGATAACCCAAAAAGCATAGCAACCCACAATCTAGCACCCAGATACCTTACTGTTCAGGTAGTAAAAGTCAAACAAGGTATGACATCCTGTAACTAATTTTATCCTGAAAAAAGTAACCCAAAATTTTCAATGTGATTATCTACTAATTTAGTTACAAAGAAATATGAAGTGCATTAAAATAGATATATTAACAAATGCCTACCACTCCATTTTTCTCCTTACTAAGAAATGGCAAACTATCATTTCCATATTTCCATTTCAGGTAATTTTTTGGAAATTTACTTTTTAAATGAATGCTTTATGGAAAAATGTACTTGCCAGCCTTTTTTTTTTTAAATGAGATCTAATGCACAAGGTCATTTTAGTAATGAAATACTATCCCTGCAAATCTAGTTAATTAACAATTGGAATTTTTTTTTTTTTTTAACAAGCAGCATGTCAGATAAACAGCAAGAGCATAATTTATATAAAGCAATGTACCATATATATGAATGAGGTTAATTTCACAAATTTATTCCAGCAACTCCAAGCAGAATTAAAATTTTCTATACTTTGATAAATTTTTACTGGAAGCACTAAAATGCACTTACCAATTGTACAAATGATGCCTGAAAGTCGCTTTGAGAAGGGGCGAGAATCTATATCCAGGGCACACATGTGGTCCACCTGTGTGTGGGCATTGGCAGCATCCAGCTGCATTGGTAGTACCTTTGACATCTGCAATAAAAAAAAATACAGCATTAATATCAAGGTCTGTGGTTTTGAGTGAGCTAAGTTTGGAGTTTCCTAGAAGTGTTAGTATACTATGTACCATCTTTATCCATTCCATTCATTTATCAGTTTACCTGTTGTGCCCTCCCCATAATGAAAAGAAATACCATTTACATAAACTCAGGATTCTCTTATTCCTAACTACAAATGAGAAATGTTTTTCTTTCTACTTACATAACAATGGAAGTAGTATTATCTTATCCAGCAAGCAAACTATTTCTATAAATTTTAACACAGTATTTGATGAAAGTTTGTAACAAACATGCTCGTACTTGACAAGTCCACTGTTCAGCAGCATACCATACAGTCATCTCCACGAGGGCTGTAGAACTAACTGTTGTGCAGTCATCTAAAATTAACCAATCTTTTATCACCATTATTTTCTAGACAATATGCAAACGTACAACCCAAGATTTATTATGAACAATATGGCTACTGTCATTTTTTGGGGGGAGGGGGGCTTTGTTATACAGTGGACTCCCAAGTTTCATGATTAATCCATTCCAGAGAGTCTGCCTAATGGCAAAATTCGCGATTGGTGAATCCATTTTCCCATAAGAAATAATGTAAATACAATTCATCTGTTTCAGACATGGAAAAATATTAACAAAAAGTAATTTTTTTAAAGATTAACCTTTTGACTGTCGCGGCCGTATATATACGTCTTACGAGGTACCGTGTTTGACATATATATACTCAAATTCTAGCGGCTTCAAATCAAGAAGTAGAAAGCTGATAGGCCCACATGTGAGAGAATGGGTCTGTGTGGTCAGTGTGCACCATATAAAAAAAATCCTGGAGCACGCAGTGCATAATTAGAAAAAAGAAAAAAACTCCGACCATTTTTTTTTTTTTTAATTAAAATGCAGACTTTGTGGTCTATTTTCGTATAGTATTTATGGTTGTATTTTTGGTCTCATTTGATAGAATAGAAAACATATTATAGAAATAGGTGATTTTGATTGATTTTACTATAAAAAGAACCTGGAAATGGAGCTCAAAGGATGGGAAATGTTTGATTTTTGCCCATGTTCAAAAGTAAACAAATGATGTCATTGTCCAATAAATGTCCAACTAGCCATTCTAATATGCAGTCATGAATGGGTTGATGTTATTTATACAATTATTACAGTATTGCAGTAGTCTGCATAATAGTAAATCTTCTATTTTTTTGTTTGAATAAAAATTCAAAATAGAAAGCAAGAGTAATATCACAAGGGCCTGGAGACATGACTGATGAACAAAGAAAATGTTATTTTAGAACCAGGAATGTCTGCATTGTTCATTCTGGACCTTATTTTGAAATTGTCATTTTTTAATTTTCGTGAAATTGGCCAAATTGCAAATTTCTGACCACATTATTGGGTAGTTGAAATTGGTAAATGGGCTGTTTCTTGTACTCAATCGATAGAAAAAATGGAGTTCTAAAGAAATAGCTATGAGTTAGGTCGACTGGAACAATGGAATTAGCCGAAAATAGGGCTCAAAGTGGGCAAAATCGCCAATTTGTAAATATCGACGAGGTCGCTAACTTCGCGAGACCGTAATTCCGTCAGTTTTCTATCAAATTTCGTTTTTTTGGTGTCATTACAATCGGGAAAAGATTCTCTATCATTTCATAAGAAAAAAATTTTTTTTTTTTTTTTAAATTTTGCAATACCAGGAGATACCACAGGATTGGGGGTTGCGACAGTCAAGGGGTTAAATACAGATTTACATAGAGAAAACAATGACAAATATAAAGCACTAATAAAATGGATAAATGAACATTTAACATCACACTTACCTTTATTGACTGTATGGAGAAGGTAGGAGGCAAGAGGGAAGAGAGTTTATGATGCTTCAATATGACACTAATATCTCTGACTTATTTATCTATCACAATTCATCTAATATGACAAAAAATATTAATAACACACAACCATGATATATACTCTAGAATTAATAAAATATGTCAATGTATGAGAGGAGAAAGCAGTGTTGGTGGTGGTGCTGGGTTATAAGGGCCATTGAGAGAAGCCGTACATATTAGTGGTGGTGAAGGTGGCACCAGAAGCTACCAACACTATTCACACTTAAACAATATATGTAATTTATAAATAAGAAAGTTTATTCAGGTATACACAAATAGTTACACGCTGTAATAACACATGGCAGCAGCGGCATCCTACCAGCTGTTATTCTTCAAGAAACCATCGCTCATCAAAGCTTGTGATGGCCTAATTGAAGGTACAACTACATGAACCCAGACCACAGAATGACCCAAGAATACTAAGAATGTAACCCAAATCTTGACAAAATAGATCTAAGGAAGATAGCCCTGCTAACCCAAACACTGCCTCTGCTGCCAGACAACCACTTAACCCAAGCTCAGGGAAATAAAGCCTTCTCCTCCATAGCTACACAGTATCTACTTTAGTGATACTACGAAAGGATATCGCAGAAGAATCAACAGCAGTAAGAAAAGAATAACGCCAAGGACCCTACAACTCAACCTGTCTACCCAGCAGGAAGCTGGTGTATCATCAACCCCCTCACCACCACCCAGGGAAAAACAACAACAAACATGGCTGACTCCCCCTCCAACTCCACTCCCCTCAAAGGATTCACTCATAACTCAGGTATGATTATTCCTCACAATATCAGGGACTACATCGTCACTCTAGAAAACGAAATCAAAGTTATTAAAGCAACACTAGCGCAACAAGAATCCAAGATAACCAACCTCGAGAACAAGATCCAAAACCTTGAAGAGAAGATTACATCGGGAAGCGCTAATACAGAAAATACTCTGAAAACAGCCATAGCCAGTCACACTGAGCAAATAACAACCCTAAATATAAAGGTTGAAGAAGCAATCAAGGACTGGAATCAGAACCTGCACACTTGACTGAATGAATACCTTGATTTACAAGACGACGAAACTGAAGATAAGCTGTCAGATGCAGTTATAATAAACAGCCCTCACATTCCTAGTGACATAACCCAAGTCCAGTGCAAAGATACTGCTATCAGGATAATACAGGACCACGCAAAAGTTATCTCGCAAAACAATGAAATAAAAGAAAAACGTTTGCTAGGAAAACAAGGTAGTAAACACAGCATTATGATCAGACTTCATTCATATGATAAAAGAAAGGACTTAATTAAATCAGTAATTACAATGAAAAATGGAGTGTTCATCAACGAGTGTCTAACGAGAAAACGTCAAAACCTTCTGTTCAGGTTGAGAAAAACAGTTAAACAAAATACATCAGTGTTTCACTCGGGATGGGAAAATACTAGTTAGGAAAACATCAACAGGACAACAATATACCATCTGAAATGAACATGATTTCTCTACCTTCCTTAGGAAAGCTGACATTTCTGTAACAGATTAGATAAGTGTCCTTAAACACACACCACACACCACACACCCACACACACACACACAACACACACACAGCTGACACACACACTACACAGATTACACACTAACATTACTGTGGTGCATTAGTTCGTTTATTACTTTATTGTGCATTAATTTATTGTTCTACATACAATCCGCTATCAGGGTCCTCCTCACAATCCGGATCATTGGGACCTGTAGTTTGCCGGAATTACTGAGTTGGCCGAATTACAGAGTGGTTAGGTTAGAATACACTTAATAAAATTAACCAACTTGACTTACACAGTCATTGAACATCTGCAAAAATCAAACATTTCCGCTGCTTTGAGCTCTATTTCAAGGTACTTTTCGTCATGAAAGCAATCAAAATCAGTGTCTATTTCTGTAATATATCTTCCATTCTATCAAATGAATCCAAAAAATGAGAATACAACCATAAAAACCATATGAAAATATACTGCGAAGAGGCGGCTAATGGCTTATTTATTGTCCGTCTTTTTTATTTTTGTTGTACGTTAAGAAGCATCTTTCCATCATACATTGCCCAAGTTTCAATGAGAGAGCCCAACAAACAACCGAGAAAAAAAAATATTTACCAAAAAAAAAAAAAAAAAAAATCATATGGCAAGCCCAAGCCAGGTACTGGAAATAAGTCACTGTCTGACTTTTCTGGGTTATCCTAGGTTCTCTATACATACACTGCTATGTATGATAATCTATGTAACTGTATTTGTGTATACCTGAATAAACTTATTTACTTCTAGTCTGTCAACTGAGTACAAGAAACTGCCCATTCAGTGGCAGCGGCAGCAGCGGCATCCTACCAGCTCTTCTTCCTCAAAAAACATCGCTCATCAAAACTTGTGAT
>NC_069410.1:117017-146955 GCF_026875155.1 Cherax quadricarinatus
AGCCTAACGCATCATAGAACTAGAAGCCCACGGGCCTCACAGTACCTGTAGCCCAAGGCCTCACAGTACCTGTAGCCCAGGGGCCTCTCAGTACCTGTAGCCCAGGCACATCACAGTGCCTGAACCCCATGGGCATTATTGTACCTGTAGCCCATGGGCGTGTAGTACTGTAGCCCTGGGGTATCACAGTACCTGAAGCCCAGGGTCCTCACAGTATCTGTAGCCAAGGAGCCTCACAATACTTGCAGTGCAGGGGCATCACAGTGCCTGTAGCCCGGGGAAAACTCACAGTACCTGTACCCCAAGGACCTAACTGTACATGTATTTCTAGGGGAATCACAGCACCTGTTGCCCAGGGGCATCACAGTAACTGTAGCCCAGGAACATCACACTACCTGTAGCCCATGGGCATAACAGAACCTGAAGCCAGGCGGCCTCACAGGACCTGTAGCCCAAGGACATGACAGTACCTGTAGCCCAGGGGCCTCACAGTATCTGTAGCCTAGCGGTATCCCCAGTACCTTTTACCCCAAGGGAATCACAATACATGTAGCCCAGGGGCATCACAGTATCTATAGCCTAGTGGCATCATAGTACCTGTAGACTTGGGACATGACATTACCTGTAGCCCAGGGGCATCACAGTACCTGTAGCATAGGGGCCTCACAGTACCTGTATCTCCGGGACATCACAGAACCTGAAGCCCAGGGGCCTCACAGTAGCTGTGCCCCAGGGGCCTCATAGTAGCTGTAGCCCAAGGGCCTCTCAATACCTATGGCTCAGGGTCCCTCACAGTACCCGTAGCCAAGTGGCATCACAATGCCTGTTGCCCATGGGCATCACAGTACCTGTTTCCAAGGGGCATCATACTACCTGTATCGCATGGGCATCACAGTACCTTTAGTCCAGGGGCACCACAGTACCTGACGCCCAGGGCCTCACTGTACCTGTAGCCTAGGGGCATCACCGTGTTTGTAATTCAGGGGCATCACAGTACCTGTAGCCCAGGAGCTTTACAGTACCTGTAGCCAAGGGGCCTCACAGAACCTGTAGCTTAGAGGCATCACAGTACCTGTATCCCAGGGACATCACAGCGCCTGTAGTCCAGGGGCACCACAGTATCTGAAGACCAGGGGCTTCACAGTATCTGAAGCCACGAGGCCTCACAGTACTTGTAGCCCTGGGGCATCACATTACCTGTAGCCCAGGGGCATCACAGTACCTGTAGCCCAGGGGCCTCACAGTACCAGTAGCCCAGGGGTATCACAGTACCTGTTGCGCAGAGGCTTCCCAGTAACTGTAACCCTGGGGCCTCACAGTACTTGTAGCCCAGGGGCATCGCAGAACAGGAAGCCCACGGGCTTCACAGTAACTGTAGCTCTGGGGTCTCACAGTACCTATAGCCCAGGGGCCTCACAGTACCTTTAGCCCAGGGGCATCACAGTGCCTGTAGCCCAGGGGGCATCACAGTACCTGTGGCACAATGGCATCATAGCACCTGCAGCCCATAGGCATCACAGTACTGTAATTTAGGGGTATCACAGTAACTGTAGCCCAGGGACTTCACAATGCCTGTAGCCCAGGCGCCTCACAGTACCTGTAACTAAAAGGCATCACAGTACCTGTAGCCCAGGGACATTACAGTCTGTAGCCAAGGGGCCTAACAGGACCTGTGATGCCCATGGGCATCACAGTGACTGTAGCCCACGGGCATCACAGTATCTGTAGCACAGAGGCCTCACAGTACCTGTAGCTTATGGGCATCACAGTACCTGTAGCCTAGTGGCATCAGAGAACCTGAAGCCTCGAGGCCTAACAGTGTCAGCATAGTTGCTGATCAATGTATTCCCTGTATGATATAGCATAGCATAGTAGTATCATCCATGTGCTTTAGACACGAGACCCCTTGTAGGCCTGTGGCTTTGTGTGACGTCACGGGATGCACACGTGGAGGCTCATCCCTCTGTCCCGCACTCACTCGGCGGCAGACCATCCAGGCGTAGACAGGCAAGGCAGCTGGGCTACATCCCTCATCTCAGTCTGTCAATATAGTTACCATCCTACAAGTGTGTCTACTTTCAACCTGCGATATCTCCATGTAAGAACCCCTTACGATAAATGGTGTCAGCGGAGGGCCTGTAATTCTGACGATTACAGCGATTTCTGGAGATAAATTTTCGACCAGCAAGACAGCCATTTAGTGTCACCAGTAGGCCTACCGACTACCGAGATTCACCCCATCCAGCTACCTCAAGCCAGCTACTCTACCAGCTTCTACATTATTCACTGGTCAGTCTCTTTGTATTAGTGTTTATCTGCTTATTTGCATCACTCCCGAGGGGTCGACCCGAGTTTGCAAAATAAGCCAGCTTCCAGTCTGTGGTGGGGGAGTCAGAACAACCGAGTCCAGTCCAGCCTAGTCTACTCCATCCAATTCCTTGGCCTGCCAAGCCAGCTTCCACCCCTGCTGTGCTCATCGTGTGGAGTTATCAAGCTATTCTGTGTGAAGGTTAAGATAAGCCAGCTAGCAAACTAACCAGGTGTCTTACCCCAGTACTCAAGCAAGCCACGTGAGTAGTCTTCATCGCTTGTGATTCAAGCTCCAAGCATTCTGAGTGCTCCTTGTCATCCTTGTGGTGTTGTAGTATTTCGTGGGTTTATTTTAAGCCAGCCGGCTTAGAATTATCTTCGCGGCAGTGTGGGTGTTCTCAGTGAGGCTTACGACGTTCAACCCATAAGCCCAGCCACTCACGATCACGTGTCTCACCATTGCCGGTCTCAGATCCGTTACCCACAAACCCAACTACAGTCAGCCATTAACCCACTCGCCCAACCTCTACCATTGTTTTGGTACACTGTTAAGGGTTGTAGCACCATATTTCAAGGACCACATAGGGGGTCAAGAGCTAGAGTGTGTTGCGCCATCTTTAAAAGCCTCCTGTGTGAAGTCTATCTTCGATTTAAGCGCAATTCTACGATCATCTGTGCAGAGGACAGCAGCAAGACGATATAAACAATCCATCAATCTCATTCTTCAAGTGTTACAGCGATAATTTTTTTTTTAGAGACATTTGCGAGTGTTGAGACATTTCTTTTGTGTTCCCAGTGATTTTTTTTCTCTTAGTGACATTCAGTGACTCTTGATCAGACTCAGTGTTTATCATGTACTGATTGCATTAATTTCTTTTAATCTCCTTAATTCAGTGTTAATTTTCGTGCATTGTTTTATATCTGTTGTGTTGTGTATCTTTTTATACACTTGAAGTAAGTACTTAGTGTTTTTCCTTTGTTGTGTGTGCAACATATGAGCAATATGGAACTTGTGTTACACTTCAGAATCACCTTGTGTTCTCAGTATTCCAGTGAAGTATTTCAGTAATTTTTCACCTCATATTCTGCATCACAACTCAGTGTTGTCTGTTACTTTTTTTTTCTTCCCAGCATTTGTGTATTTTTATTTTGTTCCCTGTGTGTTGAACATTCTTGTGTTCATATTCTTTTCATTCAGCCAGTGTTTAATTTGTCTTATTTCCACAGACAATAGTGCCATTTTTAAAGTCCAAACAAGAAATAAATTTTTTACAAAATTTTTAACACTTCAAGTTTCATTGCAAGAAAATTCTAGTACTGTGTTTATGTTGATGAGTTGTGTTCTGCATCACTGTAAGTCTTAAAACTTGTTTTGTTGTGTGTTTTTTGCACCTATTATTTTTCATGTTTTATTGAACAAATTCACTCTTAGTGCAATTTTTAAGTTCTTCTTTTAAAGTAAATTGTTCTTTGCTTGTTAAGTGTTGTTTAAGTGCAGTTAAGAGTTAAAGTGTTCATTCCTTGATATATTTCTTTTCTTGTGTGTGTAATAATTTTTTTTTATTATTGCACATTGATTCATTTTGCAATAATTCTTGTGCAAATATTGTGTTGCTATTAAAGTTTTTCTTGCAAAAATTTTATGCAGTGTTGTGCAATACTTTTTGATTAGCAATTATTTGATATATTGCTACAGTTTATTACAGTGCAGTTTCTTATGCTCTGTTCTGTGCATAGTATTTTATTCTGTCTGTGTCATTTTATTTTTTTATTTCAGTGAATTGTGTGTCTGTTTTAATTTTTGCACAAGTTTATTGAGTCCATTTTATCATTTTATTGTGTATTTCCTTGTTGCATTGAAAGTAAAGACAACTCACTGTGCCATTTATTCAATTTAAAGTAAAAGTTGAGCAAATTAGATTTGAGCAAAGTACAAGTTCTCTTGATTTTCAGTGTTTGTTAAGTTGCATATTTTTCTTGTGTGAGTTCTTTGCTTACTGTGTAACTTGTCAATTTTTAATTACTTATGCAGAATAGTTAAGCATTTTCTTCCATTTAAGCTTATTGTGTCATTCTCTCCATTTTTCTTGCCTTATGCACTTCAGTATTTTCACTGAGAAGATGTCCCAGTCACTTTTGAACGTTCACTTAGTGTATCATGCCAGTCAAAGTCAGTATGAATCAGTCTACAGTACCAACATTTCCTTACCGACTGAAAGACAATACCTAGCCCCAGAGCAATGTGTTTGTTCTCACAGCTTGTATTTGAGATTTGTTAAAGTGCTGCGAAATGTGAAGTTCAGATTAAGTTCCTATAGATCCGTGAATTACTTATTAACGTAGCCGAGCGGTCAGGCACTAGTAATACTGTCACTCCTGTCTGGACTCCAGCCACAATATCGTGCACGCAGGATAGTGCTGAGACTACTATCCTTGCGATGGCGACTTGTTCAAGTACTCGTTCCTTCCCAGGGGACGCTTTGAGAAGAACTTTACTTGCAACGGTTATGCCATCTCTTGCTGATGCCACAAGCCGTTGCAGAAAGACGTTTCTGTGGCTAGTGTGCTCACTTGAGGTGTTGTTGTTGTCCTTGTGTTTCAGATTGTGATCCCATCCTAGTTGATAGTAATCAGTGCATTGTAAGAAGTTATTTCTCGAGTAACTTTCATATGTTAACGTTTGTAAGTGTAGTTTCTTTAAAGCTGATACCTCGTGTCACTGTGTGCGACTCAGATTGAATATCAGCATTGTTCACCGTGTTCATTTCTTTTCTCCTGTGCTTGCAGTATGAGATAGTAGATTCGTTCTCCTTGCTCATTTGCGTGTTATAGCGTTAATTTTTTCAACCGGGGGGAGTCATCCACTCCACCGAGTTTGTTCTTTCCTCCAGTAAGGAAGAACTGTTACCTTTATTCCAGAACAAACAGCCTACTGGAAGGTTAGCCAGATGGACCTTGACTATCCAAGAGTTCAATCCCACTTTTGAAAATTTACCTGGCAAGTCAAATGTAGTCGCAGATGCTTTATCGCGACACGTTAGTGTAGTTACTGCAGATCCTCCATTTACTGTCGAGGATGTCAAAAATTCCCAAAGAACCGATCCCTTGTGTTCTGGTGTGATTCGATTAACAGTACCTGTTACTCAGGGGCCTCACAGTACCTGTAGCCTAGAGGCATCACAGTACCTGTAGGCCAATGGCCTAAAAGTACCTCTAGCCCAGGGGCATCACAGTACCTGTAACCCAGGGGCCTCTCAGTACCTGTAGCCGAGGGGCATAACAGTTATCTGTAGCCTAGCGGCATCACAGTGCATGTATCACAGGGGCATTATAGTACCTGTAATCAAGGGGCATCACAATACCTGAATCCCAGGGTCCTCACAGTACCTGTAGCCTAGAGACCTCACAGTGCCTGTAGCCCAGGGGCATCACAGTGCCTGTAGCCCAGTGGCATCACAGTACCTGTAGCCCTGGGGCTTCACAATACCTGTAGCCCATGGGCCTTCACAGCACCTGTAGCCCAAATGCATCACAGTACCTCTAACCCAAGGGCCTAACAGTACCTCTAGCCTAGGGGCATCATAGTACCTGTAGCCCAGGGGCATCACAGCACCTGTAGCCCAGTATCCTCACAGTACCTGTAGCCGAGGGGCTTCACAGTATCTGTAGCCCAGCGGCATCACAGTACTTGTAGCCCAGGGGCATCATAGTACCTGTTGCCCAGAGGCATGACAGTACCTGTAGCCCAGAGGTATCACAGTACCTGTAGGCTAGGGGCATCACAATACCTGTAGCGCAGGGGCATCACAGTACCTGTAGCCCAGGGGCCACACAGTACCTGTAGCCCAGAGGCATCACAGTATCTGTGGCCTTGCGGCATCATAGTACTTGTAACCCAGGGCATCACAGTACCTGTAGCCGAGAAGTATGACTGTACCTGTAGCTGATGGGCATCACAGTATCTGTAGCCTAGCGGCATCACAGAACCTGAAGCCTAGGGGCCTCACAGTACCTGTAGCCCAGGGGCTTCATAGTACCTGTATCCCAGGGGCCTCTCAGTACCTGTAGCCCAGGGGCATCACAGTGCCTGTAGGCCAGGGGTATCATAGTGCCTGTAACCCAGGGGCATCATAATACTTGTAGCCCGTGGGCATCATAATACCTATAGTCCAGGAGCATAGCAATACCTGAAGGCCAGGGGGCTCACAGTACCTGTAGGCCAGTTGCCTCACAGTACCTGTTGCCCTGGGGCATCATAGTACCTGTAGCCAATGGGCATCACAGTACCTGTAGCCCTTTGGCTTCACAGTTCCTGTAGCCCAGGGGCCTCACAGTACCTGTATCGCAGAGGCATCACAGTATCTGTTGCCCAAGAGCCTAAACAGTACCTGTAGCCAGGGGCATGACAGTACCTGTAGCCCAGGGACATCACAATACCTGTAGCCCAGGGGCCTCACAGTTCTTGTAGCCCAGGGGCCTCACAGTTCTTGTAACCCAGGGGCATCACAGTATCTTTAGCCTAGCTGCATCACAGTACGTGTAGACAAGGGCCCTCACAGTACATGTAGCCCAGTGGTCTACAAAATTTTAATCTGGCTCTATGTATCTGAGAGAGGGACGAGGATACGGGATGTATGCTATTTTCGGGAATGGCAGATTCTGAGTATACTCAATTTTGAAGAGAAAAATTGATGGTGTACAGTAGTTTACTTTTTTCTGTATGATCGGTTACTGTAGTGTAGGGCTTATGCTCTAGCTCTTTGATCCTAGAAAGGGCTTCCTAGGAATGATTGGATCGAATTCCTCGTATCAATTTTTTTTCAAAGCCTATATTTTGGTGGGTGAAATTTCAGAAAAGTTTATCTTCACTCCTGCTCCTCGGATCATGTTGAGGGTAACGCTACAAGCTAAGTCAAAGATTAAATAGTGGAACTGAAATGGGACTTAGCTTAATAAACAGCTTTCGCCTACACAGCTGTCCCTGCAGGCGATGTTTTGAGAAGCTGTTGTTGTAATCCCTCAAGAGTTAGAAATTAAATTATTATAAATTATTATGTGTTAGTTAAATTTCCCCTAGGGGTGTTATGTCAGTATTTTCAATACTGAATACTGACTGGATTCATTGAATCTTATACTCACGTGTGTGGATTCAAAAACCCGCACCTCACTGCCGACTATAGGATGATTTCAAACCCCTTGTGACACAAGAACTGCGCAGTCCCCTGTATGACAAGATAGTTCGAAACCTATCTTGCTCTTGTAGCGTGAGCTATGTTGCTGTTTACACCCTATTCGACAGGCATCGATGACTTGATAGAAGCTGAAATGTCCTTGGGTGTCCACGTCTTCCATAGTCTAGGAATACGCACACTGGTACACTATGTTCCACAATATTTGTCTTTATTGTTCACAATCTTATCACTAAAGAAGCTGATCACACTTCTCTGTAAGAGTTTTGATATGCTATGGAGATTGTCTGAGGTACAGCAATGCACAATGCACTTTCTTTGTTCGTTCTTAGCATGAAGTGGTCTTAACTGCACCATTATGTATTGCAATCTGAAGACGCCACAGCACCCTATGCCGCCACTGCCCCTAACCACAAAGAAAGCTGACATAGCACATTTCCCGTCTTTGCCAAACTTCCACTATGAAGCAATGCAGATTGCTTGATCTTTTTTTGTTTTAATATAGAAACAATGTACATTTTAACATGGAAAAATGTGGGTGCAAACTTTTTAATTGTGCGAAGGTAAGAGATTCATTGCTTTATTTAAATAACTGCTTGCAACCGGGGTTCTTGCAAAATTTCAAATGTTTGGGGACACACGTCATATAATTTTGGGATCAATTACTCGCTGTAGCATAAACAAGATGCTTGCCCCTTCTGAGAGGGCTGGGCCCCAGGGCTAAAAAAAGGGGAAAAGGGGGCTAAAGGGGGCTGATCCCACTCCGGAGAAAATTTCCCACACTGGGGGGCAGGGGAAAGTTCTTTGCAGGTGAACATTCATCATAAACATTAATTTTATTTTCTCACTCGCCCCCACTGCTGCTTGTCTTTTTGAAAGCTTTGTTGTGGGGTTTTGGAGAATCAAAATTTTTTTTCAACACTGTGAATTCTAAGTTATAGTTTATTTATTGTCCTTGTTCATACACCTTTGTAAAAAACATCAACTGCCCTGATGACCCTTTTGCATCAGGATAATGGTCAAATTTTTTCCCAAATGGCTTTGGGGCCCTCGGACCATCTTGTCAAAAATCACTATGCACAGGTTTTAAGGACTTTGAATTTCGGGAAACCCCAAAGCTCCATAAAGTGTTCTCTCAAGGGGTGAGATAGTCTTCTCCCCAAATTTTCTCCCAACGTTCAATCACTTTTTAAGGTTTTTTGAATTTGTCTGAGTTGCCGGTTCGAATAAGTAGGATCCTCATTTTCTTTAATTCATGGAGGAACGGGTTTCGACCCTTCGCCAGGGAGAAAATAAATGGATTTAAAACACCCTAACTGTCCAGATCATCGGAACATAAGTTGAGGCTATTGTTGAGTCTATTTTCTATTTCATCAAAAATGTATGGAATTCTTCAGCGATTCTCTGACGTGAAGAGTTTCCTCAAAAACTTTTTTACAATCCCGATCATTCTTTCATAAAAATCCGCCGTCCCAGGAGATTTAGGGGGAATGATCTCCAACGACAACTGCTTTGTTTCAGCATTTTTGTATTCGGGTTGATCAAAGATCTTCTTATATAAGCAGCCCCAGAAACAAAGTTCGGGCATTGTTAAAATTTCAGTTGGGACATCACTTCTGGCTGCAAACTTTCTAAATATTTGGAAAAAGGTTTCACAGACATGTCAGTGGCTATTCTAGATTACTGCTCTTTGTAGCACAAGTGAACAAACGTGTACACTTGATGGGAACTTTGTCAATGTTTTGGTTAAAATTTTTTGCCCAGGTATTCACCTGTCACCTAAAATTGAATGACTGCCAAGCTTTTCAGAGGTATGGGGTGGACTGGATATGCATATCGCTTTTAATAGTGACGGCAAGGTTTTGCAGCCCCTTATGTTTTTTTCACACTTTGCTCCCTTTGAGGTATCCTTAGGATTGTTGTATATGACAAAGTGTGTCGTACCCCACCATGAAACACGTTACTGGGGGCGTTTTGCACAATCATTTTTTGTTACCCAATGTTTCTTGGGGATCAATATTGGATGTATGGTTTCTTTGGGTAGTGAAGAATTTATGAATTCTTCCTGAACCTTATAATTTTTTTCGGGGCGGATAAAGTCCTAAAAAATTAATCAGGGCGGGTTTTTTTAGGTTTATCTTGTTTTCCCAGAAATTTATTTCTTAGAGAAAAAATCTTTCTGTATTAAAATTTCACCCAGTTTTTAAGGGGTTAAAGATATTCATAATCAGGTTTTTTTCCTTTAATGAATTTAAGACAAGATCTTAACCTTTTAAAGATTTTTCCCAAAGTTATTTTTAGACCCATCAATGACTTTTTGTTGTGTCTGCAGTATTTACCAGGTTATTTTGATGGGTTCAAAAAAAACTGTTTCTTCTGGCATAATGTGAGCTTTTTGCTGGGGCCAGTTTTTTTCATCAGAGAGCCAGTTCGGTCCGTGGGCCATAATTTTTACCCAAAAAATTTCTTGATGGGACCCCCACGTGCAACTGTCGCGGGATTCTTGGGGTGAACTGG
Source organism: Cherax quadricarinatus (assembly GCF_026875155.1). Classification (NCBI taxonomy): domain Eukaryota; kingdom Metazoa; phylum Arthropoda; class Malacostraca; order Decapoda; family Parastacidae; genus Cherax; species Cherax quadricarinatus. The sequence goes on from NC_069410.1 coordinate 127,034, forward strand.
GAAAAAATAATCTCTCGCATCTTTTTTTTTGCTACTCTGTTCTTACATAGACCAACTTACCTTATTATTTCTTAACCCACGGAGAATGCCTTTATCACTCCAGATCACGTTTTTTTAAATGTGAAATATCAAGTACTTTGTTGAGTAGCGCTAATTTTTTCCCAAATTTAAGTGCGTCAGTTCCCAATTGTGGTACTGTTCTGCCCTTCAAGGGTGCTACCCGGGCCCTTTGAAGTAATTAGTGTATTTCCTTCAGCATTTCCCAGAAAGCTACGCGCCAAACCTCGGGTTGAGCATCACAAAAACACATGAAAGTGTACTTTTTTCCCCTTGCCCTATTTTTGGGGAAAATTTTTAATTTGATGAAGTTGTTTAAACTCCCTGGATATTTCATCCCATGTTGACTCTTTTCTGGGGAAGTTCTCATCCCATCCAATTTTGGCTTCCATGAATCTTGTAAGTATTTTACCTTTTTTAAAATGGGAGACGAGTCCTCGAGGACAAAAACTTTGAGATACCTCGACATAAACTACATTTGGTGAGTGAAACTTCATGATTTTTGTTTATCCTTTTGAGACTAAAAGTATTCTTCCTGGGGGTTCCAATTAAGTCTCAGATATTTGCGCAATCGGAATTTCTTTGGGGAAATTTTTTTGATATTTCCCCTTTAAATTGTTTTGAATTAGCTTTCCCCACACCTTAGAATATTTGTTCTTTCATCTCCTTGTTAGCTTCTCTGTAAAAGGATTTCAAACCCTCCCTTTATTCAAGTACCTTGAAGACTGCCCAAAAATAAATTTTTCCTTTAAGATTTTTTAAAGGGGGATTTTCAGATTTCTTCAAATGTGTTTTTAGAGTAGTTTAGTAAGAAGGGAGGGGATGTTACCCCAAATAAAAAGATTTGAAACAATAAGTTTTTCACAGGATTTTTGGGCATGTGGATTTTCGGCCACAAAAATCGAATATAATCCTACTATTTCTTGTAGTCCTCTCTTAAGAAAGCTTTAGAATTCAGCCGTTTGGGCATAGGGGTTTGGCGAAATTTCATAAGCACGCCCCAAAGCTTCCAGTTATGAGGGCCCGGTCATCAGACAGCATTAAGACTTGCTAATCTTTATTTGCACTGCTTGCAATTATATACAAACGTAGGGGATGGTTTCAGAATCTTTTTGACTCCTTGGGGGGAGAATGAGCTCTGTCTTCAACTTATTTTCGACTACTTCCTAAATGAATTTATTTAAAAATGTTCTTGTATGATTTTATCAAAACAGTCAGTAATTTGGGTTTCTTCCTGATAGTATTTGTGCTTTCATCTGTCCAAAACCAGCGTAATGTTGGGCAGATGTGGTGGATTTAATTTCATGGTAACCAAACCCCAAATACTGTCCACTTTATATTTACAGTGTCCAAATTTTGGCTGAAGTCTGAGCTCTTGGGGGTTTGGGTTTTATTTCTCAATACCTATCGCATTAATCCCAAATTATAACTGGTTCTTTCATTTTCTTCCAGTAATGAAAATTTTTGTGGTACAGGATCAGGGTTTTCTCGTAATAGTCTTTTCCACTGAATCAATATCGCTTTTTTCCCCCACTTTGGGGGGAAATGGGACCAATTCTGTGCTTCCACATGTTTTCAGCAAGTGAACTCGTGTTTACCTGGAGTACCTGGAGAATTTTCCGGGGGTCAACGCCCCCGCGGCCCGGTCTGTGACCGGGTTTATTACTTATTTTCCCAAAAAACATGATATAATCACCCCAAATGTTTAAATAAATTGGACTAATGTGTCCGTCGTATGTCAGGACGGGCTAACTTGACCTTAGCTGCTGTCGGAGGGGCGAGCGAATCAAAACTTTTTCCTTTTACCCTTTCAAGGGGGATTGTGACAGGGGGATTAGCAGCATAAAAAAATATAGGTTGTGCTTTTTTTGACTGCGAGCCTTCAAGTTAGACAAAAAAAAATTTTTTTGCAAAAATTTATATCCTAGGACTTTATTTTTCTTTTAAAATTTGGGAAATTTTTCAAAAGCTTTGTTGACATCAGTGAAAGATTTAAAGGAGATTAATAATACCAACGACAATTAAGAAAATAAGAACAAAAAAAGGAGGGAAAAGCGCAGGCCTGTTTGGCCCCTACAGGCAGGTCCTTTACAATTATCCCCTAAACAAACTTTGACCAACCCAATTTTCAAGCTACCAAGAAATAAGCTTGGTGCAAGTCCCAAATCAAAAACCAACCCCCCCCACCATGTACTTATCCAACCTAATTTGATAACGTCGTGAACCAAAAAAAAATTTTGAAAATTAGTAAAATTTTTTTTTTTCGTTTTTTTTGTACAAAAAAAATCGTTAAAAACAAAGGTGTAAACATATCACAAACCCCCCCTGGGTGTTTGTAAACCCCATTCCCCAAAAACGTTCCCAAAAAAGATGCAATCCAATTTTTATTTTTCCAAAGGAGGGCAAAACCAAACTAATAACTTATTTCTGATTTATTATTGTTTTTGTTTGGTATGAAACAGGTTACTGCACGCCAAAACCCGAGCATGAGCACCCCTACCTTGCTTGTATCTATCTTCCACCATTATCACCTTACAGTGTAAGAGGGGAAACAAGGAAAAACTTTGTCAAATCAACAGTACAAAAACCCAAGGGATAGGCGGTTTGTGTTACCCTTTGCTTAGCGTTCTTTTGATTATAAAAAATAATAATATAATAATAATAAAAATAATAATAGGACGGTTTTCCCTCTGCTAGTCGTGGGAAAGAAGGAATGTTAAATAGTCAAGGGTTTAAAGTTTTAGTAGCTGACTATATTCGCTGACTGTATACAGGGGGAAAAATCTAGCAGAAAAAGCCCAAAATATCTAAAATCAAAAGGGAAATCAGGTTTTAGGTGGGGTTTACTTCCCTCAGTGTTTTAAAAAAGGGGTGAGTAGCAGCCAGGTCAGGAGCAACAACACACACAATCCCCCCAAAAATGGAATAGGGGGGTTTGGGAAAGGGTAAAAAACCCTTGATTAAAAATTTTTTGTCTACCAAATGAAAGGGGTTGAAGTTAATTGGTGAAGACAGTGTGAAGTGAGGTGGGTGGGGGGTGTGTAATAAGGGGTTTAATGTAAGGGTTTTTTTTGGGGTTAAAGGAAATGAGCATGAAGAGGGTTTTGAGAGGAAAATTTACTAGTAATTCAGTGGGGATTCTACAGCAGATACAAAATGTCTGGGGGCTGGAAAAGAGAAAAAAATATTATGTATAAGTAAAAGAGCGAAGAGTGAAATGGGAGGCTTAGGGGGGTAAGGCTGCCTAATTATATTTATCTTTTTTCTTCAATCCCCGAAGAAAAAAAACAGTAGGGGGCGGAAAAAGGGGAAAGGGGTAAAAAGCGCCTTGACATAAAAGCCCAACAGTTGCCATCCTCCAAAAAAATAAACTCACTATGCCCCAAGGATGCAAACCGCATACCAAACAAAAACAGTGGCCCAGCCTTTTTCTGTAGCGTCTTAATGGTGATATCCAAATTAATCCAGTCAAACTATTGTGCAAGGGAAAAAAAACAGATAAATGACGGCGATAATGACGGTCTAGTAGTAGGGGGATAACCTTAAATCCCTATGTAATGCTACAAAGGGCAATGGGACAATACGCCATTATTATCTCAAAAACCAAAAAAGGTTTCATACCGACTAAAGTAGCATGAAAAAAGAAAAGGCACCTTATGTAAAATTGTAAGGGGTGGGGGCTATGGATGTATGTAAATTTAGCAAAAGGGGCAGAATTCATTTTGGTGTAACAAAAGCCTTTGGCACAGTTACCCTTTTTGATGATACGTTGAATTTACCTAATTTTTAAAACAAATGACCCATTGCATATATTTATGATTTGATTTTTTATGAAAAAGGCCTTCCTTTATCAGTCAATGAAGTCACTTCTTCCAAATTGGGAGAGTTAAATTTTAGTAAAAAAATAGGGGGGGCAGTTATAAACCCTCTCTGATCTTTGGGTTGGTGATTCGGGACCGACAGGGGTCAAAATAGAAGGTTTCAATATAAAACGCTTAGATAGGAACAGAAACGGGGGGTGGAGTATGTGCCTACATTGAAATGACTTAGCTTAAAACCCAAACCCTTTTAAAAAAACAATAAAAAGGAATTTTATGTTTGAAGTGCTGCTTTCCCCTGACCCAAACCCCTCTTAGTAGGAATAGTTCCGCCCCCTACCCGGACCAGTTCTTAGAAAACTTTTCCAGACTTTCCGGGGTTTAAAACAATTGCGAGACAATAATACTGGGCAATTCAATATCTGTTTTCAGCAGCAAAAAAAACGGGGATGCAAAAGGGTTAAGCAAATTTTAGGATTAAAATTTCACCCCAAAAATTAATACACCAAACCCGGGTCACACAGTTTCCCGCCCCTAATTGACCATCTTTTAACCCCGCTGAGAACATTAGTCAGTCAGGGTCATTTCCCCAGGTCTTTTGATATTTCATCATTTACGCCAAAGGAAAAAACCTAGGGGAAAGGGTAGGGTAAAAGGGCAATAAAAGAGGTCAACTAAAATACGTAAAGAAACATGGTAAATAGGTACACAATTTGACTGAAAAGAGAAACAATTGCACGGACGTAAAGATCCTGGGAAAAATTCAAAAAAAGTTCACACCATTCTTGATAATATCACCAGTTAAAAGGTTTGGGTTAAACGAAGAACTGAACCCTGGATGATACTGAGAATTAGTAAAATGAAAATTTAGAGCCAGCTGTTTAAAAAAATTTAAGCAAAAAAGAAGGGGTTTTTGCAGCACTAAATGAAAATTCCCAAAGGGTGAGGAAAAAAGAGTAAGGATTATAAAAGGACAAGGCAAAGCATATTGCTCAAAAAATTTAAGAGTAAAAAACATAACCCCCAAAAATCGGCACAACTAAAAAGTTGGGGTATAGCCATAAGCCAGTAGATGGGCTAACATGTACTCACTATCGATAATGGGTTGCCCGAAACATCTAAGGGGGCAAAATTTCTTTAATTCCCACTACCATTGTTGCTCAAACTATAGTAAACTACCAGCGCATCAAATACCTTTTTAAAACCGACTCTGATAGTTTCAATAACTATCCATAAAGGGTAACCCCCAAACAGTTTTCAACAGTAAGTGTATTCATGCTTCATTCAAAAAAACTAAAGGTTAAACCCCCAAAGAAAAAGCAAGGCCCTGATACATCCCGTCAAGTTTCCCCAAAAAAAGGTGCTTCTGAGCTGTCAAATTTTATTGCCAAAATTTTAAAACTATCAAAACCACTAAACCGTCCGGGGGGGTTCAAGGAGGCCGATTACTCCATCTCAAGAAAAAAAAATAGGTTGATTAAGCAATATGATGTTAGTATACCAGTATAATATCTAAAATTCTGGGGAGGGGCGGTGATTTCCCAAAATAGTTAAGTACCCCAATGACAACGATTTTCCATAGTATCAAACGGGCTTTTTGGAAATCCCACCAAACCGATACCTCCCTTATTAATCTGATGGGTTCCGAGAACTGAAAAGTCAAAAGGGAACCCATAGGTAGGTAAACCCTTTGACCTGCAAAAGGCCTTTGATATGTTTTAACCACAATTATTATGTAAAAACTTAAGCTATCGGTATTTCGTAGACTGGTTTAAGTCCACCCTTTGCAACAGGAGACAAATAGTCAAATTTAACCCAAAAAGGAAACAGAACCCCTGCCGTAACATTGGGGGTTCCCAAGGTAGTATTCTGGGGCCCTTATTTTTCTTAGTTATGTCAATGTATGCTATCAGTGTCAGTGCAAACTCCATGTATGCAGATGACATGCTTGTTATGCGGGAAAAACCCCAAGAATTGTAAAGTTTTAACCTGGAAATGGGGTCCTGCAGCAAAAAGGGTTTGTAGCAAAAACATCATTACACCCAGGGGAAAAATGAAGCCATTCTCTTTTGGGCAAACATAAATGAGAAGGGGAAATAATTTTAATGTTCAGTGAATGGGGAGTTATACTTTTGGTTTTATCAGTAAAATATTGGAATCCCCCTTTTACCCCTGCATGTCAGGAGATTGATAGGGAAAAAGTGTATAAAGAAAGCGAAAGCCAGACTGAAGTTCCTGTATAGAAAGCACAGTGTCTACCTATGAGGGTCGCAGGACCCCATGTCTAGCCCCTTTTCAAAGGCCATAGGGTTACGCTTGCTTTCATGGTACTCTGCCTTGACAAAAAAAACTGAAAGTGATGCAAAAACACCCAAAAAAAATCTAAGATTCATTGGGGCTGGGGCCAAAAAACATGTAGGCCAGGGGGGAAAATTTCCAGTTGGGTTGCTAAATTTTAAGACAGAGTAAAAAACTGAAGCTAAATCTGTTTTTAAAATTGCTCACAAACAGTGTCCAGAATATCTTGCTGTCAATTTTGTCAAGGTTGGGAACCCAAAACAATCATAGTACAGGGGAGAGAGCAAACTTTTTAGTACCCCCAGCATGGCCAGGGGTAAACACCTTTTACTGTACAGCAATAAAAAAGGGTGGAACAGACTACCCGCACATGTCAAAGCCAGTCATAGCGTGACCAGTTCAAGAAGAGTGCCAAAAGGTTCTGATGAAGTAGCTACAGAAAGGAGGGAATGATTTTTCTATTATTTTAGCTAACATATGTGTAATTTTACCTTATATATCCTTGTAATGACCCTCGTAATGTAGTCTTAATGACCTTGGTGTCGCAGATATCTTTTTAGTATGATAATAAGATGTTATCTCATTGTAGAACAATAAAAAATATATAACCTTTATACTATAATAATAAGGTAAAGGCACCCCAATGGAAATAAGTCACTCTGGTCAGACTTTATTTGGGGTTATCCAAGGTTCTCTACACATATGCTGCTATATAGATAATTCTATGTAACTTATTTGTGTAATACCTGAATTAAACTTACTTACTTTACCTTTACTTGCCCGCGGGCAATGGACCCCCGAAACTCTCGTCCATGTAAACTCCAGGTAAACATAAAGGCCCAAAGAAATCTGGAATTCATTACCTTGTGAATATAAAAGAAACACTGTTTAAAAATTCAGGGTCCCTCTCTCTTCTTAAAAATCACTTACTCACCCACAACTAAATAAATACTGAATAATTGTATACCATAAATGTTTAACCTGTGACCCTATCAAACTTTTGTTTTTTTAATTTACCATTATCTAACAGAATACTCCATTATCCTGAATGCTCAGCAGCTCAGTAAATGACCATATGACCTTCCCTTTGAAAACTCATTTGTGCTTAACCCTTTGAACTGTTTTCGACGTATAAATACGTCTTACGAGCCAATGTTTCTGACAGTATGTATACCATAATTCTAGCGGCTTTAAATCAAGCGGGAGAAAGCTGGGAGGAGGCCCACATTGTGAGAGAATGGGTCTGTGTGGTCATTGGTTCCACCCACCATAAAAAAAAAATCCTGCAGCACCACATTGCGTAATAGAAAAAAAAAAAACTCTATTGTGTTTTTTTGGAATAAAACGCCAACTTTGAGGTGTAATTTCATAAAGTAATTTATATGTTGTTATTCGCGTTTTCCATGGTCCTCAGGTGATAAAATGGAAAACATATTACAGAAATAGAGATGATTTTCATTACTTTGACGATTGAAAACAAACCTTGAAACTGAGCTCAAGTAGTGGGAATGTTCGATTTTACCCAATGTACAGGACAAATAAATCACACCACACGTCCAATACACGTCAAACTGGGAGTCTAATAATCTTATCACAGTGCCTATATATTTATACCATTTTTACAATAATGCAGTAGTCCTGCATAACAATAAAATTTTGTATTTTTTCTTGTATGAAAAAAAAATCAAAAATAGAAAGCAATAATAATATAAGAGGGGCCTAGAGATGTGATTAATGAACAGAGCATAATGGTTATTTTAGTGCACCACGAATGTCTACCTTGTTTATTCTGGACCCTATTTTGAAATTTGGCATCTTTTTTAGTTTGCGTGAAATTGGCCAAATTGCCAATTTCTGACCACCATATTTGGGTAGTTCCAAAATTAGTAAATGGGAGGTTTCTTGTAACTCAACTGATAGATAAAATGATGAGTCTAAAGAAATAGCTATGAGTTAGGTCAACTGGAACAATGGGAATTGCTGGAAAATAGGGCTTAAAAGTCGGGCGAAATCGCCGTCCCGCATATGTCCGCCGAGACCGCTAACTTCGTGGGACATAATTGCCACAAGTTTTTTTCGACCAAATTTCGAACTTTGGTTCATTACCATCGGAAAAGATTCTATTCATTTCATAAGAAAAACTAATTTTTTTTTACAAAAATTGAGACGACGATAGAATGACAGTTTCAGAAAGGGCCTGATAACAGACAAAGGGTTAATTGTTATTTGCTTTACTATAATTTTTACCACTGAATATATCACTGCTTATTAATCTTAAGTTAAATTTTAAGCCTGCCCATAAGCTCTGCATATCAAGGGGCTTGTTTGGCATGTTACACTTAAACCACTGTAATTTCCTTTGTACATTCTATGTATCATGTCCAAATTAATAATAATAAATAATGGATTGAGTCATGCTCACTAAAGGAAGCAGAGTGCAATAAATGGGGTTAAATCTGAGTGGGGATCTGTAATGATTGTGTGTTCCGCAGGGATCATGATTTTAGGCCCATTGTTGTTTATAATATACTATAATAAATGAACTTGACGAGGGAATTTACTAGTGACATAAGCAAATTTTGCTGATGACACGAAGATGGGTAGGATAATCGATTCAGACCGTTCATGTCTCAGAACTTCAGGAGGATTTAACAACTCATTCGTGGCAAGAAAGTTGGGACAGATGCAGTTTCAAATGTAGATCAATGAAAAAGTTCTAATTCTAAAGCTCGGAATGTCCATAACCCTAGCACCCACCAGCTTAATAAATAATGATGAACTTAGCCGAATAGAATGTGAAAAGGATTTGGGGGTTTTGGTAAGCATCAACCTTAAACCAAGACAGTAGCCTAAGAGCGTGCGTAAATAAGGCCAATAGATTACTGGGATTTAATCAAAAAGAGTAAGCAACAGAAGTCCAGCAGTTAAACTCAAGTGCAATTTTAATAACATCATTAGTAAGGCCCACCTGGATTAGCAGCTCAGTTCTGGGTCCCTTATTACGAATGGACATAAATTCATTAGATAACATTCATCAGCATAGAATGGACAAAATTAATACATAGCATTATAAATCTTCCCTTTAAGAAAGATTGAAGATCCTAACTTAACATTCACTTGTTAGACGAAGAATGAGGGGAGACAAGACGATGTGTATAAGGTGGAAGATTGTATTAATAAAGTGAGAAATCTCTCAAGAGAGAAACCTGCAGTAATAGATTCAAAGTTAGACAAGTTTAGATTTAGAAAGGATATAGGAATGTATTGGTTTGGAAATAGGGTAGTTGATGATGGAACAGTGTACCTAGTTGAGTTATAGAGACCTAAAACCTTGGGTAGTTTCAAATTTATGTTTGGATAAATACGTGATGAGAGAGGTTGGATTTGAGTGGGACTTGCATATGAAGGGATAAAGTTATCATAGCTATTTCTTTGGGTGCACTGAAAATTGTACAGGGTTGGGGCCAAATGTTTTGTTTAGTGGGATGGATTGAGAAGGACCTGACCTATATTATGGGCCAACAGGCTGCAGCAGTGTTCCTCCTTTCTTATGTTCTTATGTACAGCACTGTGTCATCGTTTAGAATGATACTAGGATCTTCATGCGACTGTCATCTATTGAGGACATGGTTAACCTCCAAGAAGTTTTCCAATGGCAACGGAAAACAATATGAGGTTCAAGAAGACAAAATTCCAACTACTCTACTCAACTACTTCCCGTTATGGAAAACTGAAGGAGATAATAGATTAGATTGAGTAACTACAAACTCTAATCCCCACTAACCATGATTATGTAATAATACAAATTCAAATCGTACAACAGAGCAAAAAAATAATGTGGAGTGGACTTGGGAGTGGTAATGTCTGAGGATCTCACTTTCATGGATCACAACAGTGTCACGATCACAACCGCGAAGAAAATGATAGGATGGAAAATGAGAATGTTCAAAACAAGAGATGATGCCAAGCCAATGATGATACTTTTTAAATTGGCTTCTCTCTAGGCTGGAATCTGCCGTCATTAACATCTCCATACAAGCAGGTGAAATCAAACAGAATCTAGAGAATATTACAGAGAGCCTTCACTGCATCATATAAGTTCTGTCAAACACCTTAACTACTGGGAATGCTTTAGAAGAAAGACTTGTACTCACTTGAGTGAAGGCAAGCGATGCACATAACTACACATGGAAAATCCTAGAGGACTGGGTCCCTAATCTGCCACTAAAATCACTCCCTATGGAAGCAAAAGAACTCGGCAGGGAGATCAACATCCCCCTAACGAAAAGAAGGTGCCACAAGTACACTAAAAAGACAACACCATAACAACAGGGGCCCAAGATTATTCAGTTGCCTCCCAGAATAAATAAGGGGATTACCAAAAACCCCTGCCTGTCTTCAAGAAGGCCACTAGCAGAGGCACCTAGTTAGTACCTAGACCAGCTGGGCTGTGGTTCATTACATTGGTTTGTGTAGGCAAGTAGTACCAGCCTGGTTGATCAGGCCCTGATCCCCCACTGTGAGGTTTGGCCCGCAGGGGCACTGACCCTGAAACCCTTTCCAAGTATACTCCAGGTAAATAAATTTTATGCACAATAAAAAACATAGAAATTTGACTGAGAGGGGAAGTATGTACATTGCCTGCACTCATCTACCTGGACTACCTGGAGAGTGTTCCGGGGGTTAACGCCCCCACGGCCCGGTCCTGTGACCAGGCCTCCTGGTGGATCAGAGCCTGATCAACCAGGCTGTTACTGCTGGCTGCACGCAAACCAACGTACGAGCCACAGCCCGGGTGGGGTACTGCAGTTGGAATCAGGCTAATTTGATGGGTGATGTATGGGAGAAAATTCTCTCTCACAATAACAGTCGTCAATTTAATAATAATCAATATATTAGTAAATGAATGGAGAGATGAGAACTTGGATGATCTACAACCACTACCTACCATCGATACTTCAACTCTTGAAGATACCCACCCGCTTACTAGACCTATTACATTACTAGAGATAAGTCAGGTTATTGGAAGAATGAGAAATAGAGCCCCTGGCCCTCTGGATAACAAAGACACAAATCAAGTACCTACCTAGAAATTGCAAAACAGTCCCTTGGTAAATACCTTTAATGCATCTTGGCCTCAGGACATTTTCCAGTTGTTTTTAGATTGCTAGAATGATCTTTCCTTGCTAAGAACCCCAATAAAGATATCCACCAAACCGGGAACTATAGACCTATATCTTTACTTGAAGTCACTGGAAAAGTTCTTGAGAAATCATTTCCAAACAAGATTGAATTATTATATGGAGTTTAATCACTTGTTTACTGAAAATACCAATTTGCTTTAGAACACATAGAGGTACCAATCATGCAATAAATGTTATTTTTTGACACTGTTAGCAAGTCTAAAACAGCAGGCAATCTTGCCTTATTGGCCACCAGAGATGTTTTCATAAAAGCATTTGAATAGCTTAGGCATGATGGCCTTATATACAAAAACTATTGACCTACCAGACCATAACTGGACTTTTTCTCAGAGTAATTTATTAAAATTTCTTAACTCAAAAGAAAAATCATTCCCACCTTTTCATGGCAAGTTCGACAGAACCTTTTATATACCGACGCTGGTGTCCCACAAGGTCTTGTCTCAGCCACTTCTGTATAATCATTATGTGAATGACCTTTCCTCAACCAATTAATGAACACAATTGTGACAACAGTTTTGCAGATGATGTTATTCAAAGTCAGTCTCATCAACTCCCTGTAACAGAGAAAATACAAGTATGAGAGAGTCAAAAAAAATGATATTGAACTTCGTCGAAATATCTAATTGGAGAAGAAATGGAGAATTATGACTAATCGACAAGGTCCTTGTTAGCACGATAGGATGTTTTGCATCAACCATCGAAGATAAAGGGGGTATCTCCATCAGAGGTTCACCTGAAGCCATTAAAAACCCTAACAAGACGTGGTATATGAAATAACAGGCTGCTCCACTCAAATCTCATGACTAAAAAAGATCAACACAGCCAAAGCCCGGTCCTACAGAATCTCTTCGATTCAATCAAGCCCCCTCAACATGTCAAAAAACATCTGTATAAAATGATAATAAGACCTATACTTGAATACCCTTGAGTCCCAAGTCATTAACAACAAAGACCAACATGCTACGTTACAAGGTTTCCAGAAAAGCTCTTCTTCGCTTTAATACCGATACCAGGACGAAAGAACAGGTTAAAATGGCAGATTTACAACACACAGCAAGACATTACTATTACTGCCATAAAATGTACACATTGACACTCTAAAAAAGAAAAGCAACTTTATACAATGCAAGAACTATACATGCCAGATAGAGAACAAATCCAATACAAGTGATAAATAACCACCGATTACACCATCAATACTCCGCACTCACCAGGACTCAAAGAATGACTCTCCCAAAGAGGGTTTCGTCGTTTTATATTCAAAAGATGATTACCCTCGACCCATGATTTGAGTAACTTACCTGACGAAAGAAGATTGATACCACCAACCCCTTCTATGTATACTGAGAAAATCTCGCCCCCAATTAGGAGAACAACTAAATAACTTTCTATGTAAAAATTATGGCTATTGAATATTGTTGGACACCACCATAAAGAAGCTCATTGTCACGAACATATAAACTGGCCCAGAAAATCATTGCCTTTTCCTGTCGTATAAATATCTGTTTTGCAACTGCGAAAAAAAAAAAAAAAAAAAAAAAAAAAAATGCAATTGCAACTTGTATAATACTACCAATTCAGGATCATGTAGTTATATACCTATTATATCTATGTGACTCTGATGGGTTAGTATTATACCTCTTAAAGAAAATATCTTTATTAAATCACATACACTTTTATTTGCACCAAAGTGGTTGGGCCACTTACCTTTTATATCCTACCTCTCCCCCCCCCTCCAACCCTTTTCCAATATTTCCATCCTTACCCATCCTTCTTCCTTACCCATCTTACCAAAGCTCTGGTCATCATCAGAAGAAGAAGAAGAAGAATTGTGAAATCTGCACACTTCTAGCAAGACAGCTTATATTAATGAGTGACAGAAAATGCATTCCTTTTTGGGACATTTCACCTTAGTGAGAGGCAGCTGACATGCTAGAAAATTCATAACAATAATAATAACAACCATACATCACTGCAGATGACAAAGTGAGTTTAGGAATGTAAATGGATAAATTAATTTTTATGTCAAGTGCTACAGTATAGAAATTGGAAAAAAAAAAGAGAAGAAAAATAATTTTATGCATATACTGTACTGTAGAATAAGGGATGCAATACAGAAAATATCTGGGAGTATAAATGTATAAATAAAAATGAATAGATCCAAGGATTATGTGGAATAAAATAAGGTTCAATGTGAAAGTGGGTTACAGTAAGTGTTTATGCACCTGGAGAAGAGAGAATGTCGAGGAAGAGATAGAATTTTGGGGAGTTTTGAACCAAGTGAAGAGGTACTTGTGATTGGGGATCTCAGTGCTAAATTAGGTACAAATGTTGTAGAGTAGTAGAAGGTAAATTTAAGGTTGCCAGGGTAAATGAAAAATGGGGAGCCTTTATTGAAATATGGAGTAGAAAAGATTTGTTAAAAAGCAATACATATTTTTATGAAAGCTAAATAAGTATACAAGATATGATTATAGCCATGTAATGAAAGTGTTTGTTAGATTATGTATTGGTGGATAAAAGGTTGAAAGTACGTGCTTTCATGACGTACATGTTTATAGAGGTGGGGGAGGGCAATGGATATATCGGATCATATTTAAGTTGTAGCTACAGTTAGAGTAAGAGAGGTAATAAGAACAAAAGGAAAATGCAATAGCAAAGTAAGAGAGAGGAAAGTTTTATAAACAAAAGGAGGAGGAATTAGGGTGAGAATACAAGCAACTATTGGCAGAAAGGTGGGCTAGTGCAAGTATAAGGCAGTGAGAAGGGTTAAAGAGGGATGGGATATTTTAAAAAATGCAGTATTTGAATGTGGGGCAGAAGTTTTTGTGGCTATAGGAGGATAATGCAAGAAGGAAAGAGGAGAGATTGGTGGAATATGAGTAAAGAGTGCAATAAAAGCAAACAAAGAAAGCCTTATGATAAGGTTTTTACAGAGCAGTAGTGATATAAATGGGGCAGAGTATATGGAGAGTAAACAGAAATGTGAGAGAATGGCGAGAGTGCAAAAGGAGAGTAAATGAAAAGAATGGGAGAGGCACTGTCAAGAAATTTTGCTGAAAATAAGAATAATTTTTAGAGATATAACAGGTTAAGAAACCTAAGGAACAAATGGATTAATCCAGTTAAAAAAACACAATAGGGAGTTAGCAGATGGGGAGCTGGAAAAGGTAATTGGGTAGATGGTGGGAAATTTTGAGGAATCACTTAACCCTTAAACAGATCCAAACAGATCTACGTTCAAATTCCGAGTGCTACAAAAGTGATCCAACTTTTTTTACATCTTTTCAAATAATAACAAAAAAAAAAATTTAGATTAAAGTTTTTTACACGTTTTCAAATGTAAAACAAAAAAGAGGAGATCACATTTTTTTAGATACTTACAATGTTGAAAAAATTGTATATACATGGACCCCCAGTTAACGATATTTTTTCACTCCATAAGTAGTTCAGGTGCCAGTACTGAACGAATTATTCCCATAAGGAATAAGTGATTAGATTTAGATCCATTTCAGCCCCCAAACATACACGTCAAACGCACGCTTACATAATTGGTCTCATTCCGGAGGTAATCGATATGCGGGGGTCCCTGTATACGTTTGGACCGTTTTAAGGGTTAAAATCAAAGAAGAAGGGAGGCAGTAATTCATGCACTGGCCAGGGAGGTTAACACCTTTTAGGAGTGATGAATATAATTATTATTAAATCACGGGGGACGCTAAAAACCAGTAGGATAATACGCACGTGTGGGGATGTATGTATTCAGGCTCATTAAGGGAACCGAGACAGACTCCCAATTCCCTAGATCAAGAGCCCCTCACCAGCAATCAAGAACCCTCCCTTGAAGGGGAGTGATGAATAGTCAGGATGAGAGCATGGGGGAGGTGCATGAGGCATCACATAGAATGAAAAAGGGTAAAGAAGTTAGAACTGACAGAATTATGACAGAAATGTTAAAAGCAGGGGGGGATTGGAATATAGTGTTGGAATAGTTTGTAGTTTTGTTTAATAAATGTATGAAATAGGGGAAGGTACCTAGGGATTGGCAGGAAGCGTGTATAGTTCCTTTATATAAAGGGAAGAGGGACAAGAGAGATTGTAAAAATTATAGAGGAATAAGTTTACTGAGTAAACCAGGTAAAGTGTATGGTAGGGTTATTACTGAAAGAATTAGAGGTAAAGAGAGCAGGATTTTAGATGAGCAAGGAGGTTTTAGAATGGGTAGGGAATGTTTTGATCAAGTGCTTACATTGAAACGTGTGTGAACAGTATTTACATAAAGGTAGGGAAGTTTTCATTGCAGTTATGGATTTATTATTATAATCAAAAAGAAGCGCTAAGCCACAAGGGCTATACAGCGCTGTTATGGATTTAGAAAAGGCATATGACAGAGTCCGCCCAGGGAGGTACTACCGTCCTGCCAAGTGAGTGTAAAAACGAAAATCCTCTAACTGTTTTACATGATGGTAGGATTGCTGGTGTCTTTTTCTCTCTCTCTTAAACATGCAAGATTTCAGATATGTCTTGCTACTTCTACTTACACTTAGGTCACACTACACATACATATACAAGCATATATATATATATACACCCCTCTGGGTTTTCTTCTGTTTTCTTTCTAGTTCTTGTTCTTGTTTATTTCCTATCTCCATGGGGAAGTGAAACAGAATTCTTCCTCCGTAAGCCATGCGCGTTGTAAGAGGCGACTAAAATGCCGGGAGCAAGGGCCTAGTAACCCCTTCTCCTGTATAAATTACTAAATTTATGAAGAGAAACTTTCGTTTTTTTTTTTTGGGCCACCCTACCTTGGTGGGGTATAGCCGGTTTGTTGTGAAAAAAAAAAAAAGGGGGATAGGGGAGCAATGTGGCAGATACTGCAAGTCTATGGAATATGTAGTAAGTTACTAAATGCTGTAAAAGTTTTTTTTATGAGGATAGAGAGGCTCAGGTAAGGGTGTGCAAGAGAAAGGGAGATTACTTCCCAGTAAAAGCAGGTCTTAGACAGGGATGTGTAATGTCACCATGGTTGTTTAACATATTTATAGATGGGGGCTGTTAAAAAAGTAAATGCTAGGGTGTTGAGGAGAGGGGTGGGATTAAATTATGGGGAATCAAATACAAAATGGGAGGTGACAGTTACTTTTTACTGATGATCTGATGATACTGTGCTTTTGGGAGATTCTAAAGTAAAGTTGCATAGGTTAGTAGATGAGTTTGGGTGTGTAAAGGTAGAGAGTTGAAAGTGAGCAAAGATAAGAGTAAGGCGATGAGGGTATCAAACGTTTTTAGATAAAGAAAAATTGGATATCACATTGGGGGGAGGGAGTATGGAAGTGAATTTTTTCAGATTATTTGGGAGCTGACTTGTCAGTGGATGGGTTTATGAAGGATGAGGTTAACCACAGAATTGATGAACAAAAAAAAGATGAGTGGTGCATTGAGGTATCTGTGGAGACAAAAAAAAAGTTATCCATGGAAGCAAAGAAGGGAATGTACCAGAGTATATTGGTACCAACACTCATATATGAGTGTGAAGCATGAGTTGCAAATGCTGCAGTGAAGAGGAGGCTGGAGGCAGTGGAGATGTCATGTCTAAGGGCAACGTGTGGTGTAAATATTATGTAGAGAATTTGTGGTGTGGTAATTAGGAGGTGGTGTGGCATTACTAAAAGTATTAGTCAGAGGGCTGTTACCTGGAGGTTATTCCGGGGATCGACGCCCCCAGCACCGGTCCATGACCAACCAGGCTGTTACTGCTGGCCTGCACGCAGTCCAACGTACAAGCACAGCCCGGCTGATCCAGCACTGACTTTAGGTATCTGTCCAGCTCTCTCTTGAAGGCAGCCAGGGGTTTATTGGTAATTCCCCTAATGCTTGATGGGAGGCTGTTGAACAGTCTTGGGCCCCAGACACTTATGGTGTTTTTCTCTAGTGTACCAATGACGCCCCTACTGTAGAGGGGTTGTTCAGGTGGTTTGGTCATTTAGAGAGAATGGAATGAAGTAGAATGACTTTGAGAGCATATAAATCTGTAGGGAAAGGAAGGTGGGGTAGAGGTGGTAAAGGAGGTTTTGTGGGCGAGGGGCTTGAATTTTTAGTAAGCGTGGGCGAGTGTGTTCGATAGGAGTGAATGGTGATGAATGGTTTTTGGGACCTGGTGAGCAGTTTGGAGTGTGAGCAGGGTAGTATTTTGTGAAGTGATTCAGGGAAACCGGTTAGCCACAGACGAGTCCTGGAAATGGGAAGTACAATGCCTGCACTTTAACCCTTTGACTGTTTCGGTTGTATATATACATCTTATGAGACAATGTTTCCAACGTATTAATACGCATAAATTCTAGCGGCTTCAAATCAAGCGGAGAAAGCTGGTAGGCCTACATGAGAGAGAATGAGTGTGTGGTGGGTGTGCACCTTGTGAAAAAATCTGGGACTCAGTGGTGCATTGTGGGAGCGCCATCTTGGTAGTCCATTTTCACCATGCCTCACGGTAAGAAGTACGTACCTCACTCCTCAGCGGATTGGAGGTCTACTGTTCCCAAGTGATAGTTCTGACAGCAATGGAAGTGCCAGTTAAAGTGATTTTCATGGTTTTAGACAGGGTGTGACCGAAGGCAGTGCCCAGGATAACGTAATTAGTGATGAAAGCCCAGATGACCAACTCTGGTGCTGGGACATCTCACTCACGTTCACCTATACCAGGACGAAAAAGGCAGCTATTTCCCCATTTACAGGACTCAGATCTGAGCAGTGAAAGTGATCATGATAGTGATTTCAAAGTTATTGAAAGCAGCTCGAGTTGCAGCAGTGAGAGGGAATATTCGCCAGTGAAACGGCAGTATGTACGACACAGCACGCATTCTGGTAGTGTGCCTTATGCCCTTCCAAGGCAAAGGAGTAAATCTTGGAGTACATCCCGTGGCCCTAAACCACAACCTGACAGTGAAGATGACGATATTGTTACAATGGGGATGTGTAATGTGCGTGGGGAAGAAGGTGATGGTGGTGGTGATGTTGGCGATGGCATGAGTAATGTGGCACCAGCAGCGGGCCACGCTACTACCAACACTGCTGACTCTGCACAAGCACAACCAGCCTCACCTAACCCCACACTCCCACAACATCCACAACCACTTTTCAATATCCAGAACCCACCACATCTGGGATTGGTAGCAAGGTGGCAATTTTATTCCCAATCCCCATGACTTTGATGAAACACAGTGGAATACGGCCATCGTGTACACTTGGGAACAATGCCACTGAACTAGAATGCTTTCAGCTATTCTTTGATGAACCCCTGATGGAAATTATTGTCAGGGAAAGCAACACATAATATGAGTACACTATGGCAAATACAATTCTTTCACCATGGTCATGTACCTGTTGTTTGCCACAATAATGCTTATGCCACATGTGTATAAGCACACTGTCACCACATACTGGTCGACGGAACGCCTGATTTCAACCCCAGGTTTTAGTGATATTTATAAGAGTGAATCGTTTTTTGATACTGTTACGTATGTTACACTTTTCAGACAAAACAAGGCCTGACAGAAGCGACAGGTTATATAAGATCAGAAATGCGTTTATGTACCTGAAACAAAAGTGCTGTATGCATTTTATCCCTTCAAGAAGCAACACCTGCAATAGACCAGCGCCCACGAAATTACCAATGCATGCCATCTCGTTTGAGGCCTGGTGATCACTACCCCCATACAAATGCCTCCTACTACTTCAGGAAAAGTGCTCAGAAGAGGTGTTTTGTATGTGGACATACCACAAAATGCCCACAAAAACACAGAGACACTAGTTTTATGTGTGAGGAGTGTGAAGTACCATTCTGCATACACCCATGTTTCAAAGAGTTCCACAAGCTGCACCAGTTCTAGGAAAGTGTTCAGTGAGTGTACATTAGTATATATATATATATATATATATATATAATATATATATATATATATATATATATATATATATATATATATATATATATATATATATATACAATAGAACAATAGTAATAAACAATGTTTTGTATTGTTTGTCTGTGTAAACAAGTTTTATAAACAATATAATAGTGATAATGTTTGTGCAGTTATTGTGTTGTAAACAATGAGTGTATATTTGAACAATGCATCTTACTCTGGTCTCACAGGCCACATAAGTTACTTAGAAAATAAAATTATTGGAAAATACAAGAAACCTTCGAACTGGAGTAAATAAAAGAATATCAGGTGAGCGGCATTCACCGCTGCGGCTCATCTTCTGCCAACTTTGCGCCTCTATATCTCGGTAAGTACTGATGGCAAAAATTTTTTTTAAGCTTAAAATACTCGGTAAAATAATCCTAACATTTTGGTAAGAAATTTTTTTTTTTTTTCGAATATTTTGCAACAGAAAGAAGTTTTAGAAATGGGCTTGCAACAGTCAAAGGGCTAAATGAAGGGTTTGGGAATATTGGCAGTTTGGAGAGACACCAAAGTGTCATATCTGAGAACCTCTGCAAAAACAGTGTATGTATGAGTGATGGGAGTGTTTAATGATGACA